>OU015490.1:131403561-131441061 GCA_907164885.2 Dolomedes plantarius | reverse complement strand
CGTTATCACAGCTGGTGGCAGCGGTGGGATTGTCTGCTAGTGTAAAATAGCAGGCGAACACACGGCGGACCAACGACGAGGAGTGAGAAAGCGGTGCTGGAAGGATATCCAGGTGAAGAACCGACAAATGCAGAAGTCAACGGAAGCCTACGGAATTTGCGGGCAGACGAGGAAAAGCCAGACGGATTAGAAGGAGGAGCGGAAGTCAGACACCAGCCTGATCAACTGATGAAATGATAACCGAAGGTGAGCCTATTTTGAAATCTTCCAAGAGGTCTGCGCGAAATATCGTCAAGGGGCAGTAAATTGTGGGGTTGACTAGTTGGAATTAGCCTGATAATTCAGAGAATTTAGATAGTTAATTTCAGCTCTTCGTCGAGGGGTCCGAAATTTAAGCCTGTGAAGGTTTAGGAAAATTAATTAAGTAATACAAGTGATTCGGAGGAATCACAAAGGAATTAATTGTTTAGGGATTAAACGATGGTTTAAAGTTCCTTTTTGTATTGTATATATGTTATTGATTTTTAGAAATCAAGTTACTTTTTGGGTGATTTTGAGATAAATCTCCCAAGGTTAAGTTTCAAGAAAATTTCTGTTTAAGGGTTTTAAACAGAAAAGGGATTTTTTTTTGGGTGATTTTTAGGTAAATCTCCCAAGGTTAAATTTTGAGAAAATCTCTGTTTATGGATTTAAACAGGAAAGGGATTTCTCGTGGGGTGATTTTGAGTTAAATCTCCCAAGGTTAAATTTTGAGAAAATCTCTGTTTATGGATTTAAACAGGAAAGGGATTTCTCGTGGGGTGATTTTGAGTTAAATCTCCCAAGGTTAAATTTTGAGAAAATCTCTGTTTATGGATTTAAACAGGAAAGGGATTTCTCGTGGGGTGATTTTGAGTTAAATCTCCCAAGGCAAATTTTGAGAAAATCTCTGTTTATGGATTTAAACAGGAAAGGGATTTCTCGTGGGGTGATTTTGAGTTAAATCTCCCAAGTTTAAGCTTAAGAAAATCTCTGTTTAAGGATTTAAACAGGAAAGGGATTTCTTTTGGGGTGATTTTGAGATAAATCTCCCAAGGTTAGGTTTTAAAAGAAAACCTCTGTTTAGGGATTAAACAGGAAAGTTTTGTGAGAATTCATAGAAAATCTCACAGTGCCTTTGGTGCACAGGAAGCGCTCAGTGTGGGACACATATCACCGGCGATACTATAAATAAATGAAAATTTTGTGTATGCATGTGTTTTCTGGAATTGTGTGATATTGTGCATGTTTTATATATATTTGTTGTGTCAGCAGGCATAACGGTAGATTAAGAGCGTTTATTCTTGTATATGTGGTTATGTTAAGTACAAGTTCTAGCGATTTAAATATCATAGTGTATAACTGTTGTGGTATATGTGACAGGCATTTTCGAAATTTTAGTTATGATATTTATGATTATGTAATACATGTTTTAAGGTTTTATTACAATAATTGTGTAATGGTATGTGTTAAATGTTTGAAGGTTTTACACAGGAATATTAGGGATTTATGTGTTAGAAATTCCTGACAGCAATTATTTGGTATTCGGAAATAGTATATAGAACCTTATAGTGTTATTATTGAAAAATTTGGGAAATTATGGCAGAATTTACCGAAATGGAGCTATTTCTAGCTAGATATACTAAAAGTGTCCTGCTGACATTGGCAGCAAAATTCGATGCTAATGTGTCGATGTCAGACATAAAGCTAAGAATTATAAGGCAAATTGTAGGAGCGTCAGATTTTGACGAACAATATGCGAAAAATTCTCTAGAATCAATTTTGTTGGATAGACAAAGGGAAGAACAAAGAGAAAAACTAGCTTGGGAATTAGAAAAGCGAAAACGACATAGAGCGTTGGAACTGGCGAGAATCAGAAGGCCCACGGGAACTTCGTTAGATCCTGATGTTAAAACTTTAGTCGCGGGAATGTCAGAGGAATTCAAATTTGACAAAGAGTCATTTGTGCGAAACCATAAAGAGACTATAGAAAATCTAAAACAATTAAACTTTGATCTTGAGAGTGAAGTAGAATTCGGCATTCGAGATGAACTTAAGTTACGTCATAGTGAAGAGTTGTTAATTTTAAGAGAGTTTTTGCAATCAATAAAATTTTACGAAGAAATTGCGATTAAACCAGTTGAAGCGGATAGCTTTAGCACAGGGGACACAGGTCCAGAAAATTCGCCTAGTATGGCTATTCGGGAGAATAAAACGGATAGTGGGGTTAGCGTTGAAACTAATTTAGGTAAAAGCAGTAACTCTAAGCTGGTGAGTCCTGAGGAGGTTGGGAAAGCCGGAGTTTTAATCCGACCAACTAAATTACCCGGAAAAATTGATTGTAAGGAAAACGAGTCGGAAAATGTAAAGTCGAAATTAGCTCCTGACGGGACAAAAGAATTGGGAGAATCGCATTCAGAAAGACCGCTCATTTTGGGGGAGGCGAACGAATTGGGGAAAACGGGTTTAGTGCAAGTTTCCGAATCTGATTTTGGCGAAGCGCAAGTCAATTGTCCCTCCTTGAAGTCCCTTTGGGAAAAAGCGAGCGACCCTAAAAACTCCGAGTTTAGCGTGGAACGGGGCAAGCTGGTCCGATTTTCGGAGGCTAAAAGGGGAAAATGTGAATCGCGCGTACCGATTCCAGGAAAACAGGAGTCGAGGGACGGCTGTATTGAACCTGAAAGGTTTTTGTTCGTACGAGGCGTTTTGTACGGGTTTCAGGGGAAAACAGAGAGTAGTATTCGCATGGCGAAAAAGGAAAGTTCCCCCATATGGTTTTTGGGAGAACAAGAGAACCCACCGGAAAGATTAAGGGTTAATGAAGGGAAACCCTGTAATGGGAAGGTTTTAGACAATAAATTAAATGGCGAGACTAACTATGGGAAGGGTAAATCACGATGTTATCCTGTTAATTGGCGAGAGCCGCGTTTAGGGAACCCCGAGGTGGTCAAACTGTGGAATTATAAGTTACGGAAAAAGGTCAGATGCAGAATAGGTTTGTTCTGTAAGACGGATACCCTTCTCCCTATTGTAGCAGAAATGGTTATAATTGTAGCGACGCATTATGAAACAATTATGGCAGCTATCGCAGGGAAAGCTATTGTATACATTTGCACCTTACTTGAGAATAGTGAGGAAAATTTAAGTTATGAGGATGGTTATGAGGATCTTAAGGTATAAATTGTAAAATTGTGTTGCTGAAATGTATTAAATTGAGTGTGAATACATAATTTAAGAAATAATGATATAAATATAATTGTGATGAATTGTACGACTTTAAATATGTTAGTAATTTCATAGCCTAAGAATGGGATGTATGGTGATTATTGTGATTATTGGATTTATTGTGATGAATTTTAGTAATTAAGTTCAATTTATTTGTGCATCCATGAGTAAGATGGCCAATTAATATTGATTATTGATGTATGGAAATTATTTAACGATTTGCATTGTGTTCAACGGTGAAAAGTATTTAAGGTTTTTTTTGTTGTATTATGTCCAATTGTGTGAATGTTCTGTATCGTGAATGGAAACTTAGACGGTTTTGTCTATTGTTAGGTTTTTAGTTCTGGATGAACCGATAGGTGAAAATCCTAATAAATCGTGTAGATTCTATGTTATATGAATCTAAATTTACCAATTGTGGGTCAAGTAATTTTATGTAATTAGCGAATTTGGAATATCAAGTGTAATGGAAGTAAATTGTTTAAATATGTACTGGAACGAGATCTCTGTTCTAGGTGTGGTTAAAGTAGCAAAAGTAATAAGAAACTTCCATATGAAAACAGGGTTGTGTTCGAAAGAAAGGCCCGCTCTCATGATGAGTGAATTTCTTTTTGTCTGGATCCTTTAGTTCTTTGATGGAATTAATCAGAGAAGGATGTTGGGGTTGGAACCCTTATTTCTGCTAAACAATTTAAAATGTGAAGAATTTTGTTTGGATCCATGTTTCCATGAAAGTAAATTTTTTGTTTGTTGATATTCAATTCAAGGTTAGGTATTTGATTTAGACCATGAATAATATAAGTTGATCCATTTTGTTGAAAGAAAAATTAAAGATGAAAATCTTGTTAAAACTAATCTAGACGGTAGGAGTCTGAGGTTTCTAGTGTTGAGTCAGTTTTGTGGACCAACGCCTAAATGGAAAAATTTTAAATATTGTTTGATAAAACGAAAAAGAAAAATTTAAATGTCCTGTAGTTAGAAAAGAAAACTGTGAGTCTTTGGACGAGCAGGTTGTAAGTTTAACATTGTGTTGAATTTGTTAGGTACATTGTGTTGAATTTCTTTTGTTGTTGAAGTTTTATGTAATAGTGTTTCGTGTCCTGCGTAAAGGCAGTGGCATGTGTAATGTGTGTACTATTTTAAATGGACCTATCAGGAATTAAGCATCACCTGTTAGAGTTTTGAGTCAAACATGCTGTATTTAAAGGTGTCAAATTTTATGTAAACTGAGTAATTTTAAAAGGGTATTGAAAATCTATGTGTTAGTCATCGGTTTTGTTTGGGTGGGCCAGTGTTGCCGAAACCCTGTAGTCAGGTGCTGTATACCTGGAGGTGACACATAGTGGTTTGAGTGTTTATTTTATTACAATGAATGGTATTTTTGGTAAAGGTTCATTTTAAGTTCAGTGACAATGACGGATAATTTTAGCATGTAATTAAGATGTTAAGTAACTAAATGATTTTATGAGTTTATATAAGTGTATATAAGTTTGATTATATAAGTTTGATATCTGTGTTGTAATCTCATGTGCAATACTGTCATGTATTTAGTGAGGACAGGGTCTGTCTGTTGAGTAATATTTGTTCCATGTGTTACAACGTAGTTAAAATATGTCCGATTAATTAATTGGGGTAGAAATCTTAGAAATGATTGTTAAGTAAGTTAAGATTGAGGAATGTATTGTAATGATAACTGTGAAAATACCTTAAAATGATAATGCTTTATGTGTGTTGTGTTTTAACCATGTATGAATTTATTATGTGTAAAGGTGTTGTAATATTGTGTCTCAGACTGAGGGCAGTTAGGGTTTTTAGTGAAGTCTAAAATAGGCGATTGTGACTCTTTTGAGTTAGGGCTGAAGGAAGCCAAAGGATAATGACCTCTTGGGAATGGTTTCTTGTGGGCTTTCCTAAATGGACCTACTGAACTTGCCTTTAGCCTTTTTAATGTTTAAAAAGACTTTTAGGGGGGAGGAGTTGTAGTAGCGGCAATCTTTGTTGACACATGCCTCCACTCCTTCCTTGCTATTCTGTAAAATGGGCAGAAAGGTTAAGCGGTGTGTGTGATGTAGTCTACACATTCTTCGTGCGGGAGACGTAATTGCCTCCATTCCTCATGTGTTGTTCGGAGAACAATATGGAAAAGGCAAACTGGCCGAGGGGTTCAGCTGTCTTGGCGGCAGATGATATCCATAGAAAGACCTGTTAATAATGTTTTCTGTTCCAGAGAAACGTACATTTTTCAGGCCAACAAAGACCGGGTGATGGGCCTATGCAGCCTTTCAGCTCCAATTACGGTAAGGTAACTTGGAAAAACATCGTTAACGAGACCGTCCATCAAGAGGCAGGGTAGATGTCCCGTTGAAAGAAGGACCGCGGCCGACAAAGAGAACCGACTCTGGGATGTCGTTTCAGCCGGAGGGAACAAGCCGGTCAGGAGCGAGATGACGTCAGCGGGCTAGCGGTTTGTCACCAGGAGCGCGAGGCTTTTATAAAGAGGGGATCGCCGACTCCCGGGAAGAGAACGCAGAGACACAGGGAGAGACCAGGAACCGGAGAGAACTTTCGAGTCGTTTTGACTGGAGGCTCGGGAGCTGAGATTTAGCTATGAGCTTAGCGAGTTCGTTTTGCACGTGTAAGGTGCCCATCTACTACTTGTAAATAACTCTGTATATAATTTTATTAGTCCAATAAAGGACGTAAGTTAAACAAGAATCTCTGGTGTCTTGTATCTCTAAAGTATGTCAATACATTTTGCAAGGCGCTGTGGCCACGTTATCACAATACATATATATATACACACATGCATACATACATACATACATATATATATATAAATACATACATGCATACATACATACATGCATATATACATACATATATACATACATATATATATATACATACATACATGCATACATACATATATATACATACATACATGCGTACATACATACATACATATATATATATATACACATGCATACATACATACATACATATATATATATATATATATATATATATACATACATACACACACACACACACACACACACACACACACATATATATATACACACACACTCAAGAGCCAAAACATTATGACCACCTGTCGATAACGAGTTGGCCCACCTTTGGCGCGCAACACAGCTTCAACCCGCCTTGGCATGGATGCCACAAGTCCTTGGTAGATGGCCGGAGACAGATTGTACTAGATGTTTAAACAACGGTCACGAAAATCCGAGATATTGCGAATTGGTGGTCTTTGAACTCTGAGCTGCCGTCCCATGACATCCCAAATGTGTTCTATCGGATTGAGATTCGGTGAGTTAGGCGGCCAGGACATTAACTGGAATTCAGCATCATGTTCCTGGAACCACTCCAACACAATTTTAGCCTTGTGACACAGGGCGTTGTCTATTTCCAGGGCCCAGCGCAGGCGCAGTTGGCGATGACGCTTGGTCAGCAAAGGCACACGAGTGGGACGTTTGCTGCGTAGCCCCATATCCAACAATGTCCGCTGAACAGTGTGCTGCGATACTATTCTACTTGGCCCTGCATTGTATTGGGCTGTCAGCTGAGCCACTGTCTGGCTCCGGTTTTGCTTCACCATACGAGACAGTCTCCGAAGACCTTTTTCTTTGATAGCGTGTGGACGTCCAACACCATGTCGTCTACTGCTGGTTTCACCGTCATTCATCCACTTTGCATAAGTACTAACAACTGTAGGTCGCGAACAACCCAAGAGTCGTGCAGTTTCGGAAATACTTGTTCCCAGCCTTCGAGCCATTACAATCTGCCCTCTATCAAATTCGCTTAGATCCGCAGCCTTTCCCATCACACAGAGAAGTAAGTGAAAGAATGATTCTTCAGACTCTCCAGTAGCAGTTAAATACCACTTCCACCTGATCACGTGCCTTCCACGTCATCCAGGCGAATTCATTGCAAAATGTAGGGGTGGTCATAATGTTTTGGCTCTTGAGTGTATATCTGTTTTCAGTGTAGATGTTCCGACCAGATTGCAGTTAAAGCTGCTGTGTACTGACCCCATTGGATTCGCTCACCTCATTGTTAACCTGACGAGAAAATGTGTCTACTACTGACAGCTCCATGAATGCTGATCATCGCATAAAAATGGTATTTTCAGATAGCCTGAACTTTTCTGCACCTTGAAACAGGATTCATTAGATAAATGTCGTCCACCATAGGAATGCAGGATAAATGGACTAATACACAAATTTTAATCAACACATCGTTGTTAAGTTTTGAAAATCATAATATTAAGAATAGAGAAATACACTTTAAATTAAAAATAAAAATGGCAGAGAGAGAGAGAGAGAGAGAGAGAGAGAGAGCCAGCCAGAGAGATTCCTCGGAATAAACAAATTTACCTGTTTATGCGGCCTCGTGCTTAGTAAGTATCTACAGCCAGATTTAAACATGTTACTGAGCATGCGCAGAAACAAATTAATGTGTTTATGCGGCCTCGTGTTTAGTGAGTATCCACAGCCAGATTTAAACATGCCACTGAGCATGCGCAAAAAGCAATTTTTTAAATTGTGAATTATCGCTAGGGTTAAGACACAGCACCCTTAAGGTCTGTTAACACTGAATCCGGTGCGTGCGTTAAGTAGCGTCAGCCTTAAAAATTTTAACTTATCACAGAGCTGAATTCATGGATCACGTGATATGTCAAACCAATCACAGGTCATGTCAACAATCTCGGAGCCAACGTAGTAACGTAACGCAACGCCCCGGATTCTACGTAAACGGGCCTTAAAGCAGTGGGTCCTGGTCGAATAAGGTCTCGTGTAGCGAAAAAATTACCATATCGTTTTCAACCAAACAACCAACCAAAATAATCGATTACTTTTTATATACTCAGTCCGATTATTTTCATTTACTTTGAATTTAGCAAAAACAGGAGCTGACGATGTCCTTATATTTTTAAAAATGGCTAAAATGAATTCATGTCTTCAGTATAGTGTCAGTTGTACGTCTTCAGCTCAAAAATCCCTTTAGGGTACCAAGACGTTTTGCGATGGTCGTAAATGAAGAAAATTGTATTGTTGTTTTAACCCTTATATCTATTTCCAATATTTACATAATAAAATCCTTTTTTCTTACATTAAATCAACGTATGAGAATGGTTTTATGCTAATTAAAAATTATATTGTTTATTAATTTTTTTTAAATGGCATCTAAACCAACATATTGTTTTCTCTCGAAAAAATTTACTATTGAACAGATAGATACGCTTTTTTGAAAAACTCTGTAAAATATCACGTTGAAATTTTGCTTGGTTATCAAAAACACTTGGTTTGATACTGTGAACCTGTTTTTTTATTTAAATTTTATAGCTGGTACTTAATTATTTACAAAAATAGAAACTCTGCCAAACAAAAAAAGCAATATTTTTCCAACTATCATTGGCTAACACAAAAAAACATCTAGCCAGTTATAAAATAAAAATACTGGTTCACAGTATCAAACCAAGTATTTTTGATATCCAAGCAAAATTTCAAGGTGATGTTTTGCGTAGTTTTTTTTAAAAAGTGTACCTAATTGTTCAATAGTAAATTTTTCCGAGAAAAACTATATCTTGTTCAGGATACCATTAAAAAAATTGTAAGCTATATAACTTTTAATTACCATTAAACTATTCTCAAATGTTAATTTAATGTACAGGAAACATTTTTCATCATGTAAATATATGAAATAGATATAGTGGTTTAAATTACAGTACAATTTTCTTTATTTTCGAACATCGCCCCTACGGTATAAGAACTACGAGGTCTTGCGATTTTAACCTTTCAGATGATAACTTATTATTCAAATCGTGCAATAATTATAATAAAAAAAGCCGCAGAAACCATTAATTATGATATTCTCTCTGTTTAAATAATAAACTGAAATTGTCTTTTACCTTCAGATTTTAAAACCTTATTGCACGCTGTTTGCCTTTAATTCGAATGTCACTATGCATTAAAAATTAAACCGTTGATTACCTTTTAGGTTCAGTCTGATTATTTTAATTTGCCCTCACATTAACTGTGACCGAAACTAGAGTTTATTTGCGCGACTTCGGTTTAAATCTAAAACTGAAATTGATGATGATGTTTTGCCTTCAAGTTTCAAGAACGGCGGATAGTAAAGCATCGTGTTTCCCTATCAGTTTGAAAATCACTTCCGTTTAAGAATCCCGAGATCTTGTCTTTTGGGGGTTCATAAGTAACTGATTTAATTCTATCATTAAAATTTCATTAAATAAAAATATATGTTCGAAATATCATGCTGAAACCAGTGACAAACACATGCCTCCGGATTAGTTGCTAAAACGAATATCGTCCTCTACTTTAAGGTTTTAAAAGTCACTGAAATTTATACATTCTATTTGCCTTTAGTTCAATAATAGATTAAGTTTGAGAATCATTAAAATTAAAAAAAAAAAATATACTTTGGTCGTAATCAGCGATTCATTAAATTGTATCCTTTCAAAAAAAAATAACAAACTAGTGGGTACACGTCAAAACATAAAGGCTGGATAGTAAATCCATGTACTAATAAAAAAATTACACTCAACACATCATTGTCAAACGTTGAAAATCCTAATATTAAGATAAGAGAAACACACATTAACTCTTAAGCGGGCGCGCCAATTTTTGGAACACCAGCAGGCGCGCGTGGCACAAAGTGCAACGTCTCTTTCGACCTCGATTATTCCTTTTGTAATAAACTTTTCTTTTTTCAAATTGAAAATAATAATTCTGAGTTTTATGACAAGATATAAAATGTTGATAATACTGAGATATATTTATAATTAAAGGCTAAAGAATGCAAATACAATCGCCTTATTTCGAAATTGTCTGGTTAAATGCATCTAAGGACGACTTGCGAATGGATTCCTATTATGTCCAAAAACCTAAAAAACAATGATATTGTCCATCTTCGTGATAGGCGGGATACGGTGTAATAGCTGCACATTGGATCGACTACATCAACTCCTAATTTTGTCGTATTTTAATTTAGTATAATCGCTGGTTTACCACTGTTAAATCACGAATAACGAATGAATGGAAAGGAATGCAAGGGTCAGAAAATCAGACCTGCGTTAGAAAGGGTGTAGCTATAAATAGAAACTGCTTAGAACATTCAAACCTTACATGCAAAAACAAACCATTCAAAATTACGAAAATGATGCCCTCTGTACATGGACGCGCCCGCTGAAGGTTTAATAATAAAAATGGCAGACAGAGAGCTAGAGAGATTTCTCGGAATAAGCAAACTAACGTGTCTATGTGGCGTCGTGTTTAGTAAGTCAGAAATTAAACATGTCAGAAAGCAATTTTTAACTGTAAATTATCGTTCATTAATAGAAATTGAGGTCACAAAAAACAAATTTAACTTTTTGCTTACGGGGTGGGATAGCATGTATCCCAAGAATGAATATATATATATATATATATATATATATATATATATATATATATATATATATATATATATATATATATATATGTGTGTGTGTGTGTGTGTGTGTGTGTTTGTTTGTTTGTGTTTGTGTTTGGTTGTGTGTGTTTGTTTGTGTTTGTTTGTTTGTGTGTGTGTGTGTGTGTTTGTTTGTGTGTGTGTGTGTATGTATGAAATAAATTTCAAACCTTTTCGTCATTAACTCGCTTTTTCCAAATTCCTTCATCTATTGCAACAGAACGCCATCCCTTTTTCTGATTTTGACGTAAATCCAACCAAAATAATCTAGTAGTTTTTCCCCTAACGCCACGTGCGGATAGCCTTATATAAGCTTTATATAACGGACATTTTTTCTAGAAGCCTGGCGAGATCATCATCCGACATGACGCGACATAATCACGTGTCCGTTTCTAACCAATTAGGAGTTTAATAGACCCGTACGCGGGCGAGAAATTTCGCGAGTCCGTAGTCTTTTGTTTGTTTGCTCTCAACGAGTAAACATGTAAGTTCGTTGCTGTGAAAAGGTGCAGGCGCGGGCCCCGTTCACCGCCACCTCGCGATGTGTCCGTCCAACTCTAATGGATGTTCCCCGGAAGCTACTGAAAATAAAGATTCATCGAATTGAAAGCGCCTCTTCCTTGATCCGGTCTATTTATTTTTCCTCTCCATATGCCTCCCTACCTTGTGCCATGACTACCGAATAGGGTTGCCAACTGTTCCAGAATGGCTGGGATTGTCCCGGAATTGGAATCGCTGTCACTGATCCCGGATAAATGCTAAATTGTCCCGGAATTTATTGGAAACTATTCCAATAATTTTTTTCAAAAATTGAAATTGACAAAATAAAATGTCTTTCTTTAAAGAAAAACAAAGAATGTTTTGAACTGACATGGGAGCAATTATTCGTTATCCCAAATATATTACAAATCAAAATTGACATCGATGCGTTATATAATGAATATTCAGAACTTCGATTGTTTTTTCCTGCTCCGAACAAAGAGCAAAACGATGACAAACTATGGGCAGAGTATTTCAAAAAGCATGAAAAATCGGTCGAGCTGATGAAAATTATGTCTTTCATTTTGTCCATCCCCGCGAGTAATGCTTACCCAGAGAGAGTATTTAGTCACAAGAACAGTTTGTGGACGAAGGCCAGGAATAACATGAATATCGACTTAGTGCAGGCGGAATTGCAAATACGACTTAATAATGAATCGTGTGCAGAATTTGCGAACTTTTTAAATACGGACCCACTTGCGAAAGAATTGGTGATTGCAACAAAATGAGAGAGAAAATATTATTGGAAAAACTCATAAAAATATGACGTTAAATTTGTTATTATAAGATTTAAAATTTTTATTATTATTATTATTATGTAATTAATATATATATATATATATATATATATATATATATATATATATATATATATATATATATATATATATATATATATATATAATTAATACATAATTAAGTTTCTATAATAGTTAAAATAAAAAATATAAAAAATAAATTTAAAAAGAATGTATTTTAGTTTTTTCATGCATAAAAAGTTTCCTCTTAAAACTAGGTAATGGCTGACTGATAATGACGATGTTCAGTTTTGAGCTATTTGTCCCGGAATCGTCACAGAAAAAGTTGGCAACCCTACTACCGAACTGTGTGGAATATCATGAGTTTCCTAAACTGATGTTTCATCGTAACATTATATTATACTATTTCATTATATTATTTCATATATATATATAACCCCCTTAATGGCCGTTATTACAAAGGGGGTATGAAATTTTCTGTTCCAAGGAGGGAATCGAAAAAATGAGCCCTGTAAGCTAAAGTTTAACACACCTATAGATTAAAATCTTTTCGTTTCATACCAAAATGAAATAAATTTATGCAGTAGTTTTCTCTCATGGACCCAGTGGCGTAGCAAAAGGGGGGGGGGGGCAAGGGGGTCTATCATGCCCCGGGCGCCACTCGCAGAGGGGCTCCAATGTAAGATCTATATATTCTATTACTATATGTTTTCGAGGGGGATGCCAATATAAGGTCTATATACTATATTACTATATGTTTTTCAGTGGAGGGCACCAATATAAGGTCTATATATTATATTACTATATGTTTTTTGGGGAGGGCGCCAATATAAGATCTATATATTATTTTACTATATTTTTGGGGGGGGCGCCGCCAATATAAGGTCTACACATTATATTACTATATGTTTTTCGGGGAGGGCACCAACATAAGGTCTATATATTATGTTACTATATGCTTTTCGGGGGGGGGGGGTTGCCAATATAAGGTCTATATATTATGTTATTATATGTTTATCGGGGGACGCCAATATAAGGTCTATATATTATTTTAATATATGTTTTTCGGGGCGGGGGGGGGAGCCACAAAGGTATCGTGCCCGGGCGCCAGTTATGCTCGCTACGCCACTGCACGGACCGCCCAAAGAATCGACTTAGCAACTTAAATATATAGATTCATCTGCTAAAAGGCTAAAAATTTTTTTTTTTAATTCCCTGGATCTCAGAAGTAAAAAAGAAAAAAACAGTTAGAGATCGATGCTTATGATCAAAAATTGACGAGTGGCACTGAGTAATATAACTAACTGTTCGTCCGTCTATTAAACCGGCTCAGTTATTTACCTAAGTACAAATAAAACGAGGCTCTCGCTGCCAGCACGCTAAAATTTCCAGTAGTCATCATTTATCCATCAACGGGCTATCTCATGTTCACTTTCCGATCTAACCTGCAGAACAGTAACGTATTCTCAATATCTTATCCCCAGATAACACAACGACTTGGGAACACGCTCGGGGGACCGTCCACACATTAAACTGCACTCCGCCCAGATTCGATTTTTATGGCCTCCAGGTGATTGATTTTCGGAAAACATGCTCGAATTACAACTAAATCTCTATTTAATTGGACGCCAGAGGGCAGAAGAATGGATTAACACCGGCCAATTAATTAAAACCTTAACGGCCAGTTAATCTTGATTGATTGGTTACTATATTAAAATTGCCGGCAGACAGTTACATGCACTGCTATGAAATATGGGGGAGAGGTAATTAATTTTAGCCCAATGTGTGGGGCGAAAGTCGATATGTGCTCGTATTAATGGTAGTTAAATAGTTAAGTAAACACTGAGAAAGAGTGCGGTAGAGAAAGTAATTTAGTGTTTGGTTTAGCTGCTCCGCTATCATAAATTCAGTCTTGAGAAGGTGAGTTTTTGGCATCTTAATAACAGCTGTTGTTTAATTATCACTCAAAACTGATGAAGCTCTTCATTTTTAAAACGAACTGCAACTTTTTCCCACGGGATATTTCAACTTTTCGTTTTTATCTGCTTTCGTAATTTTCAGAACAAGTCAGGTAAAAGGGAAACGGTTCCAGCTGAAGTGTATTAGTTTGACTCTTTTTTGTTCTTGTTTGTTGTTGTAGTACTTAAGAGATAATTTTTTAATATAAATGCACACAAAAACGTTGAATAAAAATTAAACTCAATTGCAATCACGTTTAAAATTGCGCACTTAAATAGTTTTGTTTTATAAATTGAGATTCATTTGGCGATATTTAAAAAAGATCGGGAAAATTTTCTCTTCAGCCAAATGGCAACAATTTCGGGAAAAATCCAGATAAATGCAGCTATATAAGAGCCCCTTCACACTGAATTCATGCCGTTACGTAGTGTTAACGTTAAAAAATTTTAACCAATTACAGACCTCAGTGAATTTACCATGTAACATGTCAAACCAATCACAAGTGATGTCAACAATCTCGGAGCCAATGCCATGCCGTTACGTAGCGTTAACGTTAAGAATTTTAACCAGTCACAGAGCTCAATGAATTGACCACGTGACACGTCAGATCGATCACAAGTGATGTCAACAATCTCGTAGCCAATGCCGTTCCGTTCCGTTACGTACCGTTATCTCGTACCGTTACGCAGCGTTAACGTTAAAATTTTTAACCAATCACAGAGCTCAATGAATTGACCACGTGACATGTTAAACCAATCACAAGTGATGTCAACAATCCGGGCGCCAATGCTGTAACGTAACGCAACGCTCTGGGTACAAATTGAACAAGCCTTTTAAGTGCATTAACAGTTACGTCACTGATCGATTTTAGGTTAATATAATTATGGTAATGTGACAATTACGAATTTCAGGGGGCTTATATCCTTCCTCTGCCTGAGTTAAACTCAGGGTAACGGAGATTAAATACTTTGATTCCAAACTAACTTGGCACCAAGGAAATTTTCCGTAAGGCTATTACTGCCAGAGGCTTCTTCTCTCTTTCAATAAACGAGCTTGCCCGAAAGTTCTTTACGAAACTAGCCACTACTATACAAGTTTTTAGCTAGACCAGTTCTCACTTACGGCTCTTCCATTTGGGTTTCCACTGCGGAAACTCATCTTCTTTCGGAATAAGATTTTGCGTTTTTATTTTTCAAATCCCCGACGCCTTAATCGAGGATCTCAAGTGCTTTATGGCTATCTGAAAACGAGCAGCAACTTCTTTTTTTCCCACGGAATATTTAAAGTTTTCGTTTTATCTTCTTTCGTAATTTTGAGAACAAGTCGGGCAAGAGTCACTCCGCGCAGAGATCCGAAAACCAGCTACTCGTTTCCATAGAGGTTCCCCACTGCCATTGTACACAAACTATGTGCTTACGACCATCCCCTAGAACAGGGTTTCGCACACTTTTCCTTCGATGGAACACTTCGTAAATCCTGAAAATCTAGAGGAACACCGTGTTTATTTTATAGAGTATGTAATCTATATATATATAAAACAGTTCCGTAACTGACTCATTCCTTCACTGACTGACTGACTGACTGACTGACATACAACGCACAGACCAAACCGCTGGACCTAAAGGGCTGAAAATTTGCATGGCGATTCTTCTAATAGTGTAGGGGTGCACGAAGAAAGATTTTTCAAAAATTCTTCTTAGATTTTTTTAAATTAAATTTTTAAGCTGTTTTTTAAACTTTTTTTACGTTTGCATTTAAAATAATACATTGAGGGTTATAAAATTTATATCACGAGAAAGATCATAAAAATTCCTTCAAAATGAAATTTTTTTCGAATTTTTACCTCCATTTCCTGATTTTTGGTGAATTTTTAAAGATTAATTTTTAGAATTTAATTTATTAAATGCTGATCACGTGATTTCTTTTTCTGGTACTTTCAATAAATTTATCGTCACGTGCGTAACAACTAAATAGACAAAAAAAAAACATTTTTTCTTTCTAATGCAGCAGACGATTGGATATTATCCAAAAAAAATAAATATTCCTTATGATTTTTTTATAAATATATATATATAAATATTTTTTTATATTGATCGTCTCATTTATTATAAATATATATATTTATTTTTTTGGCATTAATTGCATACATTTACCGTTGTATTTAATTTGAATGTACTCCGTAGCGAAGCGCGGGTTTTCAGCTAGTAACACATAATCAATTAAATTAAAAAATGATAAAAAACACACACATTTGTTTTAGTATTTAGTAATTACGCCTAAATACTTAATTTTTTAGAGAATTAATCCGTCAAACATAATTTCTTGTAGTCGTTGCAGGATATAAAAAAAAACGAAACAGTTTAGGAAATCCTTCTCTGGAACAAGGTGACAACTCACAACAATTCGAGGGCCATTTGAGAAAAATATAAATGCCGGCGGGCCAAGTGATATTTTGGAGCTAATTTTGTTGGCTGCTGTGCGAAAGGGGAAATTGCCAAATATCAGATTTGCATACTGCACTAAATATTTAATAATTACAAGATAAAAAGAGCTTTTTATGTACCACGTTTTTAAATTTTCTGTTGAATCATATAAACTTGACATTTCTCTCTTAATTGCACAACCTTCACTTAATTATTCTTTTTCACTTTCTTTCATTTAATTTTAATCACTTTTTAGTCGTTTCCACTATCCACATATTTTATAAACTGCTAACTTTTATAATTTTTAAAAAATTTTCGCACAATATTTTTGTAAACAAACTAAATTCACATGTATTCTGTTTTCAAAATCGTCAAACGCTGTTACGCAAAAGTATAAGCCTTGAATTCGATTGAAGCGCCACCTTGAGGATTTTTTCTGCTAGAAGTATTAAAAGAATGCATTGTCATCATGTTCTGAACTATTCTAAAGGTTTCAAATGTCTAGCTAGTCGGGAAGTTAGTTAAAAATCGATTGCAAGATTTGTACTGGACAAACAAACACACGCACACACAAACAAACAAACAAGAAAGCGAGTTAATAAAAGCATGGTAATAAAAATAATTTTACAAATTTAAATGTAAATTATTTAAACTACATATAGAGGACCATGAAGAAAGACCTTATCATATAGAAAAAATTCAATTTTTTGATTTTTCAGAAAAATTTGTATTCTTGATTTTCAAAAGAAAAATTGTATTCTTGATTATTAAAAAAAAGGTATTTTTGATATAAAAGAAATATTATTTTTGATTTTTAAAAAAAATTGTATTTTTGATTTTAAAAAATTGTATTTTTGATTTTTCAGAAAAATTTGCATTTTTGGTTTTTCAGAAAAATTTGCATTCTTGATTTTTCAGAAAAAAATTTTATTCTTCATTTTTCAGAAAATTTTTATTCTTGATTTTGAATTTTTATTCTTCGGTTACCACCGATTGGGAAAAAAACTGCGAGAAACAATTCCCAGTACATTGGTCAACCGACACTCTGCCTGAAACGACAGAGAAAATTATCTCACATTTGCTTTATGCGTAGTTAAGGAGTCAAGACAAACATAATGCACGCGTCATTTTTAATTAAGTCCTTGTGATTATCTCATTTGTTTATAATTTGGAAAATGGCTCTTTTATTTATTTATCCATTTATTTTGTTTAAACTCTTTGAGCCAGTTTTTTTCCATACATTAAGTGTTTTTATTGGCTCAATCTGCTTTAACCCTTCAGCGGGCGCGACAATTTTTGGAACACCAGCAGGCGCACGTGGCACAAAGTGCAAGTCTCTTTCAACCTTGATTATTCCTTTTGTAATAAACTTCCTTTTTTTCGAATTAAAAATAAGAATTCTGCTTTTTAAGACAAGGTACACTGAAGTGCCACTGAATTAGGGATAGCAGAGCCTATGCAAATTGTGTAGCGCTGGGCATCATGTATGAGCAAATGAGGGCGCTGTGGTAACTGCATATATAGCGCGTACTGTGGTTGTTCCGAATTAGTTGTTGGAAATACCAGTATGGGTAAACTGCCTGATTTAGACACCTTCGATCGAGGACAAATCGTAGGTGCGCGACGCATGGGCCATTCAATTTCCGAAATCGTCAGACAGCTAGGATTTTCAAGGTCGACAGTGTCAAGAGTATACCAAGAATACCTGGATGGTGGAAAAAAAACTAGCGATCGGGCAAACTGCAAAGGACTTATAGCCTTGACAGTGCGTGGTGAGAGACGGCTATATTATACGGTATTGTACGTAGCCAGCGAAGCCAAACATTAGCTCAAATTACCACCCAGTTTAATGACGGTGCCAGTCGTACGGACTGTGCAACGCTAGCTTCACCGTATGGGTTTCGGGAGCCGTCGACCTACGAGAGTACCATTGCTCTATACTCGCCATCGGGCTGCACGTATTGCCTGGGCAAGAGAGCACAGAGACTGAAGTGTAGAGGACTGGAAAAGAGTAGCATGGAGTGATGAGTCTCGATTCCGACTACTTAACGCCGACGGGAGGCTGAGAATATGGCGTCAGGCTCATGAAGCCAAAGATCCTGCATGCCTGGCTGGAACTGTACAATGGCATGGTGGCTCAATCATGGTCTGGGGTGTTTTTTCGTGGCACAGTTTGGGATCTTTGGTGCGTGTACCAACCTCCCTCAATGCAATTCGGTACGTAGAGTTGCTGGGTGATCACCTCCATCCGTTTATGCTGTTCTGTTATCCGCACGGTAATGGAGTTTTCCAGCAAGACAACTGTACCTCTCACAAGTCCCGGTTGGCTACTGGCTGGTTGGATGAGCATTCCTCTGACTTCTCTGTCATGAATTGGCCACCTAGAAGCCCAGACTTAAATCCTATTGAGCATCTTTGGGATGTTTTGGAACAAGGCGTGAAAGGCCATCACACAGCACCAAAGAACCTTACTGAATTATGGACAGCTTTAGCCAATATTTGGCAAGCCATTCCCGTGGAACGTTTCCAGAAACTTGTTGAATCTATGCCTCGTCGTGTGGCAGCCGTTATCAAGGCCAGAGGAGGCCCAACTCGTTACTAGGTAGGTATCCCTAATTCAGTGGCACTTCAGTGTATAAAATATTGATAATATTGAGATATATTTATAATTAAAGGCCAAAGAATGCAGATACAATCGCCTTACTTCAAAACTGTCCGGTTTACTGCATCTAAGGACAACTTGCGATAATAGCTGCCCATTTGATCGAGTACATCAACTCATACTTTTGTCGTATTGTAATCCAGTATAATCTCCGGTTTACCACGGTTAAATCACGACTAACAATTGAGAGAAAGGAATACAAGGATCAGAAAATCAGGCCTGCATTAGAAAGGGTGTAGCTATAAATAGAAACTGTTTAGAACATTCAAACCTTACATGTAAAAACAAGCCATTCAAAATTATGAAACTGTTGCACTTTGTACACGGGCGCGCCCGCTGAAGGGTTAATAATTTTGTCTCCGATATTAAATCCACGTTCAAATGTTAGAATGTGTCATTTGACACAGTCATATTAATTTAGAAAAGCTACAATGGAAAGATATCGATTTATTTTACGCGTGATAACTGTAATCTCTCTCGGCTTTCCACTGCAGATAAGTTACTACAAGGGAAAAGAAAATCAAAATAAAATAATGAAGCAAAAGACCGGATTAAAAAAAAAAGTATATCAGAGATAAAATCGTGAACTGCGAGCTTGTTTTCACCCCTCATGATTATGGAACGGAGATTTATATAAAAAAAAAAAAAATGGCAAAATCATCCGTGGAAAAAAAAAGAATTTTGTGGGATTTTCCCTTCTATGCTCCTCCCCCTACCTTTACAAGCAATTCAGGAGCGATATAATGCGATAAAAAGAATAGAAGTGATAAGCAGACTGAATTTAACATCGAACAATAATTTTAAGTGCGTAATTATTGATTGAACCTTACACCCGTTTTTTGTTTCCATACAGGTTTCGTATTTTTGAATAACAATAGGAGTCTTCTTTAATCTTACAATTTTTCAATTTAACATATGCAGCTATACAACTATTATATCTTTTTAAAGAGTGAGCATTTTATTTATTTCGTGTGGTTCGTTTTTCGTTCGTTCTTCATCGTAAAAACGTGAGGGATCGGAACCGCAATTGCAAAGAGGAAAATGCATTTACGATTTTTCTGTCATATTTACGGGTGGTATTATTAGATTGTGTACATTTTCTGAATGGATTTTACAATTATTTTTGACCCAGAGAGACTGCCTGCTTTACAGATAAATTCTTAATCGTTTCAAATACAGTTAATACGGTATATTATATATATATATATATATATATATATATATGTATATATATATATATATATATATATATATATATATATATATATATATATATATATATATATATATATATATATGCGCCAGGCTTGGTGTTCTTTGGTTAAGTAACTCTTTATTCAATTCTTCTGTTTTTCATAGATTGTACGGTGTCTGAGTGTGTTTATTGTATAGATCATACTTATCCATACTTATCCAATGGAAACAATCCATTGGTTTTTAGACAGTATTGACACCACTGACGAAGAGATGCTGTCTAAAACCTCTTTCATACTTATCTTTTCATGTTTTTAGTTCCTGGCTGCAAGTAGCTTCAGTGCTCATACTGGTTTTCTCTTTCAACTATTTCTTATATATATATATATATATATATATATACAGTGGCGCATCCAGGCCCCAACGAAATAGAAATTGCATTATGAATGTTGATTTTGCATTATAAATATTTTTATCCGGTCATCTCGTTCGCCCCCCCCCCCAATAAAAAATCCTGGGTGCGCCACTGTATATACACTCATGGACAAAAAAATTAGCGCACCAAGAAATAATTGCGGGATCGTAACGAAACTTGCAATGAAGGTACATGTAGGGGAGATATGCAAATGATTAGAAATGCAGCGTGATTGCGCATTACGTATAGCCGGTAGATGGCGTTGAACATCGTACTCTGTGGAGTATAAAACAGGTAACCAAAGCTTGTTTGAGTGTGCTGAATCATTTACAAAGGAAGAGCTGAGATAGATATGCCATTACACCGTGTTCGAAGACAATATAAGCAGTTGTCGCAGTTTGAGAGGGGGAGAATCGTCGGGAGGATGGAAGCTGGGTGGTCAGCTAGGCGAGTAGCTCGTCAATTAGGCCGCTCTGATTGTGTTGTGAGGAGGTGTTGGGACCAGTGGACCCGAGAGATGTCATGTACACGAAGACCAGGCTCAGGACGCCCTCGACAGACCAGTCGTCGAGAAGACCGCCACATCGTAAGAAATGCACGCGTACAGACAACTGCTTCATCGGCCGCCATCCAGGCACAGGTAGCACCTTCACTAGGGGCCTCTGTGTCTTCTCGAACCATACGAAGGAGCCTGGCTGAAGGACAGTTGGTACCGCGGCGCCCATTACGTGTGCTGCCCTTGACGCCCACCCATCGACGTCTCCGTTTGGAGTTTTGCCGCACACGAGGAAACTGGACTCCAGCGGAATAGAACCAGGTCGTCTTTAGCGACGAATCCAGATTCAATCTCGGCAGTGATGACAATCGTGTTCGTGTGTGGAGAGCCCGTGGTGACCGCTTCAATCCTGTCTTTTCTGTACAGCGACACATCGCTCCCACAGCTGGTGTGATGGTATGGGGTGCCATTGCCTACAATACACGGTCACCCCTAGTAATGTTCTGTGGCACCATGACAGCCCAGCGGTATGTTCATGAAATCCTGCAACCACATGTGTTGCCACTCATGCAACGGCTCCCAGGAGCTATTTTTCAACAAGACAATGCTCGGCCTCATACGGCAAGGGTGTCACAAGACTGTCTCCGCACTGTTACTACCCTTCCTTGGCCTGCCCGATCCCCAGATTTGTCTCCAATCGAGCATATCTGGGATCATTTGGGACGACGAGTTGGGCATCCCACGAGTTTGAACGAACTAGAGGCAATGTTACAGCAAATATGGAACGAAATGTTTCAAGACATCATACAGAACTTGTATGACTCAATGCCCGATCGTATCGTATCGTGCATTCGCGCTAGAGGAGGTCCAACGGAGTATTAACTCCTCCGTTCTTTTGCCTTTTTCTCTGAAATAAATTATCCTTTTTCTTTGATTTTCTTATCATTTACTTATATCAAAGTAGTCATTACGCATGTAAAATTTCGTTTCATTTTGACGACTCCTTCTTGGTGCGCTAATTTTTTTGTCCATGAGTGTATATATATATATATATATATATATATATATATATAAAATCAGGGAGGCAGTTGGTATTACAGTAAAATCTCATTCATCCGGACTAACTGGGACCATAGGCAATCCGGACAATCGAAAATACGGATAATGCGGGTAATATGGGTAATAAGCAAAACAAAATCCTTCACTAAGCACACTTATCGTTTATTAGGATAAAAAAAAACTATGTTTTGTAACAAAATTACATAGTATTTTTTACAAGACATGAAAAAATATAAAAATAACTTTTCACATCATTTCCTAACAAAGAATTGGTAAGTCTAGTAAAGCTTTCTTAAACTCAACAAAAAGAGTTTTATTACCATGAGTTATTTTGTACAATCTATGCAGGAACTGCACACTGAATCAAACTAAAAACTGAATATTTGGCGTGCTTGTAGTGACGTTCTTGCTATCATGGTTAAAAATTATTATAGTATATTGTGAACATTAAATAAAAGTATTGTCTACAAATCTTATTCGGATAATCTAGAGATCCAGATCAACGAGGGCCGGATAAACGAGGTTTTATTGTACACATAAACTGCAGGCCACGGTCCTAACTTAGAGTGAACTGCTATCATGCACTATTCCTCAGGTTATAAAGTAGCCAACCAATCCGCGGTGTGAATGGGTCAACGTCCTCAGTACAGCGTACTTGCCACGTTGGAGAAAAAAAATTATTCTTCTTCAACTTAAAAAATGAATTCCCGAATTCCGACCTCACGATCTGATATTAACACGGAAGTAGCCCGACAAAACGCTAAATTTCGCGAGGAAAATTTATTGAAAAGCTAACCATTTCTCAACCCTTACATATCCTCAATTCCGTGATCCCTGATCTAGCCTATCGAGGTGCAAAAAAGAAACAAATAACAATAAAATCTAAAATTACAGATCGATAAATAAACATAAATTATGATCGATTATCCACTTGCACCCGACGCAACTTATATCGATGATTTATGGCGCGAAATAAAACCCCGAAACAAGGACCGGCGCTAAATTAAATAATCATAAACAATCCAGCGAACGAAATAAAAAGGTTGGAAAAGAAAAAAAAATACCTCTTATTCGTGAAAGCCCAACACGACACTATCATCGGTTATTTTTCATTTATTGGAAACCCATATTTTAGTGGCGTTCTTTACAGGAAAGGGTTTTTCCGAGAACAATGAACAATCAATTCAGGTGGAAACTTTTGACGGCGACATCGGCTGATGCATCGACGCCGATTTTGAAACTTCATCGCCAGTGATTGCAGCGGCAGAAATGGAGTAGAGACAAAAATTAATGCTGATAAATAGTTGATGGGAAAAATTTACATTTATCACATTGTGTTATCAATCTGCCTTTAAGGCTGCCGTGTACTGACCCTACTGGATTCGCGCACCGCAATGTTAACCCATGGAGAAGATATGACCAAGGATGGCCGGCTTCTTGAAAAATCTTTGAACCCAAGGATGGCCGACTTGGATTTAAAGATCTTTTTAAAAAAATTGTACTCTGTTTTAGAGAAAGAAATTTGACATCGTGGGACTTTTTTATAAATGCAAATACAAGGTGCGCCCATAAAGTAACCGAACAATTTTTTATAAATAAGAAAAATATTACTCACCTTCAAATAAATTTATCTCCTTCAAAATAATCGCCAAAGGAGTCTATACAACTTTTCCAACGTTTCTTCAAGTCATCGAAACATTGTTTATAGGCGTTGGAACTGACCGTTCGCAAAATACGCGTAACATTTGATTTAATATCCGAGACGTTTTCAAATCTCTGTCCTTTCTTAAGCTAAGGAAAAAAATCAGCTGGCGATAAGTCGGGAGAATATGGTGGGTGATTTATCACTGTAACTGAATGCTTAGCAAGATATTGTTGTACAGAAATCGCTGTATAGGGCCTAACATTATCGTGTAAAAGAAACCATTGCCTAGAATCAAACAGTTCCTTCCTGACTCGCCTTATCCTGTTTCTTAATCGAAAAAACACGTCCTTGTAAAAATACTGATTAATTGTTTGATTTTCAGGAACAAAATCACGGTGAATAAGTCCTTTGCAATCAAAAAATACAAAATCCTTGAAAGGACAGAGATTTGAAAACGTCTTGGATACTAAATCAAATGTTACGCGTATTTAGCGAACGGTTAGTTCCAACGCCTATAAAAGTGTTTAAATGACTCGAAGAAACGTTAGAAAAATAGTATAGACTCCTTTGGCGATTATTTTGAAAGAGATAAATTTATTTGAAGGTGAGTAATATTTTTCTTATTTATAAAAAAATGTCCGGTTACTTTATGGGCGCACCTTGTATATGTACACTGGACTCCCAAAAATCCGAAATGATTGGGACCAAACCCTTTTCGGAGTAACGAATTTTTCGGATTGAGCGAAATCATTCTTAAAATAAACTTAAATTACATAATAACGTGTGATTTATATAAATATTACATATTTCGTGTGATTACACAGTTTATCTTATAAAGGTCTGTCTAAACATAGCCAAATCTCGTCTCAACACTCGACCGCGACCCCAGTGGACACCATTTTTCTGACGAGTTGGCGTAATTAGGCTTCAAGGAGGGGTATTCTTCTCTTCAACCAAAAAAATGTAAAATTTTTTTTCAAATCAACGAAGTTCAGTTATAATTAGTTCATTACAATGTCTAAATTTGAATTTTCTTGTAATATTCAGAAATCTATATATTTAAGTTGCTAAGCCGACTTTTTGGCTTAGCAACAAAGAACACAAAGAGAGAAAACTAATGCATGAATTTACTTCATTTTGGTCTTAAACGAAAGATTGTAATCTGTAGATTTGTCAAATTTGGTTTTTGTAACCGCAATTTCTATTAATGAGCGATAATTTACAATCAAAAATCGATTTCTGCGCATGCTCAGTGGCCTGTTTAAATCTGTCTTTAGAAACTCGCTGTTTCTGCGCATGCTCAGTGACATGTTTTAATGATAAACACGTTTATTCCGAGAAGTCTTTCTAGAGAAGTCTTTCTATAAGTCTTTCCGAGAAGTCATTTTCATTTTTATGATAATTATGTTTGTGAAATATAAGATTAAACCTCATGGATATTGTTTATTTCGCGCTGTTTAATCAGCGATAATTACAATTAAAAAATTACAATTAAAAAATTGCTTTCTGCGCATTCTCAGTGACATATTTAAATCTGGCTTTAGATACTCACCAAGCACGAGGCCGCTTAACATTAGGTAATAACACATTAATTTGTTTCTGCGCATTATTATGATTTTCAACATTTGACAATGATGTGTTGAGTATAATTTGTGTATTAGTACATTTACTATCTAGCCGTCATGTTTTGACGGGTATCAACTAGTATGCTTTATGTTACTTAGTATCACTGTGGTTTTATTGTAACCTTAGTCCTTTTTGACTTTTGGTTTCGGATTAAGCGGACTTTCGGATTACCGTAGTTCGGATTATCGGGACTCCACTGTATTTAAGTTGCTAAGCCGATTTTTTGGGCAGTCTGTGAAAGAAGACTACTACATCTATTGACTTCAGTTTGGTCTTAAACGAAAGATTTTAATTAATAGATGTGTCCAATTTGGTTTTGGTAACCGCAATTTCTATTAATGAGCGATAATTCACAATTAAAAATTGCCTTCTGAGCATGATCAGTGACATGTTTAAATCTGGCTTTAGTTACTCAGCACGAGGCCGCATAAACGTGTTCATTTGTTTCTGCGCATGCTCAGTGGCATGTTTAAATGTGGCTTTCGATACTAAGTCCGACGCCGAATAAACACGTTCATTTGTTTATACCGGGGAATCTCTCTAGCTCTCCGCCATTTTTATTTTTAATTATGTTCGCGAGATATAGAATTAGACCTGACGGAAATTGTTTATTTCGCGCTGTTGACTCACCCTATTTCTTTTTGATTGGGTTCAATAGTCATTTTTTGAAGTGTATTTCTCTTATCTTAATATTATGATTTTCAACATTTGGCAATGACCTGTTGAGTAAAATTTGCGTATCAGTACGTTTATTTACTACCCAGCCGTCCTGTTTTGACGGGTACCGACTAGTAATATTTTAAAATTTAAATGACTCTGAGAAAAAATCTGGTCTAGCGTGTTTTAAACGCCCCTCGACTCCTTTGGTGGATGAAATTTATAGAATTAATTTAATGAATGAATGATTCGGGCTATCTGAAAATACTATTTCTATTGGATGATCGGCATTTATGAAGCTTTCAGTAGTAGACACATTTCTCCCATAGGTTAACATTGAGGGCAGCGAATCCAGTAAGGTCAGTACACAAATGGCGTAGCTAGGGGGGTGCGGTCCGTACAGGGCGGCATATTTTTTATTTAGTATTAGTTGTAAAAAACCACTTGTTCAATTCATAAGTTTACTATTCGATTTCTACGAATTATGAATTACTATATGATTTCGAATATTTTTCCTCATCGTCAAGTCAATGTAGGGTTGAAAATATTATCTCTAAAAATTTTGATTGACTTAGAAAGGGCGGCAAATTGGAGATCGCCCCGGGCGGCAAAAGTTCTAGCTACGCCACTGCAGTACACGGCAGCGTTAACACTCTGTGTTTTTGATGGAAATCGAGTTTTATAGACACAATTTCCCCCCCGTACTTAATGGAAGCGCGGAAAGATTATTTTTTGATGGTGGGGCAGAATGGACAAAGGGAAGAAATCATCTCAACATACAGAAAGTGATAAATGAATGTTATCAGTAACATATAATTACGAAAATATGACACGTGAGCAATTTTAGAGTGAAATAAATTGTGATAACTAACTCGTTATTAGTTCGTTATTTTTTTCTTCAGGAAACAAAGAACTTTTACAATAAAAAAAAAAAAATTCGGAGCTAGAAATTTTTTGGTTCCCGATTTTGTAAAATTGTCAAATTTGAAGTCGTTTTGAAAAGATGAAACACACACACACACATATATATATATATATATATATATATATATATATATATATATATATATATATAAATCACTGCTGACACTGGGGACCACTGGCAACCGATTGAGAACCAATAGTCTAACGGCCCGTTGTCACTGGATACGGAGCGTTACGTAGCGCCAAGATTAAAAATTTTAACCAATTAAAAAGCTGAATTCATTGACCGCGTGATATATCAAACAAATCGCAGGTCATGTCAACAATCACGGAGCCAACGTTTTGACGTAACGAAATGCCTCGGATGCCAATGTGGACAGGCCTTAACACCCTATGCGGTACGAATTTAGAATGCTTTGAGACATAGTTAATACCCTCGCATAGTTAATACCCTTGGCTTCTGTTGAAAAAATTCACCTCTGCAGCCTACACAGAATTGTCGGATCTGGGCTGAGAGAGCGAGGGAAAAGAATTTCAAATGCGTAATATCTCTCGATTTTTACGAGTGACTGGCAAAATGCAGTCTCCAACCCGCCACAGAAAGAACCCTCGTCTAGCATACTCACCAGTAAAAATTTAAAGAAATTCCGCATTTGAAATTCTTCATCCTCCATTGCAGTCAATGGCAACTCCAAGAGGGGGCGGGGGGAAGTAGGGGATCACAACAGACACTCTTTTAGGCATGGAATCCACAAGGTTTTGCAACACTAGGTTTTGCACGAGTCCATACTGCCTGGTTCGTGATTTTTTTTCCAATCCAAGTCGGCAATTCTTGGACACATTTCCTCTATAGGTCAACACTGACGGGAACGAATCCAATTAGTACACAGCAGTCTTAATACATACCGAGATGGGTTATTCACGATAGGATCGATAAATTGAAAAAAAAATTAAGGTAGTCTCTTCTAACGAAACTACCGCGGGTTATTAACGTAGGATTACTTATCGTTGCTTACCTCTTTTGTATGTATATATGTATGTATGTATGTGTTATGTATATATGTATCTACATATATATATATATATATATTTTTTTTTAATGCGGAGGCATTATCGCGAAGACATTCGCCTATAATTCACCGCATTTTTACTGGCCACTTTATTATGGGGGCGCCATATAGGCGGACCAGCATTGCCCCCTATGAAGGGGTGACACAAACGGAGGCATTTTAGTGGCGCTTCGCCAGGATTCGATCTGAGCACCCCCAGCACCGAAAGTAGCGCGCTGTACCACAAGGCCTCGTATCTACATATATGTACGTATATATTGTATCTATATATATATGTACATGCATGTAAAAATTTTGACGCATTTTGGTACTTTTCTGTTTAACATTTTACTGCTTGCCCAAGCGATACAGACTGGGGTTTGGCACGCTGCCAAAATTATAACTCGCGACGACGAACGGTTTTAGCGTCTGAAATTTTGCTTTCCGGAGGACCGTTATGGAGGAACGTAATCCTATGTTAATAAATGAAGATTACTGAAGCAGAATAGAATCTTGATTCAACAATAAGCCATCCAACTTGCTTGGTGACATATGTGTCTGCAATGTAATAATGAGAAATATGAAATGTTAATTAGTTTAGCTGGGAGATTGTTTGATACAACAAAAAAGGGACATTTTACGTATAGAATATGTTATCTATATACATATAAAACATTTCCGTAACTGACTGACTGACAAATAACGCACAGACCAAACCGCTGGACCTAAAGGGCTGACATTTTGCATGGCGATTCTTCTTATAGTGTAGAGGTGCACAACGAAAATTTTTTGAAAAATTCTTCTTAGATTTTTTAAAATTAAATTTTTAAGCTGTTTTTGTAACTTTTTAAAAGTTTGCATTTAAAGTAATAATTTGAGGGTTATAAAATTGATATCACGAGAAAGATCATAAAAATGTCTTTAAAATGACATAATTTTTAAATCGTTACCTCCATTTTCTGATTTTTGGTGAATTTTTAAAGATTTATTTTTTAGAATTTAATTTATTAAATGCCGATCACGTGGTTTCTTTTCTTTTTGGGATACTTTAAATTAATTTTGCGTCACGCGCAGAGCAACGAAATAAACAAAAAAAAAATTTGTTGCTAATGCGGCAGACGAATGGACATTATCTAAAAAAATATTAAAATACAGTAAAAGAAATGTTCCTCTAACTGTACTGTATTAACTGAACTATATTCTTTAGTATGTTCTATTAGATTTAATTTGAATATTTTCTTCTACATTATTTTGTCTATAAAAATATCCGTTTTGATATATATATATATATATATATATATATATATATATATATGGTTGGCAACACCAGTGGAAAGAACTCTAACTTCCACTCCTCACTACTCCGGCGCGAAGGACTTCTCGCGCAAACATCATTATTGACTGAGAGGAAATACTGAGCGGATGTGTTTTTCCGCAACCTTCCGAATTTGAGCCAAATAGCTCTTTTGATGCTTTTGAGTTTTTTTTACTTTCATCCTAAGTGTTAGTCCTGTCAGGTAAAGATTGTTTCATTAAATGTTTTAAAATGTTTAACGCTTGATACTTCGCTTCTAAAGGATGGACTGCTAACTCCATCCCCCCCCCAAACACACACACATATATATATATATATATATATATATATATATATATATATATATGTGATAATATTACTAACTACCTATAATCGCCCATTCTGTACTTCATGTCTGTCCTGGTAACCCCTCCTTCTTGTCTTGACGTAAACGCTTCGCCTTCCCACATACTAATTTCCTCCGCCAATTCTGGCAACCTCTCTGACCTAATTCTATTTTGGCGCTCTTTGTGAGAGACGCTGGGCTGGCTCGAAGCGAGTAAGATGTGTTGCTTTACTGTTTAATAAATTAGTTTGTTCCTGAAGCTGACTTTATTATTTTCCGGCCACGATGTCTGCTCCTATTCCATGAGATGTCTATCCGGCATTAATTGCATACGGCATTAATTGCATACATTGACCGTTGTATTTAATTTGAATGTACTCCGTAGCAAAGCACGGGTATTCAGCTAGTTAATTATAATCGTCAAGCAATCGCTCATGTATTTATTCCGAATCGTTCATGTACTCGTTCACGAGATAATACAACGGCAACGTTGGGAAAAATCATTATTGAAATTTGAATAAAACTTGGGATCCCTGCCACCATATCATTCGCTGCTTTCTGTGTCCGACAGGCCGAACAGATTTCCTTTTTCTTCCAGATAAAACTATTCTCCCTTTCTCCGGGTAGAGGTGAAGACGTGTAATTAAATTTCGCTCTTCAAAATTGCAATTCTTCCGAAATTTCACTTTTATCAAAGAACAATGGCACCCGAGTACCAAGTTTTACAACAATGGGTCATTACGTGTTTAATTTTACTCGAAATGCAAACTTTTGCTACCCCTCTTATACATACTTGTTTCCTTTGGAAACTTTCTAACAAAATAAATGAAAAGAAAGCAGAAGTTAATGAAGTTTCTTTCGTCTTACTTTTGCTGACTAGTCGAAATTAGATATGTTAGGCCGTTTGGCATAGTTAACAAAATTGTTTTTAGAACTCCCTCCGAAAAGAAAGAATTGGTTCTCTCTTCTTTGATGCCTCATGAATAGGGAACTCGGATTATAAAGCGAAGAGATCCGTCTAATGACTTTAAATTGTATAATTATTTGATTAAAATAATGGCCGGATGAAACGAGTTGATTATTGTGTTATATAATTTAAATAATAAGTTTAGCCAAGCGAATTCAAATAATTGCTAGTTGATGCCCGTCAAAACATGACGGCTGGATAGTAAATAAATGTTCTAATACACAAATTATACTGAACACATCATTGCCAGATGTCGGAAATCATAATAATGCGCAGAAACAAATTAATGCGTTTAAGCGTCATCGTGCTTAGTAAGTATCTAAAGTCAGATTTGTCAAATGTTCAACATTAAAAAGACGTTAAAAAAAAAACATATAAATTAATTTCATCCGAAGGTCTGGCCAATCTTTGTCCTTTCAGACGAGGATAATGTAGGGTTAATATCAGAAGAATTTAACTAGTGTTGGCATTATTAAAGAACAGAATACCTGATCACAGAGCAGGAACTTGAGTTCGATTCCCAAACCGTTCGGATTGTACTTTAAAAACCGAGAATTAAGTACATAAAGTACGTTATGTACATTGAGCGATGATAATTAAGTAGCTGATCTGAGAGTTCAGTAACTATTTTGGGACCGTTTTCCTTGTCAGGATGAACCCCGCCAAATAGCGGCAGTTAGTGAAGGCTACGATTTACGTACTAGAGCAGTGGTTCCCAACCATAGGCGTAGCGTTGGGGGGAGGGGGAGACACGGGGGGGGGGGCACGTACACCCCCCCAACTTAATATGAAATAAATTAAATGTTAATATAAGTTCAGTTAAAATCGGAAAATTGTAGAAAACTTTTAAGATAGTTGGTTTTTTCCCACTTTTGCAAACTGTGAAACTGAAGATTCCGATTGTGCCTTTAGCCTTCACATAGTTTTTAACAATGATATGATCCATAGCAAAAATTCGATGCTAAATTTTTTTCTCATTTTATTTATATTATATTTATTTTTCTCATTGTATAACTTTTGAATACTACTCAAACATCAGTTCTATTGTTATTCAATTTAAAAAATCATAATATTTGATATTTTAAGGACCTTCCGTCAGTCAATGCGCAGAGGAGGGCCCTAACTGAATTTAATTCGTGCCCCCCCCCCAAAAAAAAAAAAAAAATTAATTACAAGCATACTACGCCTATGTTCCTAACCCGTAGAAGTCTGCGGACCACTAAGCCAGAAATTGAACCATGTGCGCCCCCCCCCACACCGACTTGAGGAGGGGGGTGTAACCTTTCGGGGAGTATGGGGGATATAAAATATGCCTCAGGCAAAAAGGATGCAGCATTAACGTACTCACGTTTTGTTTCAACCTTGTTTTCAATCTTTAGAATGAGATAGCCTAAATGTCAGTCTGAAACTGAAACATATTGATTCACGGGTGATTAAGTAAAATAGCTTTTTAGAACCCATTATTTATTATTGCTATTGTACAGTGTACAGTACGACTTAACAGTTTGGCCAAAGCAGGTGCTGAAGAGGCCAAAACGACTGTCGCTCCTCTTACTTATTCGGAGCTTTTTTCTAAATGTAAGGCAAATAACAAGGGCATTTGGACGATGCCACCGGTACACACATGGTACCAGAGTAGGAACCCAGGTGGCTCTTTGGTTCGGGGCAGCAGTAGACGAGATCAAACCACACTTACTCGCTTCCTCAGTGGTCATCTGTCATCAATGAGTTCTATTAGTGGTAGTAAGCATTTCGAAATCTGCACTAAGTGTTCTACTGCTCAAGCCTCCCCTGACCACATTTTATCCTGTCTGGGGCTCACCAGGCAGGACCTGGCTCAAGATCCTCTTTTGGTGCTGGACTTTCTTAGAGTGAACGAGCTTATGGACCTGATCTAGCTCTGCTGGTCATGGGGATGAGAAACAACAACAACAACACGACTTAACTACAAATTCTTTAATTTTAATACATAAAAAATACTACCTGATAGTCATCGGATATATTCGGCCCATCTAGTTCAATGAACATTGCTTTCAAAATCCCCATTTGTTCGGCAACTTTTTTATAGGTGGTGCCGGACCACTCACGAGGATCTCGCTGACCACCGGCTGGGAACCACTGTACCAGAGAGTAGAGAGTTTGAGTTGCGATAGTGATGCAGGATTCTGGGGGGAAACTGAACGATTCCAGGTCGAAGGACTCTATCACAAATCTCTTCAAGCATGGAACAATGTTTAACGAAATGGAGATACGTGATTGGATAGAATGGTGTCAGGAAAGTTAGGCTCTCAATCTGAGAGCTCAGGGACCGCTAGCTATCACAATCCTGCTTTCACAATCCTGTCTTGCACGGGTTCGAACCCCGACTTTGCATTCTCATCTGCTCGCAGATCTCAGTCGCTCGCTCTTGTCATGTTGAGGATATTATTTTTTGGCGTTTAAAATTGTACACTTTAATTTATCTCATTCTTAATTCTTTATTAATTCTAATTCTTTAACTTTTTTTAACTTTAATGTTATTTTTTCTCTTAATTGGTTTTATTTAATTATTGTTTTCCTATCTACTTGCTTTTTTGCAAGTAAGAATTCTTCATTGCTTTTACTTGCTTTATTTTCTCACATTATTAATATTACTTAACTTCTTGTATTAATTCTTTAAATTATAATTTTTCCCTAGTATTTTTTTTTGTTGTGCAACTTTAATTCATACTTTCTTGGACCAAGTGTAAAAAGTAGCAGTTTCCACATACTCATACCGAGGGTAAAGGGCCTTTCACGCCCTATTTAGCACCTCATGAAATTCTTTATGTCCGTGTCCCCTCCTGGGTTCGATCCCAGTGTTTGTCATCTACATTTCTCGTTGGCCCTGTGGCTCGTTTTTGATTTTTGAGAGATCTAATTTTTTAGCCGTTAACTGTGCACTTTTAATTCATTCAAGTTCACTTTTTTTAATTATGCGGCTCAGTTTTTCGTAAGTTAAAATAATTTTGCACGTTTAATATTTCTAAGCAAATTAATTTTCTGTTAATTCCAAGTTCTCCAAACCCCAAGCTTCTTTAGTCTTAGCTCTCACTACCTAAGGTATTAAATTTTCAAAACTTAGTTTAATTTTTTCTTCTTAATTTAAAATATATATATATATATATATATATATATATATATATATATATATATATATATATATATATATATATATATATATATATATATTATTTCATCTTTTCTTGGACCATGTGTGAAAAGTTGCAGTACTTCCCATTCTCATACCGACGGAAATGGGCCTTTCAGGCCCAGTTAGGAATCTCAAGAATTATATATGTCTATGTATGCTAAAAAGAAGTTGGGGTGCAACTGGGTTGCCTGGCTCTGGCCCTCCCACGCAGTATTAACTTTCTGTGCAAGCATGTAACCAATTGACCAACAACCGCTGTAAATCACCTAAGAGTTGAAATACTGATTTTAAAAAACAATATATGAGTGTAGTTTTTCACCCCTTTCTTCAAGAAACGAAAAACGCTTTCTTAACCCTTCAGCGGGCGCGCCCGCGTAATAAAGTGCAATATTTTCGTAATTTTGAATGGTTTGTTTTTACAAGTAAAGTTTGAATGTTCTAAGCAATTTCTATTGATAGCTACACCCTTTCTAATGCAGGTCTGTTTTTCTGACCCTTGTATTCCTGCTCATTCATTGTTAGTCGTGATTTAACCGTGGTAAACCAACGATTATACTGGATTGCAAAACGACAGAATTATGAGTTGATGTAGTAAATCAAATGTGCAGCTATGACACGGTATTCCGCACATCGCGAAGATGGACAATCTCATTGTTTTTTAGGTTTTTGGATATAATAGGAATCCATTCCCAAGTTGTCCTCAGATCCAATAAACCGGACAGTTTTGAAATAAGGGGATTGCATCTGCATTCTTTGGCCTTTAATTATAAATATATCTCAATATTATCAACATTTTATATCTTGTCATAAAACGCAGAATTAATATTTTCAATTTGAAAGAAGAAAGTTTATTACAAAAGGAATAATCAAGGTTGAAAGAGACGTTGCACTTTATGCAACGCGCGCCTGCTGGTGTTCCAAAAGTTGGCGCGCCCGCTGAAGGATTAAAACAGAAGCGATAACTGTTGTGGAGTTGCTTGCTAAGCAACCTTACTTATCAACGTTATGACTTTTTTACTATAATTCCATACGTACTATATCTGTTGAAAATCACCGCAATTAGAACTTTGGGTTTTAAACATACCAGTTTCAGACAACTGATCTTGCGGATAATTTCATCGTTCACTTACTGCTAAATTTAGAGTTTGGAACTTAATAACGAGAAGCAAACGATGCTCGCTGAATTCGTAGCAAAAATGCTGCATTCGTTTTCTTAATTTTCTGCGTTGGCGTTGTTTTACCTCAGCAATTTTATGTATAACCATAAGTAAAAACATTCCTAAATAATCAGCAGGAATATAAAACGTTAATAATTACCTTGTAGTTATGTAGTTAAACTCGTCGTTTTTCTGAATTATAGTTTAGCCACTTTTTTTTCGGAACCACGTCTGGACGCCATCGAAAAGTTTCACTGTATACGGATTTAAATGCCGTTAGATATATTTTACACGCACTCTATTTAATCAATCAATCAATCAATCAATATATATATATATATATATATATATATATATATATATATATATATATATATATATATATATATATATACAGGGTTTGTATAAAAAGTATCGGGAAAAGTTTCGGAAAAATAAATTTATTTGAGATATTGCTACAGTTCCTCAAAAGTCTTCAAAATACATCCCTTGAACGTCGACACACTTTTGCCAGCGACTTTTCCACGACTCGAAGGCTACCTGGTAGGTGAGTTCCGGAACGTCCTTAAGGGTACGCGTGCAAGCTTCTTTGACGGCACTTAGGATCCCATGGTGGTGTCCCTTGAGGGAGGATTTCACTTTTGGGAATAGGAAACAGTCTGCTGGTGCCTAGTCGGGACTGTAAGGGGGTTGGGGAATCGTCGCGATGCCTTTTATCGTCAGGTGCTCGTTGACTTTGGAGCAGGTGTGGGTGGGTGCACTGGGACGAGTTTAGTGCAGATCTTTCGCATCGCCAAATTTTCTGTGCACTGTCATCTGATCAATGCCAATTTTATCTGTGACCATGCACACACTTAACCGACGATCTGAATTCCGCACTTCACGCACTCGTTACACGTTGTCGTCGGTTCTTGAGGTCGACGGCCGTCCAGCGCGGGGCTCGTCCTCCACACTCTCTCGGCGATCTTTGAAGAGCTTGTGCCACTTAAAAACTGCAGTATGTGACATACTTTCATCCTTGAACACTTGGCGAATTTCGCCCAACGTCTCCGTAACCGATTTCCCCAGTCCGACACAAAATTTGGTGGCGTACCGCTGTTCAATCGTTCGCTGCATTTTGCGCTTGCACCGAGTCACTCGACAGGGGTACACCAAATACACGATCTAGCCTGAGCGAACACTCGCAGGCGACTGGCGCTTGGTGTGTCTTGTAGGTCACATCCCCCACCACCGAGCATTCACGGTACGAGCGCGCTCCGATGTATAGTCACGTCAGGAATAAATTGTTACCGATACTTTTTATACAAACCCTGTATATATATTATCTTAAATATCATTCTCTCCATTCTAGGATTTATATAAGGTTATTATATATGAGGTTATTTTAGTAACGAAGATGACCAACAGGATGTTGGGGGTTACTGTGTTACTTGGGCCTGGCCCTCTACCGTAGTTTTATAGAGCTGAACAAACGTATAACGTATTGGCGAAACGGAAGAATCTGATTGGTTAGTAGAAATTCGATCGAGATAGGGTTTAGGATTCGGGAATTCTCTGACTTGAGCAAATAAGTAATTAAAAAAATATCATAAAGCTTCATTCTTTTTTTTTCGGGCATAAATACGTAATTACCAGTATATTTATATATGCAACGTTAAATACTATTTATACCAAACGAAATATCTCGGGGGAACCTTCTCGTTACTCTGTGAAAGTAAAATTTTCAATACCATTTTATAATACTCTAAATTGAATAGACTCTCATAACGGTTCCTTATTCTTCAAATATACAATGCAAACACGCCTTCGTCCCGTGTTTGTTAATAACAAGAATACTTCATTGCCTCGTTTTATTGACTTGTCATTGCAGTTTCTGACACGATGTTGCCAAAATGGCGTGATTTCATGTCTCTGGTTGCCAACAGTTGGAAATAGAAAGACGGTCGCATCAAAGTGTTAATACGATTAGGAAAGACATTGTAATCAAATAAAAAGAAAAAGACTGAAAAACGAAATTATGAAATAATTAAGCATTTAAATGAGTTTTGAAAGACATGATTTAGTAATTTTGCTTCTATAGAAGCTCAATTTGGGCTATTTTTTTTGTTGCATAGAATTTTATTATTTTATATTGTTTAATGAACTTATCATTTAAATTGGAAATTAAATATCAAAAGCTATGAAAAAATATTCCCGTAAACAAAATTAAAAAACAATTTCAGATTTAAAAACAGTAAAAAAGAAATATTCTATAATTCTGATTTTTTTAAAATTAAATTTTTCTAGTGTCTACCCACGCTATAAAACAAAAATTATTAATACCACAACATTAATTAATTAAATTAATTTATGAACTATGAAATACATTTAATTGTTAAAATTATTTTGTTTTATAACAATGTTTTATAATAAGCGAAAATGGT
>OU015490.1:131183561-131401061 GCA_907164885.2 Dolomedes plantarius | reverse complement strand
TTTGTGACGTCAGTCATCTTCGGTTACATGTTCTTAACTTCCACTCTGTCTAGCGCCAGGCTTGGTGTTCTTTGGTTAAGTAACTTTTATTCAATTTTAATCAATTCTTCTGTTTTTCATGGATTGTACGGTGTCTGAGTGTGTTTATTGCATAGATCATACTCATCGGAAACAATCCATTGGTTTTTAGACAGTATTGACACCGCTGATGAAGAGATGCTGTCTAAAACCTCTTTCTCACTTTTCTTTTCATGTTATTTGTTCCTGACTGCAAGTAGCTTTAGGGCTATTACTGGTATTCTCTATCATCTATTTCTTATATATATATATATATATATATATATATATATATATATATATATATATATATATATATATATATATATATATATATATATATATATATTTGGGGTACATTCTATCCCATCCCGTAAGGAAATGGTTAATATGTTTTTTAAAAATCCCAAGTGTTACAGTCGAATAACTTTTCCGGGCATCTTCGACAGGGCCATCAGCAGAGATGACGTGCAATCCTTCATCAGCAGTGACAGAAATATTTCACTGTTTGATTGTTTGGATCGAAGATAATTTTTTCCCCCTCTTCTTCGCGGCAGAAAAAAAAAAAACTATATTGCTGAGACAAGCTTCCAATTTCCTGCCCTCCGGAACTGCAGCCGCTCAATTGTCATTAGTACAAATTGCTTCCCGTTTGGGAACATAGAAAAGCTATAGAAAAGTTGAAGAAATTCCTATGCCATATCGGAGACTTAAAAAAAAAAAAAAAAAAAAAAAAAAAAAAAATCTCATTTGCCCCAGATTCAGATACTTGATTTTCAGCACACATAAAATCGCTGGCATGGAATATGTCCGGGAGTTCGTAATAGTGGATTTTTTTCGAGTTGGTTAACGCTCATTGTTAAGCCTGCCGTGTACTAACCCTATTGGATTCGCTCACCTCAGTGTTAAACCTATGGAGAAAATGTGTCCAAGGATTTAAAGATACTTGGATTGAAAGATTTTAACATAGGATTACGGTCCTCCATAACGGTCCTCCGGGAAGGAAATTTCCAGACTCACTTAAAAGTGTCCGTCCATCCGTTCTCGCGAGTTATAATTTTGGCAGCGCGCCAAACCCAGTCTATCGCTTGCACAAGTTAAACAGAAAAGTACCAAGATGCGTCAAAATTTTGACATACATATATGTATATATATATTATCATACATACTTACATATATGTATATATATATTATCATACATACTTACATATATGTATATATATATTATCATACATACTTACATATATATAGATACATATATACATACAAAAGAGGTAAGCAACGATAAGTAATCCTACGTTAATAACCCGCGGTAGTTTCGTTAGAGGAGACTACCTCAAATATTTATTTTTTTAAATTGTACTGCGTAAAAGAAAAAGGAATTTTACGCCTTGGGAGATTATTCTTTAAAAAAAAAATGCAAATATTTTGAAATTTAAATTATTTGGGAGAAAATCTAGTCTAATGTGTTTTAAATGCTCCTAAATTCCTTTGGTGGACACAATTTATTAAATGAATCGTGTTGCAAGGTGCCGAAAAGTTCTGGCTATCTGAAAACCATTTTTATTGCATGATCGGCATTTATGTAGCTGTAAACAGTAGACACATAGCCACCATAGGTTAACATTGAGCTGGGCGAATACAATTGGGTTAGTACACAGCAATCTTAATCGGTAAACTTGCAGTTTTGGACCATGAAGAGGTTTCTTTAACTGACAAGCTATATTTTACTTAAAATTGTAAGGATTTTGAGTAAGTTACCTCATTTATTAATCTGTCAGTAGCAAAGATGAGAACATTACAAGTTGTAAAAAAGATTGAGTCAATCTTTTACAACTGGACGATGGACTCAATCTTTACAACTCAAAAAATTCCATTGGATCACAGCATAACCTGCAGATTATGTTGTGATCCAGTCAAATTTTTCTCATATTTTTTTATAAACCGAAACTAAAATCTTACAAACCTAGACAACGGTTTAAAGAAATGTAAATGACGGATTTTTCCTATAAAATAAATAGCGACATAAAATTATTTAGGATAGGTTAAGCAGACGGAAGTTTTTGAGATACTGTCGCCAAATCTATGAAATGAGAACATCTTTGCATGTTATACCTAGAAAACACAGCTCCGCGAAATAATTAAATGAATTTATGTATAATAGTTAAAATTTATAAACCAAAATTTGAGTTTTAGAAAAAAAATCAAAGGGATTATTTTACATCTACTCGATGTTGTCTGTGATATATTCGATTGGTCTCTTGGTATAAGTGTCATCAGCGGTACAGTACCAAAAAAATTTTTCAAGTAGCCTCTTCTAACGAAACTACCGCGGGTTATTAATTTAGGATTACTTATCGTTGCTTACATCTTTTGTATGTATATATGTACGTATGTGTTATGTATATATGTATCTATATATATATGTGCGTATGTATATATATATATACATACATGTCAAAATTTTGACGCATCTTGGTCCTTTTCTGTTTAACTGTCTACTGCTTGTCCACGCGATAGACTGGGTTTGGTGCGCTGCCAAAATTATAACTCGCGAGGACGGACAGACGGACGGTTTTAGCGTCTGAATTTTTCTTTTCCGCAGAACCGTTATGGAGGAACGTAATCCTACGTTAAAAATATATTTTTCTCTATTAATTAATATTGTTAATAATCCATGAATCCTGCTTAATCGTAGAAATATATCGCCAAAAGAAGTGTGACAGGTTGGGGATCCAAGAAACGCCAAGAAATCCAAACAGTAAAATTTTCGCTATAAATAACTGAAAAGTGAACTCAGTTCGTGAATTTCGGAAGGAAATTTAGTCTATCTTTTATTCAAAATCTACTACAATTGAATTTTGTTTTTGCCTGCCCGGGCAGACTGCGTAGGCGTTCTGTTGCTTGGCTCCAAAGAATTTGCTCTCGAAATTCGTGAACAGAGTTTACTTTTCAGTTATTTATAGTTTATGGTTTTAGCTTTTTGAAAATCCTTTCCGCTCCGATATTCTTGGAAATAATTAGTGTGTACACAAGATGTGTAGCGTTGAAATATACCGATTATGGGACGGAGATCGACTGTATATCGATTATAGTGTTGTATCCAGAGTTTTTATTATTCAGTCACTAGTAATTTTGTTGATTACTAATTTACTAATTTTGTTGATTCTGTAAAATTACAGTCGAACCCTGTTATAACGAACTTCGAGTGACCAAAGGTTTTGATCGCTTTATCCGGTGGTTCGCTGTATCCGAACCGTTAAGAAAAATGCTAGATTCCACAAAATGTATAACTCCTTAGTTGCAATGTGTAATCATTAATGATGTATTAAAAAATGTTAAAATCTATTAAAAATGATCATTAATGAATTAAATAGACTAAAATCGATTACATAAACTGACACAATACTAATTAAATTACGCACAATAGGGAAACGGCGGGACCAAAGTTTTCATTCGTTATATCCGTAAGTTCGTTATATACCGGGTTCGCTATAACGGGGTTCGGCAGTACATGTTTAGAAGCAGAATATTTATATACAATCGCACCTCTGTACTCGTCACATATTCTGAAATGTAGTTCTAAATGGGATGAATTTCAAAATTTTGTTCAAAAGTATCATCCTGACAAAGAAGCTCTAGCAAGCCGAAACGTGGACTTGAATGATCAAACAAAGATTTTCTTGATAGATTTGAAATGAAACTCTATATCTGAGTCTACAACAGGATTCGGTGATGTTAAGAGGCAGAAATGAGAACGAATTGTGCATGTGACTTTCAGAGGGGGCCGTTTGGTTACCTACTGATTGCATGTGTGACCAAGCAAGAACCCCTCTCCTCTACTTGGCCACTATCGTATTAGGCCATCCACTCCTTGCAGTACAGGTTGAGTGAAGATAAATTTTGTTTTCATTTATCGAATGATTGTTTTAAATTATGTCCGTTTAGTTTAAATATTTTGTATAAAAAATAAATTATCTCAGGTAGTCTCTTCTAACGAAACTGCCGCGGGTTATTAACGTAAGATTACTTATCGTTGCTTACCTTATTTTTATATATACGCATTTTGGTAGTTTTCTGTTTAACTGTTTACTGTTACTGGGTTTATCGCGCTGCCAAAATTATAACTCGCGACGCCAGACAATTTTTTTTCTTTCCGAAGGACCGATATTGAGGAATGTAATCCTACGTTAAAACAATCCCATCCGTTTGTAAACTTCTCAGTAAAATGTGACATTTCTGGTTTTCAGGAATGAATTCATTCAATTCCGAGGTACCACTGCAACTATTTTCTGTTTTAAGCACGTAATTTCAGGATTATTCCCATAAAAGTTTTAGAGATTTTCCCGCGTTTGAAATGACATCGTGTTACATTGCATTTGCGGTGAGTTTGAAATTCCTGCCGACATACACCAGCGTCCAAATTAAAACCGTACGAATACCAGAGTCAGCCGTGCCCCTGAAGAAATGATATCTCCATCCCCCCCCCCCCCCCCCCCGGCAGTGCGTGCGCATTCAGCACACCACTCCAGCATTAATCAAAAAATCCGAGTGCATTCCAGTGCGGGTTCATCATTCATTATTTGCATCCCACAGAGCGAGGGAAATAATGAAATGCCCCGGCCCTTGTGGGACAGATTAAAATGTTCCCCCTTCTAATTTGATTCAGGTAGCGGGGATTGTTTTTCATGATTTGGCTAATGGATGCTTTTGCTTTTGGAACGGGGGGGGGGGGGATTTTTGCGACCGAACTCTCTCTCTCTCTCTCCATGAATCATGCAAATGGATCAAAATGCTTTTAATTGGTGTGTGCGCCTATAAAACGCTTGCGGGCCTGCTAGCGACGCGTGTCGTATTAATTAAGCAAAAATTGTCTCGTTTGCTTTGCATACGGAAGCGTCTTTATCCGAGTGGAGCTCTTTGCCCGATCATTCGCTGACGTTTTCATCGAAGCCGGGCGTATTTGCAATAAGAGTCCATTCGCGATGTTTAACTCTTCAGCGGGCGCGCCCGTGTACAAAGTGCAACATTTTCAAAGTGCAAAGGTTTGAATGTTCTAGCCAGTTTCTATTTATAGCTACACCCTTTTTAATGCTGGTCTTATTTTCTGACCCTTGTATTCCTTTCCATTCATTGTTAGTCGGGATTGAACCGTGGTAAACCGGCGATTATACTGGATTACAATACGACAAAAACAGGAGTCGACGGAGTCGATCCAATGTGCAGCTATTACACGGTATCCCGCATATCACGAGGATGAACAATCTCATTGTTTTTTAGGTCTTTGGACATAATAGGAATCCATTCGCAAGTTGTCCTCATATCCAACGTACCGGACAGTTTTGAAATAAGGCGATCGCATCTGCATTCTTTGGCCTTTAAATATAAATATAGCCCAATATTATCAACATTGTATATCTTGTCATATAACGCAGAATTATTATTTTCAATTTGAAAAAAAAAGTTTATTACAAAAGGAATAATCAAGGTTGAAAGAGGCGTTGCACTTTGTGCCACGCGCGCCTGCTGGTGTTCCAAAAATTGGCGCGCCCGCTGAAGGGTATCGCGAATGGACTAAAAAGGAATCTCGATTTAGAAACGTGCTCTGAAGTGCCGATTATTTCCGTGCGCTGATTATGTGTCAATCACACAAGCACATACACAAAAAGAATGTCAACATAGCTAGAAGGCAAAGAATTGAAAGCTTCTTTCTTTTCTGGTATAAACCTCTAAATACAATGTATTTAATTTAAGGTATCTAATTACGCTAAAAGCACTTTTTTCTAAAATATATAATACTTAATACAATACTTGTAAAATCCAGTAACTTCAGGTACTTCTTATGTATACACACTTAAAAATCTCTCTGAGACAAATCAAGAAACTGAATGCATTACTGAGAGCTCAAATAACCCTGCAAAACACAGAAACAAGGATTCCAGAAATAAAAATTCAAAACAAATCCCGGATAACTTTAATTTCTTTAAAATAATTTAGGACATCAGTAAAACCGTCAAAGAAATTCGAAACGAACTGAATATTCAGGACTTCACCAAAATTTTCATCAATCTAAAAATATGCCTCCACAAAAATTAAAAATGCCGAAACCATCCAAGATAAAACACTTATCTATATATATAAAACAGTTCCGTGACTGACTGACTGACTGACTCACTGACATACAACGCACAGACTAAACCGCTGGACCTAAAGGGCTGAAATTTTGCATGGCGATTCTTCTTATGGTGTAGGGGTGCACTAAGAAAGATTTTTCAAAAATTCTTCTTAGATTTTTTTAAATTAAATTTTTAAGCTGTTTTTGTAACTTTTTTTTAAAATTTCCATTTAAAATAATAATTTGAGGGTTATAAAATTTATATCATGAGATAGATCGTAAAAATTCCTTTCAAATGAAATCTTTTTCGAATCTTTACCTCTATTTTCTAATTTTTGGTGAATTTTTAAAGATTCATTTTTAGAATTTAATTTATTAAATGCTGATCACGTGAGTTCTTTTTCTGGTACTTTAAATAAATTTATCGTCGCGTGCATAACAACTAAATAGACAAAAAAAATATTATTTTTTTTCTTTCTAATGCAGCAGACTATTGGATATTATCAAAAAAAAAAAATAAATATCCCTTACGATTTTTTTATAAATAAATAAATATATATCTTCTTTATATATAAAAGGCAAAGTCTGTGTGTGTGTGACCGAGTTTTTGTCTGCTCGCGGCGCAGCGCAAAGACGGTAGGTCGGACAGTCTTGAGATTCGACACTAAGATGCCTCCCGAGGTCTCATTATGCACCTCGAAGCCCTTTTTTCGAGTTTTTAATTAGATTTTCCGTAATTAAATATTTAGTCGCGATTTGGAGCTCCCGGACGAGTAAAAGCCCCGTAAATCCTAACGTATCCGTCCAAGAATTTTTTTTTCGGACGAGCCTATACGGGAAAGATGACACTATACGGAAATCACAATTAAAATTGTCTGTCTTAATTTATCGATTAATTGTGATTTTTTTTCGATCGCCTGTACGCACCCGTTTTTCGGGAAAAAACGCGATTTTGGCCGCGACCCTTTTTTTTTATCTCAGAGACCCTAGACATCACAGTTTCGAAAGCCAGAACCAAAATTAATTTACAAATTGTAGTTATTTTTTAATAATTTATTTTATGATTCGGAAACTCTTGCGAGAAATCTCATTTTGGAGATTTCGTTCTTCATTTCCGGACGAAGGTAAAATAGGAGAAAAACCAGTTTTTCGACGTCATGCACGTGATGTGTTGGGGCGTTTGTTTTCTATGAGGGATTCGGTGGTTAAAGGAAATCGATTACTATTGCAGTGATAATCGATTAAAAAATCACATTTAGTAATGCCGTAATTTTTTTGGCCAGCACTTAGTTAATATCATATAATTTGTGGTGTATTTGTGGAAAAAATCTATAAAGATTTCAAAGAATTTCAGCATGTGGAGGATGTGATATATTCGCTTTCAAGGAAATCGATTACTATTGCAGTGATATTCGATTAGTAATCCTATGTCAAAAATTTTGCCAAAATGTGCCAGAAAGGATTAAATTTATATGGGTAAAATAATGTATCATGGTGAGGAAAAGGATGACAGCGACGCCCATTAACAAAGGGTTAAGGCTACTAAAAAATTGGTAATTACATTACCCGAGCAACGCCGGGACGGGTACAGCTAGTATATATATATAACATCAATTGTATACATTGATTGTCGTATTTAATTTGAATGTAATCCTTAGCTAAGTGCGGGTTTTCAGCTAGTATCCTTCTGTAGTAGAGCTGTAGAGTTCTCTAGTAGAGTTCTGTATAATTGCCTTTTGAAAGACATTGATCACAGTGGCTAAAAGCTTTCCTCGGTCTTTCGTTCAGACTGTCTCCCATCTTCCTTCCTTCGTCACGTAACCTCGCTGGCTCAGCTCTAGAGTAATTGTCTCCCAAGGGTTAGTCTCGGGTTCGGTTCCAGCGTCAGTCCGTCACAACTTTTTCATTGTAAAATGTTTTCCTCTCAGTTATTATGTACTAATTAAAATTTTTAATTTAGCTTGCATCTTTCTTCATCCATTTTTCTCGTTTCGTTGTTTAATTTATCCCCCCCCCCTCTATGTTCTGTTTACCTAAAGTTCACTAGTTTAATTATTTTATGAGAACCTGCGTTAGAGGACTCGGTCCAGGAAACGCAGCAAACCCTCTGTTCTTGTGATCTTATGTGCTGCCAGCGGATTTCATTTTATGCTTTGAAAGCCGTCTAAATGGTATTCCGAAGGATAAACACGGTTTTGAAGAAATGTGCTACATATCGCGGTTGTTTATTTTGACTGATAATTTAAAGGTTTCCAGGTTTAGTTGGATGGCATAGAAATTTCGTAATTTAGCTACTACTGAATTTAGGGCATCTGCTTGGCTTTTTTTTCAAAACTATACTGATTAAATACACGTGTTTTCAGTTCAAATAGGATATAAAATCATGAAGACAAATTTCGTAACATTTTAAAATGAAGGGAATTTTTTATCAATTTTGAGTGTAATAGAGCAGTGCTCCGCAACCGCTGTGCCGTGGCACACTAGTGTGCCCGCGAGTTGATCTTGACTGTGCCGCGGTGATTTTATCGATTATGATAATAAAAATATTAACCACCGCATTAAATAGAAATTTTTCTAAGTAAAATATTCCTCTAACTTTTTGTAAATATGTAATTTTTCTGGGTCGAAATTATACACAAAACAAAAACATGTTGTTAGCTATACATTGTATGTATGCTCGAGCGTCATATTTCTGGATTTCAGTTAAGAAAGAATATCCACAAATTTCTGAGAAGGCCATTGCAATTTTGCTCCCATTTTCTACGACATACTTATGCGAACAAAGTTTTCCGACACTGGTTCTAATTGAAAATGACAAACGATCATATTTAAAGGGCCTTGACCATGAACTGTAGCTCTTTCTATTATAGAGCCAAATATAAAACGTGCAAATATAAAACGCACATTTATCAAAACAATCTCAAATATCTCATTAATAAATTAGTTACGTTTAAATTAACTTTGATTTATTAGGCTTAAGTAAAGACCAAAAAACAAATTTTAATATAAAAATTTAAAAGAATTTTTTTTTCTTGTAAACTATAATTTTATATTTTTGTTCTTGTGTTGGTGTACAGTTCAAAACGATTTATATAAAACTTAAATGATTATAATTATCTTGATACATAGAGCTATTTTGTTGTGTTTTTTTATCTAATAAAAACATATACCTATTTATTGTAATTTATATATTTGCAAGCTCTTGTGGTGTGCCGCCTAATTATCGAAAAAAAACGTTGTTGTGCCGTGGAAGATAAAAGGTTGCGGAGCTTTGTAATAGAGTGCTCACGCCAGAGACCTTACACTTTATTCCACTGGATATATTTTAATTTCCTTTATACCACATACTACCGTGACATTTACCTGTGGTCAGAATTAAAAATTTTAAAATACGTCCAAAAATTACTGAAATAGACCAAAAAATGTGAAAAAACACCGATTTCTTTAAAATTTATCTTTTAAAACTGTAGAGTGATTCAATGCACACATATAGCTTAGCTTTCAGGTCAAAACATGGTGAGTAATACGTAAAACACTACCGCAACATTTCATCGAAATAAATTGGAAAACTTTTTAAATGATTAGCTTTCCCGTTTACAAACGTCACAGCAAAATGAGTTTTCCAGAAAAATGCATTTCAAGGTGTTACTTCCGGTCTTTTAATATAGCTTTTTTGGTTTGTTCAATGGGTCGTAAGTTCTTCTACACTGGTTATCAAAAATTAAGGAAAAGCCACAAAAATAGCGATTATTCAAAAAGTTACGTGTAGAATTTAATGAAACTTATACACTATGTACAACACATAGGTACGTATAAAATAGCATAAAAAGAAATCGCCAGACAATTATGGTGTTATAGAAACTAGCATATGTATACAATGAACAAATCGGATGTGTCAGTTTGGTATAGCAAAAGTACCTTTAATATGGCGTATGATACCCCCGAGAAGCAATAAAGCACATACAGCGATGTGTGATGCGGTCTATGAGTTCGGTAGGAAGTGAGAGCCATTGCTCTTGCAAAGCAGTTGAAAGCGTGGCTAGGGTCCTAGGAGGAGGATTGAGAGGAGCTATACGTCATCCTAAAGCGTCCCAAACATGCTCGATAGGATTCAGGTCCGGTGATCGAGCTGGCTACTCCATGCACTGAATTGTTTCCTGCTCAAGATAAGCATCCACGATGCTAGCCCTGTGCGGTCTCGCGTTATCGTCCTGTAGCACGAAAGCATCACATATTGGACCGGCAAAAGGGCGCACATAAGCATCAAGGATGTCATCTCTACCTGGTGTGACCATTCACATTTCCACGGGGAAAGACATGGAGGTCTGTGCGTCCACCCAAAGAGATAGCACCCCAAACACAGACACTGCCTGATCCGTATGCATCTCTTTCACCGATGTGTGATGGATGAAAACGAATTCCAGGTTCTCTCCAAACCAAAATACGCCTACTATCGCTTTGGAGGCTAAACCTGGACTCATCCGTAAAGAGAACAGCCCTCCATTGATCACGCATCCAGTGGACATGTTGACATGCACACTGCAAACGTTTCCGTCTATGGCGTGACGTGAGCGGGACTCAAATTGCTGGTCGCCTCGCAAAAAGACCACCTTCGTGAAGCCTTCTACGCATGGTTGACGTTGATACCAACCTTCCGGAGCTTACAGCGAGAGAGGATCTGAGATCAGACGGAGTTGCGGTTCTATTCCTTCGTGCGCATAATGACAAATATCGGTCATCGGCACTCGTCGTAGCGTATGGCCGTCCTTGGCTGAACCTCCTGGATGCCGAATCCGTGGTTAGAAATTGCTGTCAAAGTCTATGAACCACAGACAGACTCACAATTAGCCATGCGGCCACTTCTGCCTGACTTTGTCGTACCTCTAGTCACCCAATAGCTCGCCATCGCAGGTCTTCGGTCAAATGATGCCTGGAGTAGGGATGCGACATCGATGTCGATGTTTTCAAAACATCGATTTATTGAAGCCGATGTTTTTTTAACATCGATGTTTTCTGCTCGATGTTTTATGTTGTCTCGATGTTTTTTTTTAATGAAAAAGTACCGTAATAAAAAAAAAATTACCACGTAGCATAATTTTCATACTCAGTAAATAAATGTCTGAATTCTGAAAAGGACGAATACAAAAGGGGGAACGATTCCTTAGCAAACAGACAAATGGCAATTAACAACCAATGAACCAATCAGAGCGCTTGGAATGTTCTTGACACTCCAGAACCTTCCATGGGGTTTTATTTTACAAATAGTATATACACGAGTGCATCCATTTAAGTTTTTGTTTTGTTCTGGTTGTATATAAGTTGACGTTAATATTATTAGTAAGATGCCTCCCAAAAGTGTCGTTTGGAAATATATTTACAAAACCTCTGACAAATTGGTGAAATGCAATATTTGCTTTAAGTCCCTCAAAACTTCTGGCAATACCACGAATTTACCTGGACATTTGAAGGAAAAACATGGCGGTATTTACAACGAGAATTTTGAGTCATCAAAGTAGCCGAAAGCAACCAATTTTTTATCATTTGTGTCTGCACAATCAGAGAGTAAAAATTAATCACCCCCCCCACGACTAACGGAAGTAACATTAATGTTAGAGGTTACTAAACCAGTTTTAAAAAATGGATGTTCTAAAACATCGATGTTTAAAAACATCGATGGTTTTTGGGCGATGTTTTATTAGCATCGATGTTTTAATATTGAATATCGATGTTTCAAAACATCGATGTTTTGTTATCGATGTCGCATCACTAGCCTGGAGGTCATTGTTACCATTTGGCTATGCCAGATGTCTAATCTCAGCGACAATTGCCGCCTTGCTCTGAAACGTGCACTTTTATGATCCTCGCAAATGACGTATTCCGACTGCAGTGCCACTATTTTGCATAATGTAGTATTGTTCAGCACCTTTTACTTAACAACATATTCAAATTTTAAACAGATTTGCCTAGTTTTGAACGTGTTATCGCTCTTTTGTGATTTTTTCTTAAGTTTTGATAGCCAGTGTATAATGATCGTACGAATAAAGGTAAATGAATTTCAGAATCCTAAAAGAGTGGCCTTTGGAAGAGAGCAATTAAAAAAATTCGAAATTTTGCCCAAAACAGCCATTTTAACTTATGCAGATAACTCAAAATAGTTCGACATCGTCTAAGGTAGTCATAATTACCATCTGAATAGTTTATTTTTTATTAATGGAAGGCTGTTTATAATGAGTGTTTTATAATGAGTGTTTTCTAGTTTCAACGGATAATCTATCGGGATTTCCCGGTGTATTTTTTTTATCTACCTGATGATTACTAAATTGCATTATACCGGAAAAAGCTATCGAAGCTTTAGACAGATATGTTTTCCTGATGTAGATGTCAAGTTGAAAAAAATGGCAAGAACAATTCTATTAATGGAGATAGTATCGACACTTAAAGGAGATAGTTTGGGCACTTGAAGCATCAGTTACCCAAACTGATTTTGTTTAAAAAACTCATTATATAGTCTTATTTTTGTAATTGTTATTAATTATTTTCGAAAGAAATATTCTAGGACCTGAAATATTTTTATCGTTTAATTTTGGTAAAATGAAAAATTAATTTTATAATAGAATTACAAAGAACTCTGGGAAGGTAAAAAAGGAATCTTTGAAGCTTCTGCCTTTATCAATAAGAAGCTCTTTTATAATGTAAATTAAGATGCAATATGATAGTTAAATAACAAGACTATCAAATCGAACATATTAGAAAACAAAATTCATATCTTTGTTTATATATTTCTTTTTCTAAAATCGTTACAAAAAGGTCTGAACACCCTCTGTATCTTGATACGGATTTAACACACCTTTATATATAGCACGGCTTATATTCTGTTATTCGAAATATTGCACAAATAAGAATCCCTAGAAAATTTCGTACCTAAAATACATATTTTTATTCTGATAAAGTAGAAAATTTCCTTGTTCAAAATAGTATCTCATTTGCAACTTACATAATCATAAATTTCAACAGAATAATTCGATTTTAAAAAAAGCTTCTTTTTTAAAACGTAAAAATCAATTAAATTAAATTTTTTTGAATAATTAATTATTAAATTAAACATACTTTTTTAAAAATTACAATTTTATAGAATTACAAATTATTAAATTTAATCCCTCTTTTATTTCGCCCAATTTTTTTTTTCTATCCTCAAGCTAAATAGTGAGAAATGCGGTTAAAAAAATTTATTACGAATATAATTAGATTAACAAAATGATGTTGCGAATATTTTGAACACAAAATAATATTTCGTAAAAAAAAATAAAAAAAATTATCATCATTATATTGAAAATTTGAAATTGCAAATACAAACCTTCTGGCAAATTACTTTAATCTAAAAGGTTAAGACGGACAAAAAAAAAAATCTTGTTTTGAAAATAGTTTTTTTCGCCGAAACTTAATGAAGTTATTATCGCATGAATAAAATAATGCATTTCATTCCAAATTATTTTTTTAAGAATTTATTAACTCTTATTAAAGCTTCAAAATTTCTTATCACAGATTAATTTCAATTTTAGATTAGGTTTCAATTAAAGAACGAGCATTCTGCTTTGCCTTAACAAATAACCCCCCCCCCCCCTCATCCATATATAAGTGTGTGTGTGTGTGTGTATGTATATATATATATATATATATATATATATATATATATATATCAAACAGTTCCGTGACTGACTGACAGATAACGCACAGACCAAACCGCTGGACCTAAAGGGCTGACGTTTTGCATGGCGATTCTTATCATAGTGTAGGGGTGCACTCAAAAAGATTTTTGAAAAATTCATCTTCGATTTTTTAAAGTTAAATTTTTAAGCTGCTTTTGTAACTTTTTTTAAAGTTTGCATTTAAAATAATACTCCGAGGGTTATAAAATTTATATCACGAAAAAGATCCTAAAAAGTCCTTTAAAATGACATCTTTTTCAAATCTTTACCTCCATTTTCAGATTTTTGGTGAGTTGTTAAAGATTCATTTTTAGAATTTCATTTATTAAATGTCGATCACGTGGTTTCTTTTCTTTTTGTGATACCTTAGATTAATTTTGCGTCACGTGCATAGCAACGAAATAAATTGACAAAAAATATTAAAATGCGGTAAAAGATACAATTTTACCACTAGACTCATTGAGATGGAAGAATTTAAGAATTTAATTCAAAATAGTATGTTTTGTGGATATTAAACATGCAAATTAATTGCATACATTGACCGTTGTATTTAATTTGTATATTTTCATCTACATTATTTTGTCTATAAAAATATCCGTTACTATTTATATATATATATATATATATATATATATATATATATATATATAATCAATCCGAGGGTTATAAAATTTATATCCCGAGAAAGATCCTAAAAAGTCCTTTAAAAGGACATCTTTTTCGAATCTTTTTCGAATATATATTTGCCATTAATTGCATAGATTAACCGAGGTATTTAATTTGAATCTACTCCGTAGCGAAGCACGGGTATTCATCTAGTGTGTGTATATATATATATATATATATATATATATATATGTACATGTATATATATATATATATACACACATATATATACACACACATAAACAAACAAACAAACACACATATATATATGTATATATATATATATATATATATATATATATATATATATATATATATATATACACACATAAACAAACAAACACAGACACACACACACACACACACACATATATATATATATATATATATATATATATATATATATATATATATATATATATATATATATATATATATACACATATATATACACACACACTCATATATGTATATATGGGGTCTCCATGGATTCTCTTTTTAAAAAATCAAGGAGTAAGATCTGTCAAAAAATCTTCCCATTCTTCTAGGTTCATCTCCGAATTCGACATCGAGGCATTGTAATTCAATATGTATTCAATATTTTTTTTTTTTTTTTGAAGTCTTTGACATCTCCCCCTACAAGGGGTGGTCCGTCCCCTTTCTCTCCATTCTCGGCTCCTCTTTCCCCGTCCGGATTTCGTTGCGAATTTTTTCCACGCCGGGATTTTGGAAGTTGGGATTCCTTGGGCGGGGGAGAGCGACTGAAGGGAGTTAGTGTATTTAAGCAAAGGTACGTGGCGGGGTTTTAAAGCGCGCCTTTCTTAAGATTTATCAACGGGCCGGGCTCGAGACGGCAATCAGGAATGTTTTTTCGGGGGGAAAAGAGAGCAAACATTCGTTATCTTTATTCGTGTAAAATAAACTCGAGCAGAATGCATAATCCGAGCTCGAGAATTACTGGAGGAATTTTTTTCGGTCGGAAGGAATTCTATGGGAAACTTTTCAGACGGGGGAGGAGGCTTGGAGAAAGCCTGGCATTCCCGTGTGGGTGTATTAATGCCGCTAAATCTACGGTAGTTTCGGGTTTTAGCCTCGATTCGGTATGAAAAGAAGGACATAGTCTGGATATGGAAATAAAATGAATGATGTTTGGGTTTGCTTGCCTTTTAATTCAAGAGGGGATTTGGTGTAAAATATTTAAAATTGTTAGAGTATTTTCTTTTCACAGCCTAAAGGCTGCTGTGTGCTAACCCTACTGGATTGGCTCACCTCCATGTTAACCTATGGAGAACATGTGTTCAAGGATTGCCGACTTGGACGGAAAGATTTTAAAAAAAATTGTACGATACTACAGCACAGTAGTGAATCGCCCCATGGCGAGTATCGATTAGGAAATTTTCGATATTGTATCGATAAATTAACTACCAGAATTTTGCACACGGAACTAGGTTCGAACCAATGGGAAGACGGGCTCCAAGGAGCGAAAATTGAAATTTCCCACTGAGGGAAAAAACTTATAAAAGACGCGGAGATATGCTGAGAAGGAGAAAGAGCTGAGAGGCGAGACGCCAGCTGCTGAGGCTGTTCTTGAGTGATCTTAGAGGGTTAAATTCACAGAATTCGGTGGTGGAAAAGTGAAGAGAGGTTTTCTCTCGGGATTATTGCAGATAGGTTCTAAGTTGCAAAGCTTGCATTTAGAGACATGAGAGCTAGAAAGTCTGGTTAAGAATAACTAACCCTGTGCTAACGATCTTCAAAATATTCAGCCGATAGCTCGAGCTGATATTTTCGGACGGTGTCAGCATTCTGTGTTCCGATCCTGTTTCCCGAGGACTTGATCGATGGTGAATGGCGTTTGTGCAATCGACTCATCTTTTCGTGAACTACAGCAGTAGCGTGTGAAATCGACTCATCTTTACTTATCCTGTATTTTATATGTCTCTATAATTACGACTTAGTCATTCATATAAAATCCAGCGCACATAAATAAAAGTGTATTTTTTATCTGAATTAATCTATTAGTCTGACTGCCAAATTCATTTCACGTAACCGGTGATACACGCGTCTTGGAGTGTTGAATCCGACACTAAGTCACAGGCCAAATACGTCACAACCTGATCTGACGAGTTTCGTTTTCACCTGTTTCTGGCAACGGGAAACGACCTCGTGTGAAGAACACGCCCTAAATCAATGAATCCAGCATGTCAACAAGGGACAGCACAGGTTGCTGGTGGTTCAGTGAAAGTATAGAGTAAGTTAAGCTGGCATGAGTTACGCATGAGCATGGACCCTCATACGTCTACAACAACATCTCTGACAGGTAAAAGCTACGTTAACACCCTTTCAGATGTGTTACAGTCAGTCATGTCATGCGTTTACTCTGATGGGTTTGGGGTCTTCCAACAAGACAATGAGCCACCACGCACATCCACGGACAGTAAATTATGATTTAGGGAACGCTCGCCCTAGTTTTGGAACGTAAAATAGCCCCCATGTCCTCTAGATATAAACGTTATTGAACATATCTGGGATGCCAGTGTTCCGTTCAAAGCAAACATCCACCATTCCCCCCCCCCAAAAAAGGGGGACGAAAACGTTAAAGGTAGCCAGTAGGAAGTATAGACTGTTTTTAGAACACATGGTCGTCATTAAATAATGTGGGCAGAAGATGCGCTCAATTCAAATTCTAATGTTGCCATCTGTCAACAGAAAGAATAACCTTTTATTCTACCTAAAATCTATCCCCCCCCTCCCCCCAGAAAAATGGCACTTACTGGGCATCGCAGCTGTAAGCCGGTTGGAAAAGAAAAAAAAATGTTTTAAAGATTGCAAATCAGCTGAAATATCACCCAAAACACTTTTTGCTGGGCCCATTTAAGGTACTCGTCAAAAAGGAGAGGAATGAATTGAAACTTCTCTACTGTGACTAGTAATAGGTTCCGAAAAAAAGATGGCCGTTTTGAGGGTGGCCGTTGAATAGGGGTAGCCGACTAGAGAAGTTTCACGGTAGTTGAATGCAATCCTTAAATTGTCCTTTATAGGTATAGATTAAAATGTTTAAATTATCTGAAAATAAGCCTTCGTTTCAAAGCAATATCTATATCAGCCTGAATCTACTAAATCAACCTAAACTGAATCAGCCTAATCAAATCTAATCTGAATCAACGTCAATTTATTAATAGTAGAAGACTATACGGGAGGCCCAATGTGGTTTTTTATTCTAAGTACAGTAAGGGTTTCTCAGGGCTAAACTTATTTCTGACAGCTACACGGTGATAGATTACTGCCTTAAGCATTTAGCATTGATTTTAAGTTATCAACCACTTCGGTCATTGAATACCGTAAAATACAAATCGGTGCCTTCCATTAAGAATTTCCACGTCGCCAAGCATCCCGGGGTATCAGGAAATAGTAATTATCATATTTGGGTATAAATTATTGCGGTTTAAATATCTAAGAAAGGGAAAATGATGGATTATAACAAACAAGAGAAGAAAAAGACCCTCGATTTACTTTTTGGATCCACAGTTGTTAAATCCCTGAACGGTAATTAAAGGGGAATTATTTATAGCCTCTCTTAAACTTATTGGCATTTTTATGGAGGGCCATTTTTGTCTTGTCAAGATTTTTAAGTACATAAATGCTGCAATGAGACGTTGGATGTTTTATGGTCCGGTCGTATTTCCCGCGTCTTACTCGTCATTCTACTGCGTGGTGAACAAACACGAGGAGGGGTTAAAAAAAAAATAGACTTCGCCTCTTAGATTTCTGCCGTATTGGAGGGGAAAAAAGAAGTGGTATTTCTGCTACAGAATATTATGTTTGTCATTATTACCTTTGGTTAAGAGTCGTATATAAATTTCTATTTAATGCGCGTTTTATTGATAGTAAACTTTTCATGGGAGGTTTTCAATTAAAGAAGAGAAGCTGCCGCTAATTTATACATCTTTGATTTAGGAGCGCTTTCACCTACTTGCTTTTCTTTAGTTTAATGAGTTTTTTTCACTTTTATGTGTATTGAAAGTACTAGGTTATTAACGAGATATGAAGTAATCAGTTCATAAAGTACTAATTTCCTTAAATTATATATATATATATATATATACACTGCTGGCCACCCAAATTGCAACACCAAGAAAGACAAGAGATATCACAACAAAATTTATTTTGTAGATAACATGTTGACCAAGTATCAAATGATTAAATTTATAGACTTCTGTGAAGTGTGGTTCCTGCCAAAATCAGTAGCCAGAGTAGCCGCCATTGTTGGAGATCACCGCTGCCACACGCCTCGGCATTGATTCAAAGAAACTTTGGATGTCTTCTTGGGGTACAGCAGACCAAGCAGCTTCCACACGTTGCCAAAGTTGATCTGCTGTGGCAGCTGGGGATGGAATCTGGGCCAATCGTAGAGCAACCATGGACCACATGTTTTCTATCGGCGAAAGATCCGGAGAGCGAGGCGGCCAGGGAAGCAATTCAATCTGGCGATTGACGAAGAACCGTTGGACAATGCGTGCCACGTGTGGTCGCGCATTATCCTGTTGAAATATGGCTGTGGGCAAGCCCTGAAGGTAAGGAAGGACAACTGGCTCCAACACCTCGGAGATGTAGCGCTGGCTGTTTAAAGTACCGGCAATGCGTACTAGAGGTGTGCGAGAGTGATATCCAATACCGCCCCATACCATGATACCCGGTGCAGGACCAGTGTGACAGTGCATAACGCAGCTGTTCAGCATCTTCTCTTCACGGTGTCTCCAGACTCGAATGCGACCATCGTGGTGTTGCAGACAGAAGCGTGACTCGTCAGTAAAGACAATTTCATTCCATTCTGCCGTCCACATCCTTTTGTCATCGCACCATTGGCGGCGGAGACGTCTGTGGTTCTGCGTCAAGGGTAGACAAAGCAATGGACGTCTTGCGGACAGACCACTCTGCTGCAAACGGCGTCGAATGGTACGCGCAGACACTGGATGATGCGTTACAGACTGCATGTGCTGTGCTATGGTTCGTGATGTGACTGAGCGATCCGTCACTGCCATGCGCACAATTTGCCTGTCATCACGTGAAGTGGTGCGCTGAGGTGGATGCGATCGAACACACCGGTCCGTCGTACCCTCCTGCATCCAACGATCACATATCCGCATTACAGTTGTTTGGTTTCGTTCAACACGACTACCGATTTCCCTGAAAGATAATCCACAATCTCGGTAGGCCACTATCCTTCCTCTGTCGAACTCGGATACTTGATCAAAAGATGATCGCTGTTTTCGACGAGGCATAATTGATCGTTTTTTTGAAAAAAACCACAAGAAAAGCACAATTGCCGAACTTGAAATCGTCGAAATCTCCAATCCTTAAATAGCGCTTTGAAGTGGCGCCATAGGCGCGCGTGATGTGCGTCTGCGCTGAAATACTAATCATTTGCATATCTCACCTCCGCTAATGCATGTTGTAAATTTCATGTTATTTGCATGTTTCCTTCAGGGTGTTGCATTTACAGTGGCCAGCAGTGTATATATATATATATATTATATATATATATATATATATATATATATATATATATATATATATATATATATATATATATATAATACATACATGTTACGGCTGAAGTCTGGCCCCATGCGCCAGACCTTGGCCGTAATTAATATATATATATATATATATATATATATATATATATATATATATATATATATATATATATATAGTTTAGATACCGTAGTCCAGCACTACCTAACACACTTCGCAATACCAGAATTTTGAGGCAAAAGCAAAAAGAAAATCGTAACTAAGCAAGTTATTAACTAATTCTATTTATTAACTATTATTAACTATTTCTACATTCACTATTCTATATTTTACTAATAAGTTATTATAAGTTATTAACTATTTCTGTATTTTCATTCAATATTAATTTCAACATCTGGATTCGTCTCTAGTGCGATAGAACTACTAGTACAACTAAACTAAGGACTGCTGCTTGAAATCTAAGGATAGCTTCAAAAACGATAAACTATCAAATAAATAATTTCTGTGCACAAATTTGGGTTGAAATTCAAAACAATTTATTATGCTCTTGCTGGCTTAAAACATTATTAAAGAGTAATTCAGTATTAGCCATGCCGCTCAAAGGCCTCCCTAACCAGGATTCGGTACTAGAACCTTCTATGGAGTTGACTCTCCGACATAAGTACTAGTCTATTAGGACTCGCTGAAAGAAATCGCGCTTTCTTTTTCGTCTGATGAGTCAAGTTGCATCCACTTTTGTGCAGCGTCATCGTATCACTTATCGAATCATATCGTACATGGTAAACATCGATGACAAAATGCTATGTTTTCAAACTCTTCTATCTCTTTCCTCAAATTTTTATGAACATTGGGCAGCTTATTGCTTTTATTGTCTTGCAACAGGGCATCATACACCAGTTTGTTACGTATCATTGATGTTTTGGTGTCGTATTTTAAGTCGTATTAACTTACTAAAATCTCATTCGCCGATGCGATACAGGGCTACATCTACTCTAGCCAAATCTGCACACCGATCTTGATGCAGTTAAATACTGTGTGAACGCACCTTTAAGGCCGTCTGCACACGGGGCAACACAAAAGAAACTGATAACTGACTCAAATCACAAACCAGTCCGTGATGAGTTGCAACCTATGTAATTGAATGGAGCCACGCACACGGCACAACTGGTTACAAACCCGTCCGACGGGTTTGTAACCAGTTGCGCCGAGTTGCAACCTATGTAATTGAATGGAGCCACGCACACGGCACAACTGGTTACAAACCCGTCCGACGGGTTTGTAACCAGTTGCGCCGTGTGCGTGGCTCCATTCAATTACATAGGTTGCAACTCATCACGGACTGGTTTGTGATTTGAGTCAGTTATCAGTTTCTTTTGAGTTGCTCCGTGTGCAGACGGGCTAAGGGTAGAAACGAGTTGTAGATATTCGAGTGCAGTCTTTAGGGTACCCAAGAACATACGTGATTAACTATGAAGCAAGATACAGGTGTTATTTTACGTTAAAAACATAACTAGTTTCCCAGTTAAATTTCTGCTCAACAAGCTCGCAACTTCCCAGCATTTTATGAACCGGGTTAAGGAATTTTTCACATCTATAATATCCCTTAACGTAGTTTTAGGATTTAGGTTTTGTTTTAATCGAGTTGTTTACTACAATAGCCTTTTTTGTTCGTTGAACACACATTTGAATCTTGCATTTTTGTTTCTTTATCAGCAACCCCAGAGATAGCAATACCGTAAATAGACCAGGGCATTACTTTTAATATTTTGTTGCATTTTCAGTTTATTTTTCTTAAATTACATTTTCTTGCATTATTCAGCGCTGTATTGTTTGTCTATATCTGAAAGTAATTATAATTTCTATGATTTTTTTTTTCTTTTCCGGCTCATTTGGGTATAGAACCAGCTCTCTAAAACTATTGTCTAATTCTAAAATTTTCTACCTTTGTAATTCCCAAATCAGGGAAAAACTACCGCTTTCGGTTTTAAACTTCATCGCTTGAATTTTATCAAGAAAGAACTATCTTATTCGATGATTTCCTAAAAAAGTTTTTAAGAGAATTAAAATTTAATTACTGTTTTCTCAAATTTCAGTGAAGCAATAGGAAAAAACAACAACAACACGGCTCCAAATATTCTTTCAAAGACGCTTGCTTCATTTGAATTAAACGCTCAGTTATGACTTCATTTTTCAGCATGTCATAAAAAAAATTATTAACATATTTAAAATATTAAGCTGTTTACGGAAAATGTCGCGAATTTTTCGAGTTAGCAAATATTAGCGGGAAAGAAACGCTAAATCAGAAGACCTCAGGTATTCGCCTAAAGACATTAAGCAGGAAACGAAATTTAGAGCTTAAGTTGCTATAATTTTATTTAATTTAATGCGAGAAAAAAATGGATATAACAACGCACTGGTTGGCTGAACAAAAAGTGAAATCTCTACAGAGTAAATTTTTTCCCCTTTAAGTATTAAATTTCTAGATTGAATTTCATTAAAACCTTTTCCTTTTTTCACCGGACTTAAAATGGAATTTTATATTAAGAATAACACTGGTTAGAAAAACTTTTTGTCGTGTCCGTTGTTTTCTATTTCTATTTTAGTCAACAATTTTCCAATTTTAAAAGAGAACGCGAGCAATTCAAGTTGTTCGCTATTTTTTCTTTAAAGGATAGATTTATTCACACACAGTGTTATTTATATCGAAATTCGAATTTATTTATATCGAAACACAGTTTTATTTTTTTATCGAAACTGGAGTTTAAAACAGCAAAACAATGCAATACTCAATTCTTTTCATTTTGATTCCTCAATTAAAAAAAGGGGGGAGGGTTAAAATATTACCTTAATGTTTACCAATTACAGTGATCGTCAAATGTCTTTAATGCTAAATGTTATCAAGCCATCAGAAATGGAGGGTCAACTGCGTGTATTGGGGCCAAGCCCTCTAACGCTATTTATCATCAAATGTTGTCATTTTGGACTGATTTTCAATTAATAAATGCTGCTGTGTGCTAACCCTATTGGATCCGCTCACCTCAGAGTTGAACTATGGAGAAAATGTGTCTACTGTTTACAGCTACATAAATGCCGATAATCCGATAAAAATGGTATTATTATTGGTAATATTGTTACGAATTTTACGAGTCTATGGTAATCTAGCCAAATATGAGAGTTATCGCCAAATTGGCGATGGATTTCGTGACTTATTTTCGTCGCCAAATTTGGCAATATTTCGCACATTTGACGATAGGACGCCAAATGGTCGCCAACCCTCTAGACCTTTCTAAAATCTTCTAGAAATATCTAGCTGGCCGACCGATATGGGGAGCTTTTCAAGTCCATAAATATATTATATAAATATATTATACCGGACATTGGTATTGGAACTCAGTTCTTTACTGCTGAGAACTGAATGTGTTGAAAGTGCGTTAGGCGTGTATTGTATTGAAGACTCTGTTATACTGACATGTGTTTTTAGAGTTTTCTGCCGTATAGAAGACAGTTGTTACATGTTTTCTGTTTGAATCTGTGTATCCGCCTGAAGAATTTACAGAATAATAAATTTTATTTTGCGTGTACTTTCTGAAGACATTTTATTCAATCCTATCGAAGCCAAAGAAACCGGAACAATATTATCCTTCGTTATCTTCATTTTCTGCAATGTTACTATGGTTGCTTTTAATAAATAATTTTATAATTTCAAGCTTTAAAGTTTAAAGCTTGAAATCACTCCATTGAAATCACTCACCTAAATGTTAGATTATATAGAAAATGTGCCTACTATTGACAGCTACATAAACTCCGACAATCCAACAAAAATGGTATATTCAGATAGCCCGAACTTTTGTGCACCTTGCAACACGATTCATTTTATAAATTGCGTCCACACAAATGAATGAAACATACTCTAAAAAATAAACATACTCTACCAAATTTTTTTCGCCGAATAATTATATATATATATATATATATATATATATATATATATATATATATATATATATATATATATATATATATATATATATATATTTATATATATACTAGTAGCCGCGAGTTTGACATACCTGGTGTAATAGTTGCACATTTGATAGACTCCATCAACTCCTGTTTTTGACATGTTGTAATCCAGTATAATCTCTGGTTTACCACGGTTAAATCCCGACTAACAATGAATGGAAAGGAATAGAAGAGTCAGAAAATCAGACCAGCATTAGAAAGGGCGTATCTATAAATAGAAACTGCTTAGAACATTCAAACCTTACATGTAAATGCAAACCATACAAACTTTCGAAAATGTTGCACTCTATACACGGGCGCGCCCGCTGAAGGGTTAATACAATTAAGATAAAAAAAGAAAAAAAATCGAGCCCATTTAGAACACACAATTTAAGATTTTATATAAGTCCAATTATTTGAAAAGTGATATTTTTTAAAATTTACTTTACTTTGATTTTAACCCACCCATATGCTCAACATCAAACTTTGACAATCTCTAAAACAAAGGACGTGGTTTCGACCTAACCCGTCACGCCACCCGGAGCTATATATACTTCTCGGCGAAAATTCAAATTATTAGAAAAGCGTGTGAAATAATAAACCGGGCATGAATCCCTCGGAGCGCGTCTATTTACCTCTTATAAGGTCATACCTCCCTTTCATTCGAGGAAATAATCGTAGAGTGATTGTTCTTCCCCCCTCCCCTTCGCCATCACCGGGTCACGACATCCGACGTAAATGAACGCCGAGAGTGCTCTTTCGCATTCTTTCTTTCCACCAGACCACTGCTTCGCTGGCCATTTGCCGACTTCCGCGTGGACCCGTTGAGTGATCTCATCACTTCTCGTCGTTACTCTGTGGTCATTTCCTCCTCGTTTTCCATGCGTTCCCAGCGTCCCTTTTCCAGTCTGCAGTGGCTTTCTCGAGGCACCTGGAGTAGCCCAAACCGTAACTGTAAATGATCTGCGCGAGTTGTTACCTTCCGCGCCAGAAGATGGTCCACCGCTTATTTTGAATTTCTGCTTTCTTTCCTACACTCGTCTTAACCTTTAGATTACGGGGCCCATTTTAACGATTCCCTCTTTAGAACAGGAAATTTCACACATTCTTTGTATGACCGGCCATTAAAGGGGGTATATACATACATACATACGTACATACAGGCAACCCTCTTATAACACGGTAGATAGGTTCCTAGAAAATGCCGTGTTGTGTAAAACCGTGTTACAGAGGCTGTTCACACATTTTTTAGACGATGTATATTGTATACACATAACTAAATTACATTAAATTCTTGTGTTTTAAATGTTCTATTTGACATCCCTTATTCTGAACTATCTTTCGACACCGCAATTTCCAGGATAATAATGCCTTTTGAAGTGTCAGAAGAGGTATTCTATCCAATTCCTCCTGAACAGCTTTCCAGAGTCCTGTAAGGGTTTTGGGACGACGTTTGGAAAATGTAGATTTTAAAAGTCCGAAAGCACAAAAATCCATAGGTGATACATCGGGAGATTTAGTAGGGATATCAGTGAAGGGTATGGCCTTGATACCAGTTTTTTGTTCCATTTCTTTTAGGAAATTTACAGTGGATTTTGATGTGTGACTGCTAGCTTTGTCCTGGTGGAGTCTCACAGATTGATGGCACTGTTGGTAAAGCGATGGTATTTCACTCAGAAAAATTGGCGATAAAATATGTTCCTGATAGTATTTGGAGTTAATATTGACATTTTTTCCCACTCTCTTTATTTTTAACTTGCCATTATAAGAAAAACCAGCAACAATCATGAATCCCTTAGAAAAACTTTCTTTCGATTCTTTGAACCATGTATTTAAATTTTTTCTCCCCTTTTATGATAATAAATGGCTCTTTTTTTGTTGCAATCATTTAAATACACCCATTATTCATCTATTGTGACAATTGTTTTCCATTTTTCTTTGGATAAGTGTTTCTCATATAGAATTCTGAGGCGTGTCCTGCGTTCAGCGATATGATTTGGAAGAAGACGATGCACATTGCGTTTTTTCGCTTTCTTAAGATTTAAATCAACGTTTATCATTTTGTTTACAGTGGACACCGAGCATTTTAAGGATTTTGCAACTGTCCTTTGACTAGGGGTATTTTCTTTTAACATTAAACAACGTACCTTTGCAATAGTCGAAGATGTCCGTTTTTTCCTTGGATACTTATTTGGAATTTTTGTCCCACTTGAGGCTCCAATTTGACGTTTTTTTCCTTTTTTGTTGACGATATTACCTATTAACGCTTTAGATATCACAAAACCATGACTCTCACATCGTTTTTGGATAACGGAGTATGCATATTTCTCTTCGGAAAGAGCATAAATGTAGCCTTCGAACCACTGCTTTGTTAAAAACGCCATTTTGAATAAAAACAAAACTTTCAAGCCGTAGACGATAATTTTGACTTTTAAAAACATAGTACAATTACAATTATATCTTTTGCAGCAACCAAATTTTTATTACCGCTTACCAAAATCGTCTAAAAAATGTTCGAACAGCCTCTGTATATGAGGCCCAGAGCCAGTACAAAAAAAATGACTTATTAAAAACAAACTTTAAAAAAAAATTCCATATAAGGAACTTAATTTTTATTAAAAATATAAATGTATGTATAACATAAAACGAAAAGAAACAAAAAATATTATTTTCATTTAATGCGACCTTAATTTAATATATTTCTTCCTCATCACTACCCATAGAACGTTTTTTCGATTGAACGGTATCACATTCACTTTCAGAACCTTTTTCTTCATTTAGATTTCTTGCACCTTCTATCCTCTTTACAAAATCTGTAATTTTTTTTTGTTTGCTGGTTTTTCCAAGGTCAATGTAGATATAACGGTATGAAGATACATAATATTACAGCTCCCTTTTGAATTTTCGGCTTCATTCGGCGGAAGGGTCTGCATTCAAGATAAATGATTCGAGATTTTCAGCTAAGCTTAGGCCTTCTTGTAATTTTATAGAGTTATAAATGAATAAATTATAATTTGTTTTCATGTAAAGGCGCTATAGTTCTTTATTCCTTCCCGTCATTATTTTAAGGTAATTTAGTTTTTAAATGTGTTAAACGAAAATCATATTATCTAGTGCTGTAAAAGTACAGTGTTGTACAAAGGGTTTCGCAAATTTTTTATCGTGTTAGAGCGAAACCGTGTTACAGGTTGCAGTGTTATACGAGGGTTCCCGCAATTTATCTTATCGTGTTAGAGCGAAACCGTGTTGTAAGATGCCGTGCTGTAGGAGGGCTATCTGTACATACTGTAATGAAGCGCCTTCGGATATATGAAAATTTCATAGAAATATTAAGAGGTGAAGTCGATCGAAGGCTTTTATCATTACATTGTTGTGATGAAATTGGGAACGCCGACTGAGCGGGACGATAATTATAGAGCGGAGAGGTCCTGTGTGACGTAAGGCAGTGAATAGTCCTGCGGCGGTGGTCAACTTGGGAGGTAGATCGCCAGACGAGATTTAAGAGAGTTTGTCGCCAGGATTTGACACTACACGACAATGGACTGTGTTTTCAGATTTACAACGGCGGCATGTAAGAACCAAAGGCGTCGTGTGAGGTTTATGCAGGCATGTTTTCCGTGGGGGCGTGTGCGGTTTAGCTGAGGGCGGCCAATAAAATAAAGTTTGAAGTGAGCAAGCGAATGAGGTTTTTTGCTGAATCTTGTATGGATGAGAAAATTTTGAGGAGGAGGAGACACGAAAGAAGAAAGGAGTTTGAAATGTATAAATTAGGGAGTTTAAAAAAAAAAAAAAGGGGGCTCTCTCAGATCTCTCTCTCGAGTCTCAGACTCAGACTTCTGGCGTGTCGGGTCGAGCTTGGGTTCCCCGCTTTTATCCTGAGATTTTGCGTATTGGAGTAGAGCTGCGGTTCTCCTGGTGTTATTACTGCGTTCAGTCGAATTTGGAGTTCCCCACAAATATTAATGATAAAATAGAATTCCCTGCATATAAAATAAATAGTGGAGCGAGTGTGTCGCGGTCACAAGAATCATCAAGAGACGGAGAATCAAGAGGTGTGTGTGTGCCCTGCCAGAAGGATCCAAAGGACCCCAGCTAGACGAGTCAGCGGATTCAACAATTAGATAAATATCAACGGAACTGAGTGAGTGGCACAATTTTATTGTTTAGATCAGTCCCCTTTTGTTTTGGTTTTTTTGTTTTTGAAATAGGTTGTTTACGGTTAGAGTAGGAGTAGTTGATATAAGAGTTGATTAAGTATTTTGAGTTTTGGTATTTTGTCGTGCGCTCCCTATTTTCCTCGTCAAGTAAATTTTGAATGTTAAATTTCGATATAATGATAAACTAATGTTGGTATATGGATAGTGTGTCTATAAAAAAAATATGATTAAAATAATGTGTACAAACAATGTATGATAATTTGTAAATAAATTTAAGTTTAAGTTAATTTTAAATCTCTCTGTTTTATTTGTTTTTTCCATTTTTTAGTTCCCTTGTTCGTCAATTGCTAGTTACGTCCTGAACTACGGGTTATTAACAAAATAAATATTAAAAACACAACGCACCCAACTACCCCTTTATAAATAATTTAATGTACTAACTAACTATTTCACGCCCGTTAAAATAACTTTGGACGAGCAATACGACACATACATACATATACATGCATACATATACATACATACATATATACATATATGCATACATACATATACATACATACACATAAACACATACATACACATACATACATACACATACATACATATACATACATATACATACATACATACATATACATACATACATTCATATATATACATACATGCATACACATAGATACATATACATACATACATTCATATATATACATACATGCATACACATAGATACATATACATACTTTCTTGATATATATATATATGTGCGTGTATTCTTGGGCCCTATTCTTGGGATACATGCTATCCCACCCCCGTAAGGAAAAGGTTAAAGAAAAGAAACAGCTGTAGTTCTGGAAGCTTCAAGGGGGAATATTTTCTTTGTAACTTAGAAGCGTAGTAATTGCCCAGAGTGACAATCTACATTAAACCGCAACTCTATATGTTTCTCTATCAGTTCTCTATTTTTTTCATTCTCGCTCTGAAAACTTGATCTCCGCAACTGGATGCATAAATTGGATTCCTCCTTATCAAAATGATACGGCTCGACGAGAATGGTGAGTCCGTGGAAGCTTTCCAGCCTGAAGTAACTCGATACAGTTTCGCATGACATGGTTCGTGTTTGCGAATTAAATCGTCTTTTTCATGGTGAATGCGGGACAAATAACACTGTACAACAAATTTGAACTTTTTTTTCTGTCGTTTAGATGAAACTATGTGATTCTGTATAAACAAAAGGTGCTTGATTCATATATCAAAACCAAAATGGTCCATCACATACCGTTTTTGTTGGAGACCCACTTCTCATATTTATGTAAAGTGGTTACGGAGAAATGTAACAGAGGCTTGATTATAGAAAACACAAACACTAAAATGATTTTTCTGGCCGTTTCCTCTTGTAGACGTCTGTTGGTGTGTCCCTGATAACAGACCAGCAATATTCAGCTAGCATATTTTCATTCCATCGTCCACTGAAACGCTTTTCAAACATACAGATGTCCTGGTAAAAACTTTCTCCATGCTCATCACTAATTGCGCCAAGGTTTTGAGGAAAGAAGTCCAGGTGTGAGTCCAAAAAGTGTAGTTTTAAAGACATATTGCAACCTATAACACGAAAGCATTTCACCATGTCACCAACAAGATGTTCATAGTTTTCAGCTTTCTCGTTTCCAAGGAAACGTGAGCACACTGATTTGAATGCCAGCCAGGCTTCTTTTTCTGCTTCTGGCAGTTTATTTTCAAACTCTTCATCATGAAAGACTGCTTTAATTTGTGGGCCAATAAAAAACCCTTCTTTTACCTTTGCCCCAATTAAATTTTTGAATTTGTTCCCGAGATGCAAGAAAACCACTTCTTCTCTGTCCAGAGCTTTTACAAATATTTTCATTAAACCGAGTTTAATGTGCAATGGTGCAAGAAAGACACATTGCGGATTCACAAGTGGTTCATGTGATATGTTTTTGGTGCCAGGAATGAAGTTTTTTCTTAAAGGCCACTGTTTACGGATGTAGCGATTTTTTCTGTCAAGGCTGTCCCATTCGCAGAGAAAGCAGCAGAATTTAGTGTATCCCTGTTGCGTGCCTGTTCATATCCCAATGACTTTCAAATCTCCACAAATGTACCATTTGAATGTAGTGTACTCAATTCACTTCAGTATAGCACTCATAACTTCGTAAGTTTCCTTTGTATTTGTAGAATATGCTACTGGAACAGACGGGCAAATATTGCCTATATGGAGGAGCACTGCTTTGAGACCACGTTTGGACGAGTCAATAAAAAGGCTCCACTCTGCTGGATTATGTTCATGTCCCAATGCTTGAAATAGGCCATTCGCATCACAGCAATATACGATGTCTTCGTTCTTCGCAAAATATTCTACAAAATGGCTTTGACGTCTCCTAAATAAACTTATTTTGTGTAGCGGCGCTTGCCGCTACAGTATAGATTTCCATTGTTAAAATGTGAATTTTGGAGGAAAATGGTGCGTGGTAAACAAAAAATAATTACAGATTCGTTATTTTCAGCCAAAAAATATACAAGAAGCACACATACATTTTCATGTTGTACAGTGTAATTTGATGCTTTAAGTTTCATTAATCCTTTTTTTAGAGAAATATAGGGGGGGAGAAACAAAAGATGTCATTAATACGTTGCCAATATAATAGCGCATCCAGAAAGAACCGATTGCTCACAGATCCTGCGCAGGTCATTGTAACGACGTCGTCGTCATTTTGGTTCCCGAACGTCTGAGGCTACATTTGATGTAAATTGTATTGTTTTATAAACATTTTTCGCTTTACAGTGTTAGTTTAAAGTGGACAGTAAAATCGAAAATCCCGCCAGCTATGAAGGGCGGGCGGTGATAAGATTTTTGAACGCAAAAAATGTTCGTACCGTACGACCCTAAATGGTAAGGTACGACCATTAAGGTACGACCATTAAGGTACGACACTAATGCTGAATCGTACTGTGAAACTCTTAAGAAGCTGCGGCGAGCCTTTCTGATTCGACGGCGGTGGTTTTTGTCTGCTGGAATTTGTCTCTTGCACGACAACGCTAGGCTGCACACCGTCCGTACACGTGCATTGCTTGAATAAAGTATCTACCAAAGAGTATTTGGACACCCATGCAAAAGACGATATCTGCGGTCCTGATATACGTCACGCGCAACGGCGTTAAATATCGTGCAGGAAATTGGCATTGGCATTAGTCGCATGCATGCAAGATGCCACGAAGTGCAGTGTTATCTGATATCGAGAAAGGTGCAATGATAGGGTATCACAGAAATGGCCGATCCTTAAGGGACATGTCTAGCGAGCTGAATTACCCAAAATCGACAGCGGTCTATGTGATTCAGAAGTGGAAAGTGAGCGGTGATTGTCGGAATGTGCCCCGAGTCGGCAGATCCACGAAACTGGGAGATTTCGTTCACTTTGGGAAACCCTGTGGTAGTGGTTTGAGTCACGTGCTTCATCGGAGTGGGTTCGAATCCGTACTAATGCATGGGTTCTTCTGCTGTCCGTTCACAGGAAGCGAAGTTTTACTGTAGAGTTCCCCCTGTTCACATTCAATCCGGTGCGAGATTTAGATGAAATTGTAACTGAACAGCAAGCAATAAGGACAAAATTTAGAAGTTAATTAAATAATATGATTTATAACTAATTCCAAATTTAGGAGCAAAATATGTGTGTGTGTGTGTGACTTATTCCACCCGCTCTAGCCGTAGGCTAGACCAGGTCCAAGAGGCCAAAAGTTACTATGAATTCGTTAACAAGCAAAGGCTCTCTATAAATATCCTCCTTGGCAAGCCCAAGGCAGTTTAGAATATGGCCAGGAGAGGCTTCAGCAGTATTGCATTTAGAGCAAAAAGGGAAAGATTTTTGCCCCTGATTGTAAACAAGACACTTTAGGTATCCACTAGCAAATCTGCTAATGGTGGTCGGCATCCTTCTGTTGCCCTTGACAGTAAGGGCACCATCAGGAGATTTTCGGTCGTACCAGTGGTGTGTCGGAGGGGTCTTCCATAAATGCTGATTAATAAGTTTTCTTCTTGAGTAAATTTCAAGGTAAGTTAAAGTATCTTGCGAAGAAATAGGAACTGAGGCTCCATCCTTAGCAAGAACATCAGCAGTCTCGTTTCCAAGAAGTCCTATATGAGACGGCACCCATTGTAAATATACCTCTTGTTGTTTAGAAAGGTCTTTGAGGATTTCCAATATCGACAGTGAAGTTTTATCCCCGACTCTTGTCCAGCTGCTCAAGTGCTGAATGGCACTGCGGCTGTCAGTTAGGATCCAAATATCACGGTGAGAAAAAAAATTTTCTATGAGGAGCAAAATATGAAGCTAACTTATAAGACAACACAGTAAAGGTTGGAGCCAAGAAGATAAGATGTCCGATGAGCTTTTTTATAAACAGAATTATCCGTTTTTTATTATGATACTGTTAAAGAACTACCACTAAACTTTCCCTTTTGCCTGTTGTTGAAATTTACGGACAATAACGAGTTTTTTCCATTAATTTATTTTATAATTCCAATCAACGTGACGTATCGAGAGACGTAGTTGTGATATTATGTAACGGCTCTGCTATTGAGATTACTGGAGACAGATCTACCCTACTATTTAAATGAAGAACTGTATTTCTGTTAATGGTTCTGAAAGACCGCAAGATTTCGCCTTGTAAGAGTCGCATTTTCACCTTGTAAGAGTCGCATTTAATTCCAGTTGAAAAACCGCAATAGAAATAAACGACTATGGTGGCCTTCAAACTAACAGTTGCAGTGTCCAGAGTATTATTAAAGATTGCAAATACCCTGAAAGGATGAAAAATCTTGGAGGAATCTCGATCGCAAAAGAAAGAAGACTGTGTAATTTGCGAAAGGACGTACGTATAAAAGGAACTTCCGCTGGTAACTGTCATTTCAAAGCTTAACCACAACGGCCTAGACGAATTTGCCTAACACCTTCCAGGATCCTTGTACAAACGATAAGGATTTTAGATGGTAAATTCAGCAAGGGACATAAAAGGTTAAGCTTTTGAAAATTGTTCAATAGGTACTTTGCTAATGATAGATCAACCAATTCATAGTTTTGAACTGCATTCATATTTGTTATATGAACATATTTGTTTATATGAAGAATGCGTGGGCTTTAAAATTTTTATCCTTTTTAGGAAAAAAATTTTATCCAAGATATTAATGTTTGTCTTCACTATAAAATTAAAATTCGCTTTTGATAAAATAAATATATTAAAATAAATATTGTTTTGAAAAAATCCTGCATTTTATTTCTTCTAAGTGTTTCAGCCGTATTTTTCCGACGATTTCTTTCGTCTTGAAAAGCGTTTGCTACAAAATATATCTTCTTTCACTGAGAAATTAAAATGCAACAAAAATTAACTGTTTCAGATGCTTTGAATCCATAACCCATTGCAAACATTCTTGTACTGCATCTGAAGCCGTACTATTGTCGACAAAATTCATATAGACCCGCCTTTGCAGGCGGTCCGTAAGCAAAAACATGCATCTAACAACTTAGGCGTAGCATGCTTCTAACTTTTTAACTACGAACTGAATTCAGTTAGTGGCCCTCCTTAGGGCATTGACTACCGGACGGTCCTTAAAATATGAAATATGATTTTTTTTTAAATTGAATAACAATAGAATTGACATTTGAGTAGTATTCAAAAGTTATACAGTGAGAAAAATAAATATAATATAAATAAAATGAGAAAAAAAAATATAGCATCGAATTTTTGTTCTGGATCCTATTATTGTCAAAAACTATGTTAAGGCTAAAGGCATAACCGGAATCGTCAGTGTCACAGTTTGAAAAAGCGGGAAAAAACAACTTTCTTAAAAGGTTTCTACAATTTTTCGATTTTAACTGAACTTGTATCAACGTTTTAACTTATTTCAAGTTAAGTTGGGTCAAGTTAAGTCAAGTCAGGTTAACCCCGACCCTACGCCTATGTCTAACAAGCCTACAGGAGATGTATATCCAATACTGTTGTAATGCTACGGGCTTCATAGGACTAAAGATCTGTTTACAAATGCAGAAAACAGAATTAAAAAATAAACACTACTAATCAGTGATTCGAAAAGATACTTAGGGAAAAATTCCCCATAGCTTAAAATCGGAATTGAATAGATCTGCAATATCAACTGAAGTACCGAGTTAAGGTTCAGAAAAGTGAAAAAAAATATACAGATTCAAGAAATGAATGTAGACTGTGTAATTAAGCGATCAGTGTAATATAACTCTCGAATAAATTAATGAAGTACCTCACTAAATGTTTCTAATTAACGTTTTTAATTTAAATTAATGTTTTTTTATTTGAATTATCTCGTCTAAAAAATAAGATTCTAATTCATTTTGAATATCCGCCTGTTTACAGGAGACTAAAAACTTTTACAGATAATGAGGGATTTTTAAAATATTTAGATTTCTGAAATAAACCTTTTAAATATTATATATTTAAAAATAATATAAGTAAGTATAAAAGCATGTATAATATAAGTGATAAATATAAGTATGTACAGGGTGTTCATAATTAAACTTCCCTACTTTAAAGTTGTCTACAGTCGAAACTATTGTTCAAAAAGTTATGAAATTTTGTGTAGGACATATTGAAAGGATGGGAATTTGTTTGAGCGAATAAGTTTCCTTCCTCTTCCAGAGCGAATGTTAAAAGAACCAGTTTCTTCAAATTTGGCCACCATTAATCGAAGACCTTTAATAGTCGATGAACCTTTCCGTATCCCCTTCAAACTCCGAAATTTTCATAAAGCAACTAGTGCTGAATTATCGTTTTGGTAAAACAGTTTTACTAACAAAGCTCGATCTGGTAATCGTAACGATGACATTCTGATTAGCAATAGCAAGCACGCTGACAAACAAAATCTCCATGAAAGTTTCTAGGTTTTATAACAGCTTTTGCTCTACGTCGACAAAAATTAATTTGCATATTTGTTTCTTCTTCGTTCCTTCAAATCTTCTGTCCGAAAATTAGTTATCGAACAAGTTTCCGATCGACTTTGCAATCTCTTTAAAGATTGTAAAATTTAATGAGTATGCGTTATTGTGTTAGGGTGACCTATGGATAAAAAGATGGGGAAATCTTAAGTAAAGAACCAGTCGTAAATGTGTAATTCATCAAAAAACGCCCTCTGATGGTGAAATTTTGAACTAATTTTTTTATTCGCTCAAACAAATTCCCATCCCTTCAATATGTCCTACGAAAAATTTCATAACATTCTGAACAATAGTTTCGACTGTAGACAACTCTAAACTAGGGAAGTTTAATTATGGACACCCTGTATATTAAAATATATGTAAAAAATTGATATAAGTATTCATCAGATTATAGTTAAATGGGGATTTAAAATATACTTTTAGGAAGTTAGCTGCAGGTGGTGCGAATTATAGAAACTGAAATTGGTTTCAAGTATGCTTTTCTTTTTTTCTTAGTTATTTTTCTCCTATGAAAAATTTATTTATTAAGGCTATTTCATATCATTACTTGAATTTTGCTGGAAACAAAACCTGTCAAAGATGGGAACATTTCAGTTTTCAAATTTTTGTGAAATTTAAATCAAACTCTCCAATGACTATAACAATTGTGATATTCTTCCCCCGCGTGCGTAAGCATTTCGGAGTTTATTTATACCAGCGGTTTCTAACCTTTTGTTGGTCAAAAAAATTCGTCTGGACCATCTCCGAAACAATCTTTTTAGAGGCAAAAGTGGATTTCATTTTCTGAACAATTTGTGATAAACAACTTCAATAAAACGTGACAAATAAACATAATAGCAATAACATTAATATGAAACAAAACTTAATAGCAAACGTAAAAGCCTACGAAATCTTAAAAAATATCGAGATTTTTCAGATTGCATTGGCTTTACTAGCTGTCAAATGGCTATGATGCTGCGAAATGGCTGTGAAGATGCGAGTGCACGTCACAGAAAATATATTAGAAATATTTAAGCAAAATATAATAAAAAAATTATCGAGATTTTTCAGCTTGCATTGGCTTTACTAGCTGTCAAATTGCTGCGATGCTGCGAAATGGCTGTGACGATGCGAGTCCACGTCCCAGAAAATATATTAGAAATATTTAAGCAAAATATATTAAAAAATTATCGAGATTTTTCAGCTTGCATTGGCTTTACTAGCTGCCAAATGGCTGTGACGATGCGAGTCCGCGTCACAGAAAATGTATTAAAAATATTTAAACTGAACGAGGATTTTATAATCCAAACGTCAGAAAGCGGAAGAAATACGGGAATTTTTAGAATCGGGGGAAAAAAAAAAAAAAAAAAAAAAAAAAGGGGAATTAAAAATTTTTTTGCTCCCAATATTAAAAAATATCTTAAATTCGCGGTCGTTTTGAAACTATGAAACCATTTTTTTTCAACTCATGGAATTAATCAAAATGAATTAAAATTTATTTATTTATTTATTTTAAACCATTTTTTTTAAAATCCCCATTTGGACCACTGGTTAGGAACAATTGATTTATGTGAATGTATGAACGCAGAAAATAAATCATAAGTTCTTGATTATACTTTACAGAAAAACACGAAAATACCTTTTTTTTTTTTTGCGGCTGAACGTTCGATTTCACGGAGCAACTTTTCTGAGCTGCCGTTTACTTCCTTGTTCATTTGTCAAAAGATGTCGAAATAGCGTGTAGCGTCGGTGGTATAACGGTTAGCATAGCTGCCTTCCAAGCAGTTGACCCGGGTTCGACTCCCGGCCGACGCAGATATTGCTTTTTATATATTTAATGTGAGACTTTTAAAGAGAAAAATTTCCATATTGCTTTTTATATATTTAATGTGAGACTTTTAAAGAGAAAAATTTCCCTAGAAATATAACACATATTCATGAAACATTTAAAGGCAATATGAATGAAAAACTCACTCACTATTACTCACTCTATTCAACTACTAGAGCACAAACTAATACTTGACGTCATAAATTTCTCCCTAATTTATGGTGAAAATAAGTAAAGCGTAATCTATATTATTTATAATTTATTATTATGATTTATTATATTATGATTGATTCGCAATTTTTTAACTTATGATTTATCCGTTATTTATTAATTTACGATTTGTTATATCTCCTTCCTAAATAATTTTAAACCCGGAAAAATATTTTAAAAAAATTAGCTTGAAACAACAACCTGAAAAATACATTTTATTGTTCAATATTCATTTAGTCTTAATGTTCGAGATTCGCCCTTTCGATAAATTTTCGCCTTTAATTTTTTTTTAATTAATTTCATTTTTATTTAGTTCATTTCCAATCTCTTTTATATATATATATATATATATAGTTAGGGGTAGAAGAGAATGCTTAATGAACATACTATTTTTATAATATTTTAAAGTATTATAATTACATACCTATTAATTAAAGATGGTCGATTTCCGGCTGCCCCAGGTGTTCATATATGTATACATCACACCTAAAAATGAGAAAAATGTTTTGTTAATAATAAATTGGAATCAATGATCAGAAAAGTAAGTTTTGTTTGGATTTTTCTTTTCATGCTATTTTAATTTTTCAACTTTGCTGTTTAATAAATCTTTTTTTTTTTTTTTTTTTTTTTTAAACCTATGGCTTTATTTGGAAAATTAATCAATATTTACAGGCAACACAAACAGCAAAGAACTAAGCAATTGTTTAATAAATCTTTGCATTTACTTTTCGTTCAGTATTTCATTTATTTCGGGTTTTTTTTCCTTTATTTTCAATTTCCTTTTACATTTAATATAAAAAGAATCTTGGGTCGGAAAAAATGCCTTAATGAAAATGATACTGTGTAACGAAATAGAATGTCTTACGATATATTAAGTACATTTTAAGTACGTTTTATTTTGTGCATTATTAAGTAACTTTCAACTAAACGAGCACCTACTTAATTCTTGACTATATGAAATTCTCGTATTGGAAAAAATGTATTTTTAAAAAAGCTAAATTCAACATTCTACATTTTAAGTACATTTTATTTTATGCACTATTAACCTTTTCCTTAGGGGGTGGGATAGCATGTATCCCAAGAATACGGGCCCAAGAATGAATATATATATATATATATATATATATAATATATATATATATATATATATATTTACATATGAATATATATATACATACATGCATGCACACACACACACATATATATAAATAAATAAATATATATATATATATATATATATATATATATATACACACACACACACACATACACACAATCTAATACCCTCTTAATGACTGTTCTTACAAAGGGGGTATAAAATTTCCGGTTCTAAAGAGGGAATCGGAAAATGGGCCCCATAACCTAAAGGTTAAAGTACCATTTAACTAAACGAGTACCAAATATATCTCGACTTTATTAATTTCTCGTATCGGATAAATATATTTTAAAAAAATTTAAATTCAACATTCTGGAAGGTAAGTTTCCAGAATAAAAGCCCTAAATAAAGGCTAATATGTTGTAAGGATATACGAACCGTGGATATTCACTTTCCCTAAATTAAAACGGTAAATTTACAATTTTCTTTTCCTTTCAGGCTTTCATCACGGTATTATTTCTTTTCGGTCACAAAATTATTTCCTTAGCCACGAGGGACATTATTTTGTTGCTATCTAATACTGTAAAACATTTTTGGTTTAGCGCTTTATAAAATGCTTTGAACTAATATTTTATCAATAATCTAATCATGTAAAATATTCCGTATCACTAGAAGGTTTTTAAAACGTATGGATATTTTCATTTTTAAACGTCATTCCTCGTAATATAATTTATATTTAGTGACATTAAAAAAGAGTGATTATAGTAATAAATGCCGTCTTTGTAATGCCTCATGAATATTTTTTGTTATAAACTTTTTAACTGAATGAGCTTAAATTAATCCCTTTCTAAACGTATAAACATTTTTACCCCACTGTGGCAAACAGTTACCCTGTAGATATATTGCATTTTAATAAATGTTCAAAGAGGAATAGCTATATTAAGCCTGCGAAATATTAAATAGCATTAAGAGATTGCATTTGTATTAATTCTAAATATTCTTCAGTAATAAAGTAACATTACTGTAATATTATTATAAAATGCATAGTAAAATAGATCTAAAATATTCTAATTAAATGCAGCATTTTTAAGTTCTAAAAATATTCTAATCCTGTAAAAACATTTGATGTCATTATAAGATTTTTTAAACATATATTTTAACATTTTATAGCATTAAAGAAAGTTTTTTATGCGAATACACTTTATCCTTTAATGTTATTAAATATTTTTTGACTGAATACATGTCAATTAACTAAACGAGCCTGTATATATTATCTACCAATCCCTTATAAAAAAACAGTAAAAAAATTTATTGGAGAATAATGGAGTTTGCTTGCAGCTATATTCCAAAAAAAAAAAAAAAAAGGGTCTTTTATGAAAGATCACCATTTTAATTTTCGTTTAATCTCAAACGTGGTTTAGAGTCCCGGTTTTTCCGAGACCTCGAGTAAAACATGTAAACATCAATTATCTTTCATTGGGAATGTATTCTCTGAAAGTTTCGGTATTATAAGATAGTCTAGAAAACTGGATCAGTAATAATCAGTTATTCACAAGGCTTATCTTTCATTTATATTCATAAACACGAATTTTTAAGTCACCCTTACAAGTTCACTCTTTAAAGCCCCTTATTCGGTTTTGTAAAATTTTCTGCATTTGTTATCAAGTACGTATCTGATAAATGTCAAACAGTATTCTTTAAAATTGTACAAAACCAGCGGTTTTGTTTTTTTTTAAGTTGGATTACGTTCCTCAATAACGGTCCTCCGGAGAGAAAAAAATTGTCCGTCCTGCGTCGCGAGTTATAATTTTGGCAGCGCGCCAAACCCAGTGGCGGTAAAACAGTTAAACAGAAAAGTACCATAATGCGTAAATAAAAAAAGAGGTAAGCAACGATTAAGTAATCTTACGTTAATAATCCGCGGTAGTTTCGTTAGAGAAGACTACCTGAAATGTATTTTTTTTTTCTTTTTTAATGGGCTCGTAAAAGCGTTCAGACCCTGCACCTTTAGTAAGAGACTCGGACCTTGAAAGTGTCATCTACATTACACTATACTCAAATCTCCAATAATGGATTTGATTTCAAACGGTTACTAAGCTATCTTGGTGTGGTGACACTATGTTACGTAAAAGCCTCGTGTAAATATCACAGCACTCAGCGATGGATGTTTTTTATACTGTTCGGGGAATTTTTTTTTAATGCTGTGAGAGATGTTTTTATGATGAATCCCACTTGACTATCATTTTAGAATCTAGTTAATGCCGTTTTGAATTTAAAGAAGACATAGGCTGTTACGATACTTATCAGTTAAAATAAATAGAGTGTGGTAATATAAAGTACAATAACATTTAATCAAGATTGATTCCCACCCTTTTTCAAATAATTATTATTTAATAATTTGTTGAATTGAATCGAATGATGTTAATTTTCATTATTTTAATTATTAACTATCGCTAAGAGCGTATATGCAGTTTAGGGAAGGACCAACACATTGAAAATCCGCAATAGGTACCTTGTAATCTATATATATATAAAACAGTTCGGTAACTGACTCATTCATTCACTGACTGACAGACTGACATAAAACGCACAGACCAAACCGCTGGACCTAAAGGGCTGAAATTTTGCATGGCAATTCTTCTAATAGTGTAGGGGTGCACTAAGAAAGATTTTTCAAAAATTCTTCTTAGATTTTTTTTAAATTAAATTTTTAAGCTGTTTTTTAAACTTTTTTTGCGTTTGAAATTTAAAATAATACATTGAGGGTTATAAAATTTATATCACGATGTAGCGTGTTTGTGTTTTGTGGCGAAAGGAATAATTCTCTTCTTATGAAAATAAATTATATTTAACATCCATTCACCAGAAATCTTGTTGATACACAGCGAGTTCAAAAGAAAAATTTTATACAATCTATTAAAAATCCTCTTATATTATTTTTGGAGTTGAGTTGAATCAGCGCGTGGGGAAAACAACACTAATAAGTGTTGCAGCTGTTACGTCACTATCTTCTACTTCATGCAGGCCACTATTTAAGTCATTACAGTCTTAAATTCCTCCCCTTTCGGAAAAACTTTTCACTACGTCACCAGTGAAAAGTTTTGGTGTAAGGCTAAGCAGTGCGGCTTAAACTATCGGCGTTTTGGTGAAATTTTCCTTTCCGGTGCACCACCTTATAGTTGAAAGGTTGCAAAATAAGGGCCCATCTTAAAAGTCTTGGATTTGTGCCGGTGTTCTTTTCTAGCCAGACCAGTGGATTATGATCAGTTTGTATAATGAAGCTCTGTTGTCCATCTAAGTAACATCTCAACTTTTGTATTGCATAAACGATAGCTGCGCATTCTTTTTCTGTAGTACTATATTTCTGTTCTGCAGGGGAAAACTTTTTACTCAAGTACATGATAGGGTGTTCTTCACCTCTTTGGTTTATTTGAGACAACACCGCACCAAGTCCAAGGTTTGAAGCATCACATTGAATGACAAATGGAATGGTGAAATCGGGGCTAAATAATACTGGTTTTTTCTGAAAGTCTTTTCTTTAATTCTTTGAAAGCATCTTCACAAGAACTGTTCCAATCCACTGACGTTTTGACTTTCTTCCCTTTTAGTAGATCTGTTAATGGAGCTGCTACTACAGAAAAATCAGGAATATATCTGCGATAATAACCAGCAAGACCTAAAAATGATCTAATTTGGGTCTTGTTCAGTGGTCTGGGAAAATCTTTGATGGCTTGTATTTTAAGTTCTCCAGGTTTCCGTTCCCCTTGTCCAACTATGTGGCCTAAGTACTTGACATGTTCCTGAGCGAACTGACATTTGGAAGGCTTTATGTGGAGATGAGCTGTTTTCATCTTCATGAAGATTTGTTCTACGTGTTTCACATGCTCTTCCCAGGTATTAGAAAAAATTGCAACATCGTCCAAGTAGGGTACAGCAAATTCTTCACAGTCTTGCAACAACCCAGCCATCATTCTACTAAAATAATATGGAGCATTCTTAAGTCCAAACGGCAACCTTAATGGCCTATAGGTGCCGAAGCTTGTCACAAAGGCAGCATAACGCTGGGCCCGTTCACTCAAAGGTATTTGCCAGTAACCTCGGGTTAAATCTAGAACAGTAATATATTTCGCTGATGACACTTTCTCTATAAGTTCCTCTATATTTGGCATAGGAAAATACTGTGTTCTCGTTACTTTGTTTAAGCGACGATAGTCTATGCATGGTCTTCCTTCTTTTCCTGGTACTTCCACCAGTATTAGTGGAGAGGTAAAGTCAGAGTCTCCTGATTCAATTAAATTTAGATCCAGCATTTTTTTCACCTCCCTCTTTAGAATTTCTGTTTGTCGTGGGGACATCCTATAAGGTTTTGCAAATATTGTTTTTTCTGTCTCTAATTCAATATCGTGTTCAACCAAGTCAGTACATCCCGGCTGATTCGAAAAGATATTGGAGTAGGCAGTCAACAAATTTTCCATTTGAGTTCGTTGAGTTTCAGATAATCGCGCATTCAATCTGAGTTCTCTAAAAATTTCAGGCAGTTCAGAAATGTTTGGATTTTCTTCATGGCAAGGAATAGGAATATCTTCATCTTCTTCAGTTTCTTCCAAGCACAACAGATTTACATTTTCTGCCCTTTGGAAGTATGGTTTAAGCATATTGATGTGGTACACATGAGTTTTTTCTTTTTCAGGAAACTTGATCACATAGTTGGTTTCTGACAGTTGCTGTACTACTGCACCAGGTCCTACCCACTGTACTGATAACTTATTAGGTCTTGATGGTGCCACAACCAACACTAAATCTCCTATAGCAAACTGTCTTTTAACGGTCTTCTTATCGTACCATAGTTTCTGTTTTTCTTTGGCAACTTCCATGTTTTGCACTGCTATTTCTTGACATCTCTTCATGCGATTCATCAGTTCGAAAACATAGTCTACAACACTATCTTCTTCACGATCTTGTTTTGTTAATTTGTCATACAGTAACATAACAGGAGTCTTTAAATTTTTTCCATGGACAAGTTCTGCTGGGGAATAACCTGTACTGTCGTGAGTCACAGTTCTTAATGCAAAAAGGGCTTGAGGTAAAATTTTCTCCCAGTCCGGACCAGATTCAAGACATAGGACACGAAGAATCCTCTTTAGCGTTCTGTGCATTCTCTCAACTGGATTACTTTGTGGGTGATGTACGGAGCTTCGCACGACTTTGATTCCAAACCTTTCCAGAAATTCTGTGGTTAAAGCACTCATGAATGACGTGCCCTGGTCGGTTTGCAGTTCTTTTGGAAACCCCATGCGGCTAAAAACTTGAAGCAGGGCGTCCACTACAGTAGTTGATCGCAGATTTTCAACAGGAATGGCATCTGGATACTTGGAAGACATGCAGATCACAGTGATGAGGTATTTGTTTCCAGAAGGCGTCATCGGTAAAGGACCACAAGCATCAATGTTTAGCTTGGAAAATACTTCTGAAATAACTGGAACTATCTTTAGAGGGGCTTTCTTTTTATCCTGTGGCTTTCCTGCTCTCTGACATACGTCACAGGTCTTCACAAAATTTTCCACCTCTTTATAACAATTCGGCCAATAGAATGTTTTGAACAAAACATCTTTAGTCTTGGTTGCACCCAAATGAGCAGCAGTTTCTTCATGGCAAATTTTCATCATTTGTGTTCGATATCTCTCTGGAACTACAAGCAATAATCGTTCTGTCCCATCTTTGTCTTCTTTACGGAAGAATAGTTCTTGACCTCGCACCACATACCTGGAGTTCCCAGAACTTAAGTTGCTTTCAGCCTCCTGAAACAGAGGTTTCAATTGAGCGCTTTTTCGTTGTTCTTCTAAAAAATCTTCTGGGGTTAGTTTTATAAGGTCTAATTCCGGAATCTTAAAATCTGCTATAGGTAAGACATTTTCTTCCACAGGGACTTCATTATCTGGGCTACATTCCGAAATATTTTCATCCACTCCTAGACTCTGGACATCTTCAGATATTTTCTTTTGAGCACGGGTCTGAACAGCATTCACCATATGAATCTTGACATCTTCGACTTGCTTTGCTTCTTCAAACAATGCAGCGGTCTTGTTCCCCAAAAGATACCTCCCTTGATCCAAAGAGTCTCTTAAAACAGCAGCTTTGGTCACTATGTGCCCAAATTCACATTCAAGTTCTACTTTAGCTAAAGGGTAACAAGTGGGGTTTTCTTCCAGCGGAGATTTAATCCACACTGTTTCACTTGTATACATCGACGGACTGACATACTTCTTACAAATCAAGTCTAAACTCGCACCCGTGTCTCGTAGTATCGGCATCTCGATCCCATTTACTTTTCCCATACTTATGTAGGGGGCAAGTGCATCATGGTATCCATACCTTGCAGTCATGTTGGAAGCAACAGTTTCAACTTTCTTTTTAAGCTTATCGCATTGTGGTCTTAAATGCGAAAGAGATCCGCACTCATAGCAACGAGGCTGTTTCCTTCTTTCGAATTCAGCTTCCTCATTTCTCTCCTTGGGAAATTCTCGCCGTGGAAAAGGCTTATCATTATAATTGTTTGTCTGGTTTTTAGGTTTATATCCACTGTTGTTACCTCCTGGTACTTTACTTGTGTTCTTCCGAGGGAATTCCTTTTTCCGGAAACTTTGTCTAATATCATCATATTCGTCTAATTTTTCCGCCAATTCGTAAGGCTTTTTCCAATTTATCCAATCATCGAGAAAGTGATCTTTTATATCAGCAGGAACTCTAAATTTGAGTTGTTCGGTTACGATTAAATCTTTCAACTCTTCAAACGTAGATACTTCTAAATCATTGACCCATTCTGTAAAATAGCTGTTCAATTCATAAGCATAATTTCTCCAAGATTTTTCTGCGTTCTTCTGATGTCTGTAAAACAACTGCTTTAATTTTTCAGGATTTAATTTGTATCTCTTCAAGATAAGACTTTTTACAGAATCGTAATTGTTGGCGGTTTCCGGTGGTTCTCTCGCCAACATATTGGAAACCTCCACTGGCAGCACTCCCAATAAATAGGCGGCCCAATCTCTTCTTGGAACCTTAGCCATTTCTGCTTTTCGTTCAAAGTTTATTAAATAGAGAGTCATTTCATCACGTTCTTCATCAAATTTTGGAGTTATATTCATTAATTGTATTTTATGCTCTTCCATACCGGTTGTTTGACGGGTTGGAGGATTTGACACACTTTGAGTCTGAAGTTCCAAACGTTTCATTTCTAGATCATACTGCATTTTCTCCCGAGCTAACTGATCTTGGCGAGCTTGTTCTTGGCGAGCTAACTCATCTTGGCGAGCTTGTTCTTGGCGAGCTAACTCATCTTGGCGAGCTTGATCTTGGCGAGCTTGTTCTAGGCGAGCTAACTCATCTTGGCGAGCTTGATCTTGGCGAGCTAACTCATCTTGGCGAGCTTGATCTTGGCGAACTTCTTCGGTTTTCCTGTCTTCAATTACTCTTTCTAGAATAATCTTAACATCAGCTTCAACATAATTGCTACTGTTTAAAATTTTTGCTTTTATTTCGGGAATCTTATTCGAAGATGATATCTCTTCTCCCAATTCTTCGCAAACAAGTAATAAGTCCGCTTTCCTACCTTTGGCTAAGAAAGACATGTTAGCAACCACACGCAAATCACAACCTTCTTAAAAATTTCAAAATAAATTTTTTTAACTTGAACTTGCACCAAATTACCACAATTATAATAGGTAAAGTTTTCAACCAAAAATCTACCTTTCAAAATGAAGTCTGTTCTAACTCCACAAACTTTTCACAATCTAAAAATACACAATAATGTTTTGCAAATACTGCACAATTTAAATTATTTTTAATAAAAATCGTTTGCTGAAATAAATCTCAAACTTTCTTGTTTCAATTCGGCTTTTTATATCACTGAAACGCACGTTCAAAACAAAATATGACTTTAATATTTCTTTTATAATCACGTGCACTTCTTTCAAAAAACAAATTCTAAGTTTATTTTCAATAATATTACGGGTATTTTCTTTCCCAAACTTCTTCTGAATTTATGTCAAATTCTATTTCATATTTATTTAAACAAGAACATATATACAGTTCCTAATAATGAACTTTCAGTCGTTCTTGAAAAAATATCGCCAAATCGCTGGCCAAACAGTTGATATAAAGTCTTCACTGAACTACTATTCCAAAACAAAAATACAATTGCTGAAATAAATAATTTCAAATTCAGACTTTACGTTAGTGAAAATACATTCAAAACGTCATACATCAACTTTATCTAGAATTCTTCTCGGAAACTTTTTTCATGAGACTTTTCAAACGCCAAACTATCAAATTCCATTAAAGAATTATTACCCTAACACTAATACAAATGTAGAGTCAATAATTTCAAGACAAATAGTTTATATAAATCATAAACGAAATCAAAGTTTCTCAAATTCGATATTCTTCTTTAATCGCCAAACTATTTATTAGAATTCAAATCAAATTCTACTTAGCTTGCAATCGGCACTTGATAATTCCATCCCACCGCTTGCCACCAATAATACAATACAAGTGTGTAGCGTGTTTGTGTTTTGTGGCGAAAGGAATAATTCTCTTCTTATGAAAATAAATTATATTTAACATCCATTCACCAGAAATCTTGTTGATACACAACGAGTTCAAAAGAAAAATTTTATACAATCTATTAAAAATCCTCTTATATTATTTTTGGAGTTGAGTTGAATCAGCGCGTGGGGAAAACAACACTAATAAGTGTTGCAGCTGTTACGTTACTATCTTCTACTTCATGCAGGCCACTATTTAAGTCATTACAACGAGAAAGATCATAAAAATTCCTTCAAAATGAAATTTTTTTTTCGAATTTTTACCTCCATTTCCTGATTTTTGGTGAATTTTTAAAGATTAATTTTTAGAATTTAATTTATTAAATGCTGATCACGTGATTTCCTTTTCTGGTACTTTCAATAAATTTATCGTCACGTGCGTAACAACTAAATAGACAAAAAAAATATTTTTTTCTCTTTCTAATGCAGCAGACGATTGGATATTATCCAAAAAAAATGCATATCCCTTACGATTTTTTTATAAATATATATATATAGATAGATATATATTTTACATCAATTGTATACATTGATCATCGCATTTATTATAAATATATATATTTATTTTTTGGCATAAATTGCATACGTTGACCGTTGTATTTAATTTGAATGTACTCCGTAGCGAAGCGCGGGTTTTCAGCTAGTTGTAAATAAAACTACATGGTGTCCATAATTAAACTTCCCTACTTTAAATTTGTCTACAGTCGAAACTATTGTTCAGAAAGTTATGACATCTTGTGTAGGACATATTGAAGGGAAAATTTTGAACTAATATTTTTATTCGCTCAAACAAATTCCTTCCCTTCAATATGTCCTACACAAAATGTCATAACTTTCTGAACAATAGTTTCGACTGTAGACAACTTTAAAGTAGGGAAGTTTAATTATGGACACCGTGTATATGCATTTATTGAATTTATTTAAAAATTAAATCAATATTCTTTTTTAAAGTACGAACCCTGAAATACAAAAGAGAAAAAAAAGGAAATAATTTTGTCCATCTGAATCTTTACACGGATTGTTGGATAGTATTTGTATTGCATCCTGCATGGCGTATTTCTTTTTGTTCATTTATTTATTTTGGTAAAATTAATGAACAGAAGGAAACAAACACCAGTGCACCTGGTAGCTTCACTTGTTTAGCTTATCAATAAGTTTTTCGTGAAAAGCCACACATTAATTTCAATTTATTATTTTCTCTTCAATAGCTTCTTTTATATACCACCATATATACAAATAGAAATTCACGAAGTATGGTAACTCCTGACTGGTCTATAGAAAATGCATTGTAGATGTTATTTAAAAGACCCAAGGCAAAAATAAGAATTTATCTCTCTCTCCTCTTTGGACACTCATAACTTTTTTACTCTGCATTTCATAAGAAATTTTGTTCATCATTTCTAGATTCTCATTAAGCATTTTCAAAATAAGACGAGACTTAATGAGAAGTCTTATTTCTTTTTCTATTTTCTTCCCGGTTCTGATTTTGATACAAAGGATTTTTTTCCGGTTTTTTATATAAAAGAGATTTTGATTTCTGCTTCAATATGTTTCGTCTCCTTTAATTTACGAAATGGGGCAAACATCATACTTGAATATGACCGCTCTCTAAGCTGTAGTTTGTGTGCTTATTAAAAACCACGCAACAAAAGAAAATTTTGGTCAGCTCTTCAAATTGCATATCTAGGATGAGGATACCTTATCTAATTACCTATCTAGTGTACTTGGATTATTTCGTTCTTAGATTTCTCAGGAGTTAAACATCCACCCTAAATTATTTACTTTTATCAAAATTTCTCGAATTATTTTAAATCTACCCCCATCGACTTTTAGTGGAACAATTATACTGCGAACAATATTTAGAATAGTTTCATTTAGAGATCTTGGGTTGTAGGCAGCTTTAAAATCACATATATATATATATATATATATATATATATATATATATATATATATATATATATATATCTGTGGCTTGGTACAAGATGTGAAGTCAGTTTTCTCCAAGATGACTTTGTTTGCTTATGTCTCTTTATAAAAAGTACTATTTTCAACGTAATAAATACCGAAGTCTGTACAAGGGTTTAGAAAACACTTTTAAAGCATCGGACAAGTTTATGTACTTCTTACATTGAAAATAATATTTTTTTTAAAGAGACAGACGCAAACAAAGTCATCTTGGAGAAAACTGACATAGGCACTTCTTGTACCAAGCTACAGATATAATTTATATATATATATATATATATATATATATATATATATATATATATATATATATATATATATATATATATATATATCTGTGGCTTGGTACAAGATGTGAAGTCAGTTTTCTCCAAGATGACTTTGTTTGCTTATGTCTCTTTATAAAAAATACTATTTTCAACGTAATAAATACCGAAGTCTGTACAAGGGTTTAGAAAACACTTTTAAAGCATCGGACAAGTTTATGTACTTCTTACATTGAAAATAATATTTTTTTTAAAGAGACAGACGCAAACAAAGTCATCTTGGAGAAAACTGACTTAGGCACTTCTTGTACCAAGCTACAGATATAATTTATATATATATATATATATATATATATATATATATATATATATATATATATATATATATATATATATATATATATATATATATATGTCGGACGTGGTATTCTTCACGCCCAATATTTTTAGCACAATATTCCAAACATCCTGAGAATCATTTCTCACTTGGCAGTCGGTGGTTCGGTGGCGAGGACATTCATCATTAATAAATCCATCAAACAGCAAGATGTTAACACAACAGGCATAAAAACACTCCAATTGAGCATCCTAAACATCTTTATTAAAATTCCAATAATTACTCAGCTCCATGAAACTACTTTTTAATAACCCCACCCAATTTAAATCTTATTTTAATAACTAAAATCCCGTTTTAAAGTCACGCGATCGCCCCCCCCCCATATTTTAGCCTCATATATATATATATATATATATATATATATATATATATATATATATATATATATACATACAGTCGGACCTCTATTTAACGAAGTCGCTAAATCCCGAAAAAAAGTTCGTTATATGGAAAATTCGTTACATAGAGATTTACCTTTTAAAATACTTTAAACTACATAAGACAGATTTTAAATTCATAAACACTAAATATTATTAATAAAAGTAATTACTTACACCTTTATTTTTTATGTCTATTTGTTATTTTATATGTCTATTTGTTTTATATATCTTACCCATCAAACAGAAATCTGCAAGGAAAACAAGAATAAAACGAAACATTGTCCGGAAATACACTGTATTTGAAATTTAAAAAAATTATATTAAAATTAATGAATTTTAATGACATTATCGCATTTATTATAACAAGTAATTTTAAGCTTACATTACCACATGCGTCCTTAAATTTAATTATTGGTAAAATTTGTTAATTTTGTCTGAGTTTTTTATTTTGAAAAAGTGCTTTATCTCATAATACGTCTCGCATCTTTGCAATGCACCAAAACACCTTCAGGCGTATTTTCTTCAAACTGTAATCCGTGTCGGAATGTGTTAAAAGAAAGTTAATGTGTTAAATATGTTAAAAGAAAGAATTAGTTTGAAATGTACAGAAATATTTTGAGAAATATGAAGAAAAAAATATTGGTTCGCAAGAAAAAGTTCGTTAAATAGAGAATGCACTTCGCTATTTGGAGATTATTTTACGAAGAAATTCGTAAAATGTTCTTGATTCCAAACAAAAGTTCGCAAAATAGAGAAATTCGAAAATAGAGGTTCGTTAAATAGAGGTCCGACTGTATATATATATATATATATTTCTAGAGTGAGAAATAACATCTAATACGTTGAATTATTTAAAGTTCACTGTTTTAAACACTATAATCAAAAATTTATTAATCCAAAATGCTTGTCAACATGAATGTGATTATTTTTTAATTCGCTGGGCAAAAAACAGAGAAAATTAAATTTCATATTTTAATGTAAAAAAAATACCATTTTTGCATATCTGATCACCGATATTACTCTTGTTTGTCACAGAAAAAGCACCTGATTTTCTCCGAAATAGCAACCGATATATTGCTTACCTAAAGAAAACCATGCAAAAAGTAATGTCTAAATATTTTCAGTTTCACAGGTCTCTTAAGAGAAATTCTTTTTTAAAAGTTCCGGTTCCAGTTCGTTGATTGTAACTATCTCATTCCCTCGGCGATTGCTGATATCTGCTCAATCTTTCTGAAAGATTTAAAAAGAGTTTTCAACGGATTTTACTTGGTGAGTTCATCTAACATTGTTATTCCGATCGATGAGTTTAATATAACGCGCCTTAAAACCAAATTAATTAAACAGGAGTGGCTATTTTTAAAATAGGTGTAGCCCTTTGAATGGTCAGCTCTAATCTAACCGTCTCCTCCATAATTATTAAGTAAAGCTTTTCCACTGAGTTCCTAAGAATCCGCGAGCAGATTAGCCATATATCCCAAAAGATAGTTAGAAATACAAGAAAAATTGTATAAATTAATGCCCAGAACCTGCGAACAAAGATTCAAACATTGCATATTTTCCCAAAAGGAATAACTAAAAATCAGAGTTTTATTAATTTTTTTTTCCATGAATAGTTCATTTTTATGATACACATGGTTTATTTGGGACTATCCGTGTTTTCCATTCATTAATAACTACACTTCCATTCATTAATAACTTACTTCCATTCATTAATAACTAATTTCTAACCCCGTTATAGCGAACCCGGTATATACCGAACTCGGCTATAACGAGCTATACGAGCGAAAATTTTGGTCCCGCCTTTTTTCTATTGTACGTAATTTAATTAGTATTGTGTCAGTATAATGGAATCGATTTTAGTCGATTTTATTCATTAATGATCATTTTGAATAGATTTTATCTTTTATTTTAATACATCATTATTAAATACACATTGCAACTATGAGTTATACATTTTGTAAACTCTAGCATTTTTCTTAACGGTTAAGATAATATAGCGAACCACCGGATAAAGCAAACAAAACCTTTGGTCACCTGAAGTTCGTTATAACGGGGTTCGACTGTATAAGTAATAGAGAGTTAACTATAGGGTTAGCTTATTGAGATCTCCATTAGAATCCTGTAAAAGCCATTTCTTCGGTTGTTATGGGTGAATATTCTTACGTAATTAATAAATCTAATTCTTAATTTTTCCTGGCATTTCATTTGACGACTCCTTACTTGAAATCCATCTGCGGAAGGACTTTGTGTAATGCATCTGTGTGTTTCATCAACTCCATTTCCTAGACAAAGTCCTTGTCTTTCTAGATTGGATTAGATCTAATTTCTTCAATCTCTTATTTCTTATTTATATCTTAAGGCCATTAATTTATCACCCACACCCTACGAAAGTACATAAGATAATTCATTTATCGCATTAAAATTATTCAACAAAAGACACTTATACGTGAGTACTCCAATTACATACTGCTATTGGCCAAAAAAAACTGTTCCCTTAATATTTTGCCATTTATCAACATGTATCATCTTCCCTCGGCTGCTACTGGTATCCACTTGAAAAATCAAGATCTTTATTTTGGAAGATTTTTCAACAGTTCGGAGGTGGGCCGTACCTGGGGAGGGGAGGGCAAACTATTGGAATTGATTTAATGGAGTTTTTCTTTGGAGGGAAGTATCAGAATAGGTCTGTCGGGAGATGATAAATTGCTGGCAACACCAGGTGGGACGCGGATAAGGGAGCAGTTGAGGGGGGTGGGAAGTATCAGGGGCTTACAAATACTGGAAGCCTTACCTGGTCGGACCCATGCTGAGTAGAGTATCAAAAGGTCAATGGGGTGTGTGCGAGACGCTGGGGTGCAGACTGATTCTGAAAGATTATTACGTGGGGAATGAGGGAGCAGCCCTCAGGGGTGGTGGTGGAGATAAACAGAAACACCGGAGAAGCTGGGGATAACTGCTCGCATTTTTGGGGTGTCTTGTAATAAGAGTACTTACGGCATTTTTAAAATGAAAACTTTGAAAAATTGACTGTCTTTAGTCCTATTTAAAATATGCGTATGAATTTCGTAATCAGGTTTCGTACATCTATTTAACCCTTCAGCGGTCGCGCCCGTGCACAGAGTGCAACATTTTCGTAATTTTGAATGGTTTGTTTTTACATGTAAGGTTTGGATGCTCAAAGCAATTTCTATTGATAGCTACACCCTTTCTAATGCAGGTCTGATTTTCTGACCCTTGTATTCCTTTCCATTCATTGGTAGTCGTGATTGAATCGTGGTAAACAGACGATTATACTGGAATACAATACGACAAAAGCAGGAGTTGATGTACTTGATCAACTGTGCAGCTATGACACGGTATCCCGCATTTGGCGAAGATGGACATTCTCATTGATTTTTAGGTTTTTGGACATAACAGGAATCCATTCGCAAGTTGTCCTTATATCCAATAAACCGGACAGTTTCGAAATAAGGCGATTGTATCTGCATTCTTTGGCCTTTAATTATAAATATGTCTCAATATTATCAACATTTTATATCTTGTCATAAAACGCAGAATTATTATTTTCAATTTGAAAAAAAGGTTTATTACAAAAGGAATAATGAAGGTTGAAAGAGACGTTGCACTTTGTGCCACGCGCGCCTGCTGGTGTTCCTAAAATTGGCGTGCCCTCTGAAGGGTTAAAATACGGATAGGAATTTCGTGAGTAAGAATTTCGTAATCGTTTCGCGGGAAATACCAAAGAGTGAAATGTAACTTAATGTTCCCCAAGAAAAATGGTCAACTCAACGCAAAGCAGACTGTCCATGGTTAACTGTTCTATGAATTATATATTAACCCTTCAATGTAATTCTCGTTGATTTAAATACGAGAGCTTCAAATCGCATTTTATCGTTAACGTCTAGACAGTCTAACGCCAGAATTCAAAATGTAAAAAGTTTTGTGCTTAAAGTTCGTTTAAAGCAAATAAAACTCAAAAGATTTTCTTCAAGCAATTTATGTATTTCATTAAATAGAAATTCATGAAATACATAAATTGCTTGATTGAGTAGGTATAATACAGAATACTGTCAATGACAACGTATAACTAACATGTTATAAACAAATACATTATGCTAATACCTGGTACCTTATTGACATGAAAAATGCTTTTAAAATTTTCGTTTATTTTTGCTTACGAGAAAAATCTTTCTGTCAATTTTTTTTAATAATACATATAGATAGAACATTCCTTGGAATTCCTACCTTGGAATTACCACCTATAATTTATACTTTGCTAACAGTTCTTATACACATTTTGTATGCTAAACCTATTTCAGAACCACAAATCTGAAAAAATATATATATAAACGTCGCGTGTAATATTTCTGTTTAATGATATATGGTGTTGTTACTATGTTCTATCTAGCCGACCAAACGAGATAGTGGAACACTTCACGCCTGTATTCGAGAAATAGGTTTTTAACATAAAAACTGATGGGTGTAACGGAAAAACAATGCCATTATATCAATTTATTCCTGCAAATGCCACACTTTTGGTATCTATGCGTGCATGCGCTATTGGAAGACGCCTTGCGAAGTCTTCCAGGATTTACAACAACGTTATATATATATATATATATATATATATATATATATATATATATATATATATATATATATATATATATATATATATATATATATATATATAGTGTAACTTTTCTAGCCAGCCACATTCAGGTCAGAACCGAAGACTCCATAAAACCAATACTATGAAAGTAACTCCTTTTCCACGGCTACCTCTGAGGACGGCCACTTTAATTCGGAACTATTACTTGCCACCATAGAGCAGTTCATTATATATATATATATATATATATATATATATATATATATATATACACACACACACAGTCGAACCCCGGTATAACGAACCAGGTATATAACGAACTCACGGGTATAACGAACGGAAATTTTGGTCCCGCCGTTTTTCTATTGTACGTAATTTAGTTAGTGTTGTGTCAGTTTAACGTAATCGATTTTAGTCCATTTAATTCATTTTTAATAGATTTTATCATTTTTTAATACATCATTATTGAATACACATTGCAACTAAAGAGTTATACATTTTGTGAACTCTAGCCTTTTTCTTTACGGTTCGAATATAGCGAAGCACCTGATAAAGCGAACAAAACCTGAGGTCCTTTGAAGTTCGTTAATACGCGGATCGACTGTATGTATATATATATATATATATATAAAATAAATACAAAATAATAAGATTAATTAGTGAAAATAACTACTAAAAATTAAAATTAATTTGTCTTATATATATATATATATATATATATATAAACAGAAATACTTATATACCGTACCATGTTTACACACATTTCCTTCTCCTTCACGTTCACCTCTAGAGATACTAGTTTACTATAATCGCGAAACTTCCTCGCTTACCATCTACAATTTTTACCCCACCCCTGCATGCCTAATGCGCCTTTTGGAGAGCAAATAATAATAGACTCTTCTCCGAGTGTTGGCGCGCCGAAAGTCCCCCCGGCTTCTCCCCAATTGTTTCCAGACACCGGCAACTCTCTCACTCTCTGTGTCAATTCAACTTTTGCTCGACGTCCAACAAAGTTCTTGCTTTATTGCGCACTCTTGCCGAGGTACAATGGCCGGCAGACGATGAAGACGTGAGTCCGGACGACAGCGGGTCGGGAAAGGGGTTTGGACACTTCCAACAGTCATATGTGTTAGCCAGGTTCTGATGTCCATTGTGGATGGGATTAAGACGTCGAGAAGGAAGGTAGATTTCTTCTCGCAGGATGCCAAAGACGTTATTGTTGCGAAGGGAAATAAAGTTGAATGAATGAGAGACAGAGTGGGGGTATTACACTGAGGGACGCGTCTCTATCCTTTGAGAATTTATTTATGCGAATAGAGCTTCGCTCTCTGTGATTCATTACTTTATTTCGTTAAATGAAATGCCATTTATATATATATATATAAATATATATATATAGATATATATAAATATATATAGATATAGATATATATAAATATATATATATATAGATATATATAAATATATATATATATATAAATATATATATATATATATATATATATATATATATATATATATATATATATATATATATATATATATATATATATATATATATATATATATATATATATATATACGCTGAGGCATTTAAGGTGACTGCCTACATTCAGATAAATGTTTTTTAAAAAATCCTTTTTTAAAGAATTTTTTGGTCTTTTAGGGTAAAATAGCACTTAAGAATTAAAAATTAAGGGGGTCCAGGACAGAAAATTGTTCAAATTTTCGAAAAAAAATTTATTGCATTAAAAATTTTGTGTTCTTCTACGCTTAAAATAACGTTTAAGTAATGTTTCTATCTTAATTAGAACAGGAGAAATTATTATTATTATTTTTTTTTTTGCAACATTCTAATAGTAGCCAATCGTTGTTTAAACCTGTAAGTGCGTTTTCCTGCAAGATGGGTTTCCCCATTTCTCGTTTTTCAAGTGTTATAAATGAAGAACCGTTAAAGATAAATGGTTGAAACTTGTAACATGTCTTTTGAAACTATTTTACTTTAATTTTGATTCAGCAAATTTGAAAAAAATATTTACTTTTGAAAATATAATTTTTAAAAATTAAGTTACTTAATTTTTTTGTAATTTTTCATCTAAATATTTTCCATTTTTTAAAAATTAATATTTTAAAAATGGTGAATGAAAATTAAAACTTATATATTTCTTTTTAATTAAATGAAAAATTTTTTGAAATTCGACAAATAATATTTCGAGTTATAACGATTTTAAATTACCCCACTTTTATTAAAAATTTTAAATTTTAAAATTTTTTAAAAACTTTTTGAGAAATTTTATGATGCGATTTTGTTTACAAATTATATGGTTAACCATTACAAAAAAATCAAAATTTTAACTCAATAAATAAAAAAAATTTTAAAATGTGTCCCGGACACCCTTAAACAAAAACTTACCTGTAAATACCATACTTATAAATTGGTCAATTTGAAGTAATTTTCAATGAAATTTAGCTAAAACGCCTATCACTCTGCACAAAATTCTAAAGCTACTATTTTAATTTCCTTCTCACACATGATGCATATATATCACAGTTATCTTGGAAATGACCCACAATCTAAGAAAAATTTTAAAATGCAAAAATAATTCAGACAATTTTATGTTCCAATATGAAAATTTTCCCCGAATCGTCATTCCTTTCCTTATAAAAACGCCCCCAAATTAAAAACAAACAAACTATTTATTATACATCAATTAATGTGCGTCATTTCATAAACAATAGCATCTAAAACATTTTCTAAAAAATTAATCAAATTATAGGTATTATTATGTGAAATATCATGATAACGGTAGAGATATGTGTTTAAAAACATATTTCTGAGAAAAACGCATTTAAACTTGTTTGTCACTTCAATTTTGTAGCAGACGATGTTTTTTAAAATAGCTATAACTCTGCTTCTAATTGATGTAGAGTGAAAATCAAGACCATTTTGTAAAGAGGAAAGATTGAACTATACAATTCTTGCAAAAAATGAAATTGACCAAAGTTGTCAATTAATGACATTTTCAACGTAGTCAGTCACCTTAAAATTGATATTTGTTGAACACATATTGGATTGGGTTATTTGATTACTCCACATTTTTAATACTTAGACACGTAAATATCTCACATTAAGTCATAAATACACCCATACGTGGCTTTACGGCCTAGATACGTTCTTGAAAAGTTGGCTGTAAAGCGAAAAGCCGTGTAACGAATTAATTATTTTGATACGAAGCTATACAAATTTAATTAGAGCTGTTCCAGTTTTTTATAAATAATATAGTTTTTAGTTCATAAAGCATTTTATTCTTTTTATCTATATATATAAAACAGTTCCGTAACTGACTGACTGACATATAACGCACAGACCAAACCGCTGGACCTAAAGGGCTAACAGTTTGCATGGTGATTCTTCTTATAGTGTAGGGCTGCACTAAGAGAGATTTTTGAAATATTCTTCTTAGATTTTTTAAAAAATTCAATTTTTAAGCTGATTTTGTAACATTCTTTTAAAGTTTGCATTTAAATTAATAATCCGAGGGTTATAAAATTTATATCACGAGAAATATCATAAAAATTCCTTTTTGGAATTTTTATGATATTTCTCGCTAAAAAATTCCTTTAAAAGGAATTCTTTAGCGAATCTTTACCCCCATTTTCTGATTTTTGGTGAATTTTTAAAGATTCAGTTTTAGAATTTAATTTATTAAACGCCGATCACGTGGTTTCTTTTCTCTTTGTGATACTTTTTTTTGCGTCACGTGCATAACAACGGAATAGACAAAAAAAATGTATTTTTTTCTTGCTTATATGGTAGACGATTGGACATTATCCCAAAAATATTAAAATGCAGTAAAAGATATGTTCCACAAACTGTACTATATTCTTTAGTATGTTCTATTAGATTTAATTTGATCGCTGTACTTAATATATATATATATATTTACACTCAAGAGCCAAAACATTATGACCACCTGTCAATAACGAGTTGGCCCACCTTTGGCGCGCAACACAGCTTCAACCCGCCTTGGCATGGATGCCACAAGTCCTTGGTAGATGGCCGGAGACAGATTGTACCAGATGTTTAAGCAACGGTCACGCAAATCCGAGATATTGCGAATTGGTGGTCTTTGAACTCTGAGCTGCCGTTCCATGACATCCCTAATGTGTTCTATCGGATTGAGATCCGGTGAGTTAGGCGGCCAGGAGATTAACTGGAATTCAGCATCATGTTCCTGAAACCACTGCAACACAATTTTAGTCTTGTGACACGGGGCATTGTCCTGTTGGAACATTCCATTTCCAGCTGGAAAAACAGAGGCCATGAAAGGGTGCAACTGGTCCGCAATGATCTTCAGATACCCTGTAGCATACATGGTCTGCTCTGCCACAACCACGGGTCCCAGAGACGCCCAAGAGAACGTCCCCCAAAGCATAATACCGCCACCACCGGCTTGTGTATGACCTACTGTACATTGAGCGAGCAACAGTTCGCCTGGAAGACGGCGTATCCTGACACGGCCATTGGCGTGATGAATGACAAACCGTGATTCATCTGACCAGGCAACTCTCTCCCATTGATCCATGGACCAGTCGCGATGTTCCCGGGCCCAGCGCAGGCGCAGTTGGCGATGACACTTGGTCAGCAAAGGCACACGAGTTGGACGTTTGCTGCGTAGCCCCATATCCAACAGTGTCCGCTGAACAGGGTGCTGCGATACTATTCTACTTGGCCCTGCATTGTATTGGGCTGTCAGGTGATCCACTGTCTGGCTCCGGTTTTGCTTCACCATGCGAGACAGTCTCCAACGACCTTTTTCTTTGATAGCGTGTGGACGTCCAACACCATGTTGTCTACTGCTGGTTTCACCGTCATTCATCCACTTTGCATAAGTACTAACAACTGTAGGTCGCGAACAACCCACGACTCGTGCAGTTTCGGAAATACTTGTTCCGAGCCTTCGAGCCATTACAATCTGCATTCTATCAAAGTCGCTTAGATCCGCAGCCTTTCCCATCACACACAGAAGTAAGTGAAAGAGTGATTCTTCAGACTCTCCAGCAGCAGTTAAATACCACTTCCACCTGATCACGTGCCTTCCACGTCATCCAGGCGAATTCATTGCAAAATGTAGGGGTGGTCATAATGTTTTGGCTCTTGAGTGTATATATATTGGCATTAATTGCATACATTGACCGTTGTATTTAACTTGAATGTACTCCGTAGCGAAGAGTGGGTTTTCAGCAAGTTTCCTATAAAACTGCTTACATAAAAATAAAAGTACAAAACAATGTAATGATAAACAGGAATTCAAAAAATAAACATATAAACAAAAACAAAATAAATCATATGCACATATGTATACATATAATAAAAACCATAAAATGAAATTTTAACGTGATGACGAACACTCACATGAAGAATCACTAATCTATAACATGCTGCCATCATCACTTTCCGCTGTTGTAGCCGTATAACGAAACATTGCGGGCCGTAAATCGAAAAAGTGCCATAATTAAAAAAGGCCGTTATAGCGAAATGCCGTATATAGAGCGGCGGTATAGCGAGGTATAGGTGTATTATTTAAAGAGTCCTTTATGTCCACAAAAGGTTTATACAGGGTGTCCCAAAAGGTCGTTTACAAACTTAACATGCTGATCTGTCATATCATGATGAACAAGTTTACATAGGAACTTGTGTCCGAAAATTCAAACTGCAACCGCTAGAGGGCGATAATTGCACGAAAACGGGAGAGTGGGAAAAACAATCCATTTCAGGCGTGGACGTTGAAGGAGAAGGATGAATGAGTTTAGTAACGCAGAAATGGCCGACATGCATTACGTATACGGCGCCGCTGATGGAAATGGACGAGCCGCGGCACGGACGTACCTTGAGCGCTTCCCAAACAGACGTCAGCCAAGTCATGTTTTGTTTGGACGATTGCACCGCAGATTACGTGAATCAGGTGCTTTCGTAGTACGTAGCCACATCGGTCGAGAACGTGCTACACGCACACCTGTCGTAGAGGAAACCGTACAGTAGTTTGCCATCAACCCGCAAACAAGTCTCCGAGAAGGCGAACGTGTCTTGGGTGTAGGTCGTTCCACCATAATGCGCATACTGCACGATGACATGCAACACCCTTACCACTTCCAAAAAGTACAGGCATTGTGCGCTGACGATTATCCCAAACGCATTGCATTCTCACGCTGGTATTTGCAACAACGGGTCGCACAGCCAGATTTTCCATCGCGGATTTCGTTTTCTGATGAATCCTGCTTTACACAGGATGGTGTCGTGAACCTGCACAACATGCACGTATAGGCGCATGAAAACCCAAGATGTACACGTGCCCATGCACATCAACAACGTTTCACCGTAAACGTTTGGGCTTGTATTATCGGTGACAAGTTGATTGGCCCTTACCTTCTACCTGAACGCCTCGACGGAAATACCTATCGCATTTTTTTAGAAAGAGTTTTGCCGGATCTGATGGGTGACGTTCCAGCCGCTACATGCCGAAACATCTGGTTTCAGCATGATGGAGCGCCTGCCCACTTTAGCTACGCTGTTCGAGAATACCTCGATAGGACTTATCCTAATCGCTGGATCGGTAGAGGCGGACCAGTCCAATGGCCGCCGCGATCCCCCGACCTGACTCCCCTGGATTTCTACCTGTGGGGACACATGAAGTCCATAGTGTACGAGACACCCGTAACATCGGACATGGATCTTATCGCCAGGATCGCGGAAGCGGCAGCACGTGTCCGTGACACTCCTGGCCAATTTGAACGGGTTCGTGAATCCATGCGCCGACGCTGTGAAACGTGCATTGTGGCGAATGGAAGGAATTTTGAACATTTGCTGTGATGTAATGATGTTTTGTAATAAAAATCCTATTAACACCGCTGTCGATATCATTTTTTTTCTCCTCATCCAAACCTGCACTTATCGCCCTCTAGCGGTCTCAGTTTGACTTTTCGGACACAAGTTCCTATGTAAATCTTGTTCATCATGATATGACAGACCAGCATGTTAAGTTTGTAAACGACCTTTTGGGACACCCTGTATACCCCTAATGGAGACAATAAATCTACTGAAATTCATATTTTTGTGAGTCATGTTTAGTTACTTGATACTCTTAATACATCTTACAAAGTAAATATCTCATATTGAGACGTAAATATTATATTATATAAGGAATCTTCTATAAGCACAGCGATTTTATATTCCCGAATAAAACTTCATTTATCGTAATTCGACTTTTATACCATCCCACTAAAGTTGTGTTGCCTTAACGCTTTATTAACTTTGTGGCGTTTATTATTAATACTTGTTAAACCGTAGAAACATCTTTGCTAATTATTTCTGGTTACTCCTCGCATTTAGCGCTTCTTAAACACAGAAATACGTATTGATAAATCTCTCTAGAACTGCCTATTTCTTCAAATTTAAATAATTTTTATTCAATATTTTTCTTTGATTTTTAAATGGAAAACTTAAGTCTTATCCCATAAATGTAAAAAAACAGTCCCAGGAAAACTGAAAAATTCTGCAATAGTTTTTATGTGATTTCTCTTTTCTAAAGCTCATGGCTGTCATTTAGCAATGGCGTTTTAGATGACAAAGGGATCATAAAAAAATATTTCATGTAATCTCTTCTAACGAAACTACCGGGAGTTATAAACGTAGGTTTACTTATCGTTTGCTTACCCTTTTTTTTCCCATTCTGGTACTTTTCTGTTTAACTGTTCACTGCTACTGGGTTTGGTGCGCTGCGAAATTTATAACTCGCGACGCAGGACGGACACTTTTCTTTTATTCCCGGAGGACCGTTATTGAGGAACGTAATCCTACGTTACGGGCTCGGTGGCCCGGTTAGCAAAGGCGTCGAGGCAGTGATCTGAACGTCCCTGGTTCGATGGTCGTCGCTGCAAATCCATCGCCGCGTTCACTAATGGTGGCCGGGGCACGTAAAATAGGGCGTGGCTGCAATGTCCTCCAAGTTCTCAAATTTACCTCTGAAGGTGCGGGGTCGAGTGTTCCGGTCTCGTCACTTGACTCGGTTCAGAATTACGGGACTGATGTTCTTCGAGGTCAAGTCAGACATTCAGCCCTAGTGGTATCTCGCCTTAAAGTAAAGTTGCTTACTACCCTTCGCCATGGACCTAGGATTTGAGGACCTAGTATCTTTGGACTTGGTGCAGGCTTTCCTATACCAAGGGGGATTGGAAACAACAACAAATTGAGTACAGTGGAATCTCGATATATCGGACCTTGATATAATCGAATTCCTTGATAAATCGAAGTTTTCACACTCTCCCTGAACCTGCCTAACAATCCCTTATTATTTTTACCCCTACATATCGAAGGACTGGTAAGGAAGACCTCGATATTTCGAATTTTTCAGTTTGTTTTGGCTTGGCACCGCACCTCTATATATCGAAGTTGTTTTGATAAAAATATTTTGATAAAAATAATTTTGATTCCTAATTGCAGTGAGTATACAATTATTTTAGTGTGAACCTCTATATATCGAAGTCAGTCAGAAATCACCTCGATAAATCGAACCTCGATATAGTGAAATCCTCGATATTTCGAAGTTTTCTCGTCTCCCCTAGAGGTTTGATATATCGAAGTTCTACTACATTATGTTCATCCAAATAATATCTCCAGAGCAGGGCACGATTTAGAAAATTCTTGACTATAGGCACAACTCAGGATGGGGGCCCCTTAACACTGATGTGGGCGTAACATTTCCAAAATTGACACACAAAAAAAAATAATCATGAATCATCGTGAAAGTACCATTTTACCAAGAATTGGCTATTTGAAGCGTAGAAGCCTAGAACATTATCAAATAACAAAAAGCAATACAATATATTAACCTCTTCATTAAAACACCAATACAATGCAACCAGAAAAACTCATTAATCCCTTATATACACTATAACATATATATGATGAACTATACATATAACTATACATATGATGAACCAATCAATCAAATTTGAAAGGATATATAAAAAAAAAATTCCTATTAAAAAAGGTAAAATTTAAAAAAAATTTGAATTGGGAATTTTCTTTTTTTTTCTTTTAAAATAAAAAATTTTAGGGGGCCCCTACGCCCGGGCCTACTGGGCCGAATGGAAAATCCAGGCCTGCTCCAGATCTGTAAATATTGAATTCCAGCATGCATATCCATAGATATATTTCAAAGTCAAACTACCATCAAACCACTTATAATAGCGTAAAAGGGAGCAGAGAATTGATCTTTTAAGGAGGAATATGCCTCCTAGGGACCCGCCCACCTATAATCCCCCTCCTTGTACTAATGGTTTTTATTTTCATTTATCTTCATTATCTATGCCAGCGACCCACAGAGGGGTCACGGATAGACTGAAGTAAATTTATACCATTGAATTATTTAATTATAAATAGGCTTTACATTATCTATGATTACATATTTTTATTTAAAGTTTCTATATGTTAAAAATACACTGATGGCCATCAAAAATGCAACACCAAGAATGACAAGAGCTATCAAAGCCAAATTTATTCGAGAGATTACAGATAGTATCAATGATAATTGATTGGAAATACAGCCTTCTTTGAAGTGAGGAACACGAGAAAATCGGTAATGAGTGTTGCACCCATGGCTGTCAGTAACCTCTGAGACACAGCGCGGCATTGACTAAAAGAGGCTTTGGATGGGGTGTTGGGGAATCCACGCGTAAAAAATTTGAAAAAATTTTGGGCACCCTTGTCGTCATAAAACTGGCACATACCATAAAAGATATGATGAGTTACCTTGGAATATGACGCTTGTTGGAGTTCCGTGGTCGAAAGACTTTACCTTCAGTAAGTAAGATAGTTTGCTTTCAAGGTGCTCAGTAAAATAAAATTTTAAATTAGGCCCTCATGAGATAAAGTTGAAATTTAATATAATACAAGAAATTTAAAGATAAAAATTTTAAACATGAATAAAAATTATAAAAATTAAAATTAAAAAACATTTCAGGTACTTTCTTCTAACGAAACTACCGCGGGTTATTAACGCAGGATTACTTATCGTTGCTTACCTCTTTCTTATGTATATATGTATCTATATATATACAGTCGAACCTCCATATATCGAACTTCCCTATATCGAAATTTTCTATATATCGAACTCTTAGCAAATCTCCATGTTCATTACATAGAAAAACTGTTTCTATATATCGAAAGAATCTCTATATATCGAAATTTTTTTCACGACATATTGGGGGATTTTATTCCACTTTAGAATAAAATCTCCCAATTTTTGGCGTTTGAAACAATACTTCGTGGACCCCTGATAAAGTTTTTAATGGACTGAATAAATGCGAGCATTTCTTTGATGAACTTTCCGCAAAACTGGCTGTTCAGCAAGATATTCATAGTTTTTTTTAAAAGAATGTAACTGTGATCACAGTAACCACTGTCTGGATTATTGTTCTTTTTTTTAAGGTATATAGTACTCAATAAATCTTTCACATTAATTCATTTTTTAGTTAACTTTCATTTAATGTGATTCGCATATAAATTGGAAATGGAGATTCGTATACGAAAATTAGCTTTAATTTTAATGTTTTAGGAGAATTATGATAAAACTAAGATCAATTCTATATATCGAAATTTCTATATATCGAATTTTTTTCCGGCATTTTGCTACTTCGATATATGGAGGTTCGACTGTATATATATATATATACTAGCATTATTGCCCGGCGTTGCCCGGGTAGATATATAGATATAAAATATTTCATGCATTCCATCAAAAACATACTGGGCTGCACTCCCGCTCTTCATGTTCATCTGGCCAGACAGAATGCGCTTAGCACGTTTCTACTGAAATGATATACAAACAATAAGAAAGAAAGAAACTTTGAGCCTGCGGACCTTCGTCTGATTTTAAGGTCATTCCCAACCCTCTTTCCCGCATTGTAATTTGACCCCCACCCCCCTCCGTCATCCTCAAACCACCCCTCTTAACGCAGCTGGTCGAGGGGAATCCACAGGGGGTAGACGCACCTCTATCGGGCACAAAAAACATTAAAAAATTAATTAAAAAAAAACTAATTGAGCCCCAAATTTCGTTTTTCCTGATTTAAGTTTCTCGGGTCCAAAACATTAACTGTGCCGAATTTGGTCCCGGTGGGTGAAACAGTCTATGATTCTATAGCGGACAAACAAACAGACAAGCTCTTTTATATATATACTAGCTGTACCCGTCCCGGCGTTGCTCGGGTAATGTAATTACCAATTTTTTAGTAGCCTTAACCCTTTTTTAATGGGCGTCGCTGTCATCCTTTTCCTCACCACGATACATTATTTTACCCATATAAATTTAATCCTTTCTGGCACATTTTGGCAAAATTTTGACATAGGATTACTAATCTAATATCACTGCAATAGTAATCGATTTCCTTGAAAGCGAATATATCACATCCTCCACATGCTGAAATTCTTTGAAATCTTCATAGATTTTTTTCCACAAATACACCACAAATTATATGATATTAACTAAGTGCTGGCCAAAAAATTACGGCATTACTAAATGTGATTTTTTAATCGATTATCACTGCAATAGTAATCGATTTCCTTTAACTACCCAATCCCTCATAGAAAACAAACGCCCCAACACATCACGTGCATGACGTCGAAAAACTGGTTTTTCTCCTATACCTTCGTCCGGAAATGAAGAACGAAATCTCCAAAATGAGATTTCTCGCAAGAGTTTCCGAATCATAAAATAAATTATTAAAAAATAACTACAATTTGTAAATTAATTTTGGTTCTGGCTTCCGAAACTGTGATGTCTAGGGTCTCTGAGATAAAAATTTCGTAAAAATGTAACGACATTTACGTATCGATTCGACAATTTGGAAAAAAGGGTCACGGACAAATCGCGTTTTTTTCCGAAAAACGAGTGCGTACAGGCGATCGAAAAAAAATCACAATTAATCGATAAATTAAGACAGACAATTTTAATTGTGATTTCCGTATAGTGTCATCTTTCCCGTATAGGCTCGTCCAAAAAAAAAAATCTTGGACGGATACGTTAGGATTTACGGAGCTTTTACTCGTCCGGGAGCTCCAAATCGCGACTAAATATTTAATTACGGAAAATCTAATTAAAAAATCGAAAAAAGGGCTTCGAGGTGCATAATGAGACCTCGGGAGGCATCTTCGTGTCGAATCTCAAGACTGTCCGACCTACCGTCTTTGCGCTGCGCCGCGAGCAGACAAAAACTCGGTCACACACACAGAGACTTTGCCTTTTATATATAAAGTCACAATTAATCGATAAATTAAGACAGACAATTTTAATTGTGATTTCCGTATAGTGTCATCTTTCCCGTATAGGCTCGTCCAAAAAAAAAAATTCTTGGACGGATACGTTAGGATTTACGGAGCTTTTACTCGTCCGGGAGCTCCAAATCGCGACTAAATATTTAATTACGGAAAATCTAATTAAAAAATCGAAAAAAGGGCTTCGAGGTGCATAATGAGACCTCGGGAGGCATCTTCGTGTCGAATCTCAAGACTGTCCGACCTACCGTCTTTGCGCTGCGCCGCGAGCAGACAAAAACTCGGTCACACACACACAGACTTTGCCTTTTATATATAAAGATATATATATATATATATATATATATATATATATATATATATATATATATATATATATATATATATATATACAGTAACCACCGCTTATAGTGGTCAGTGGTTATAAGAATCAACCGTTTATAAGAATCAATATCGCAAAAACAAAAACAAATGTGTTATTTCCATGTTAAAATTTTCGCTTTAAAAAATCAATCCACCGGTTTTAAGAATCAGTTTACACTCTTCGCTTTCCTTTCATTTTTCCAAAAAAGCCACTTAAACACTCAAAAGGCATCAAGTTCTTCCTTTATTTTTTTTTAAAGAAAGAGTGATAAGTTGGGATGGAATACAGTCGTAAATTGCATCCCTTTCTTTGTTAGACATAACATAATAGTTTCTCCTTAAACGCTTTAGCACAAAACTATCCTATTAGCTTGACCCAGGGGCATCTCTACCCGTCCAGGTCCGATTTCACTTTCTGCACTGACAGACAAAGACAAAGACTCTTTTTTCCCACCTCCCACATCCTGGTTGCGGCTGCCTGGACCCTGAAACACATAAATCTTCGGCGAGGTGTCCACTATCACTTACTCAAACGTCACATTAGTAGATTCAGCACGTTATCAAACCGTGAAACCTAAGTTAGAAGGTGAATCTCCGTCTGAGACTATTGGTATTGAAAGAGGTATAAACAGACTCCTGGAAACTTCATTATGTCAAACTACCATAGAAAACTTTTTCTTGCACCCTTCCTGTATTTGAAATGTTAAACTGTTAAGCAAGTATGTTGTAATAAATATTAGATTTTATTCTTCTCTTATTATAATCACGTGTATCTACTTATAGGTCAAGAAATTAAGTTATATTTTTAAAATTATAAAATATAATTTTAATAAAAGATAATTAACGTAAATTAAAGCGTATTTTATGGTGAAATATCTAATATATGTATATATAAATGTGTGTGTGCCTGGCCAAAAACATAAATTTCGGCTATAAGAATCAACCGCTTATAAGAATCAAAAACAGTAATAACAAACCTGATTCTTATAAACGGAAATCACTGTATATATATATATGGTCAAAATTATGACGCATCTTTGTGCTTTTCTGTTTAACTTGTCCAAGCGATAGACTGGGTTTGGCACCCTGCCAAAATTATAACTCGCGAGGACGGACGGACAGTTTTAGCGTCTGAAATTTTCCTTTCCGAAGGACCGCTGTGACTGAACTTAATCTCACGTTATAAATGAATAAATTACAAAGTCGCCAACTGGATATGAAACCAGGACTAACTAGTAGAAAGCGAGCTCTCTACCGATTGGTCCAAATACGATGAGTTAATTTTACAGAAATTATATTTAAAAAAAGTCAGTAAATTTTATTCCCAGGTAAACCAGTTCAATAATTTTTATATGACTTTTGGGCTTTTTAGTATTTTTTCCCCTGCGGATAAAATGACGTCATATTTAAATCCAATCCGAAAATGGATGACTGCTCCAAAAAACTTCAGCGATTTGACATCGGTATTAATTTATTAGAACGCTGCTGCGACAAAGGGACACGTCATTTAACACTTTGATAGGAATGGTACATTGTTGTCTCTATCGCGACCTTTGTCGAATTTTCATTTAAGAAGTGAAAAGAAAAGAGTGAGATAAGAGGGCACAACTGAAAACAGGTGGGGGGGAGGAAGGGGGGAAGACATTTCCTGTCTCGCTAAAGTGGAAGGAGCTAAAGGTAGACGCCTATTGTGAAATGGATTAAGGTGTAAAGATTTCTTTTACCTTTCGAAGAAAGAGGGTAAAGGATGTTATTGTGTAGAAAGGGGGCTTGAGTGAAAGGATGGATGTGGTGTGTGGGTAACACATAAATACCTTTGTGTATATGGGGTGTATTAAATACACACCTTTACTCTAGCCCAGTTTAGCCATTTTCCTGCTCGTTTTAGAATGTATGGAAATTTTTACGTAAACAAGAATAAATATTTTTCTAAAATCTTTGAATAAGGATAATATACGCTATTTCAGATGTTCATATTCTTCTGTTACTTGTAAATGTCGCTTTCAGAATAAGTTCTTTATGTGTTCAGGGGATGGTAGACTTTCAAATTACCAAAAATCGAACAAAAATTACAATTTTTTTTGGTGTATTAATCTTTTCCTTTCCGGGGTAGGATTGATGGTCCCGTATCCCAAGAATACGGGCCCATCAATGAATATATATATATATATATATATATATATATATATATATATATATATATATATATATATATATGTGTGTGTTTATGTATATATATATATGTATATATTTATATGTATATATGTATATATATGTATATGTATACACAGTGAAATCTCGATCTATCGTTTTTCAAGGGACCAACTGAACTGAACTATAAATGCGGGAAAATGATAGATCCGGTAACATAACAAAGCAATATGATCGTCGGGACTGGGTGAAATAAACGACACATACGGGAAAACGATGATTAGGAAAGCGATCGATCGAGATTCTATATATGTATATATATGTATATGTATACACAGTGAAATCTCGATCTATCGTTTTTCAAGGGACCAACTGAACTGAACTATAAATGCGGGAAAATGATAGATCCGGTAACATAACAAAGCAATATGATCGTCGGGACTGGGTGAAATAAACGACACATACGGGAAAACGATGATTAGGAAAGCGATCGATCGAGATTCTATATATGTATATATATGTATATGTATACACAGTGAAATCTCGATCTATCGTTTTTCAAGGGACCAACTGAACTGAACTATAAATGAGGGAAAATGATAGATCCGGTAACATAACAAAGCAATATGATCGTCGGGAGTGGGTGAAATAAACGACACATACGGGAAAACGATGATTCGGAAAACGATCGATCAAGAGTCCATATATGTATATATATATATATATATATATATATATATATGTATGTATGTATATGTATATACAGTGGAATCTCTATCTATAGTTTTTCAAGGGACTGACTGAACTGAACGATAAATGCAGGAAAACGATAGATCCGGTAACATAACAAAGCAATATGATCGTCGGGACTGGGTGAAATAAACGACACATACGGGAAAACGATGATTAGGAAAACGATCGATCGAGATTCTATATATGTATATATAAATGTATATATATATATGTTTATGTGTACATATATACATTTATGTATATATATATATATATATATATATATATATATATATATATATATATATATATATATATATATATATATTCATGGGGCCGTATTCTTGGGATACATGCTTCCCCACCTCTTAAGGAAAAGGTTAATATTTTAAAAATATGTAAATATTGGAATAAAATGTATTTAAAATATGTCGAGAAAATCAAAATGAAAACTTGGTGGCTTTAGAAAAGTAAGTATTACAGGTAGGTGAAAAAAATATCTTTTAAATGACTTTTTCTCAAATTGAGTCATTTCCAGATTGGCAAGTCTTTGAAATGCTCCTCGGTCATAATTTTTTACAAAATTTTATAAAATTTATAATATAGACTCCTCTAATACATCAAAATAAAGTTATGTATCCATTTTAGGTTTCGACATCATTCAGATTATCAAAATTTAACTTAAGTGTAGAAAAGTACAAAATTTTCACGAAAATTCAGAGTACAAGGGTAAATATATTTCCTAAAAATTAACTACTCAACGAAAGCACAAAGTAATACATAACTCTGTTCAAAATGCATTTATAAGCAATATAAATGCAAAATTAAGGGGGGGAAGTTAAAAATTGGATCACAAGGAGCATTAAAAAATTAATTTCAATTTTTAAAATATAAATTTTAAAAAAATATTTGAAAAATTTTATAAGGTGTTTAATATTTTTATACTTGAATGAATATATATGAAAAATTTCATATCTCTGAGGAAAAAATTTCAAAAATCGCTTTGTAATGTCCTCTATCCCCTTAATCTGGTGTTGTGCTGTTAAATAGAGAGAGTACAATAAAACAGTTTATTTTCTTTCTGCCGTCATTTAAATGTATGCTGTAAGCAAATGTTCTAACGTATTAGAGATAATTTCTTTAGTGATAAATCGTACTATTACCCCCTTCAGGACAGCAACCTAAAAATCTGTTGAGAACGTTCATGATAGTTCAATCAGATATATTTAAAAAGTTGTTTATTATAAACAAGAAACAGCTGTAAAAGCATGAAATATCAGCATTAGATAATATATATTTTCCGTTCTGAGTTGCTTGTAGAAAATCTCTTTGCAAATGTCTTTTGTTTCAGAATGCAACACTGCAAGAAAGAAATGCAGTTTCAAATTAATTATTTTAACGTAGGATTACGTTCCTCAACAACGGTCCTCCGGAAAGTAAAATTTCAGATGTCCGTCGTCGCGAATTATAATTTTGGCAGCTCGCCAAGCACAGTCTGTATCGCTTGGGCACGCTATAAACAGTTAAACAGAAAAATACCAAAATGCGTCAAAATTTTGACATAATATATATATATATATATATATATAACACATACATACATATTATATACATACAAACGAGGTAAGCAACGATAAGTAATCCTGCGTTAATAACCCGCGGTAGTTTCGTTAGAAGAGACTACCTGAACCTTTTTTTTTTAGCTTACAATATCCCTGGTGAATCAACTGATAAAAATACATGTTTCTCAGTCATCTAAGAAGCTGGAAGTGGCAGTTCAGATGACATCGCATATCTTCAGTCCCCATATTAAACAATGGGGAAATTTCGGCTGAGTAATTTCCTAACCATATGTCAGCAAATGCATAATTTTGAATTTTTTCCCCTCTGCTCTTTAAAACAGATCTTTCCATGATATTAAAAAATGTGATATTAAATGTGCCCGTGATATTAAAAAATTATTTTATTTCAGTTTAATTTTTCTGAAAAATGGTTTTCAATCTGTTGCGATAGACATCAAAAATTAAATGCCCTGTCAAAAAGTAACAACGGAAGAATTTTAAATTTTACATTGGGATAGAAGATTTGCGAAATCAACTGATGCATCTTCAGACGCCGAGAGCGTTCTGACAAGTACCTGCATCTTTTAGTTTCTCGATCTCGCTTTGTTAAATGCTTAAAATCAATTGATTGTGAGATGTGAACAAGAATTTTAAAGTCTGCGACGAGGAAGGGGAAATTAAAAACTTTTTTTTTATGCCTTTGAACCAAAGATTCCTAATTAGGCCTGTAACAGTAGGTCGTTTTGGCAACTTTTTAGTGATCGAACGGCATAGATATGAGATCAAGAACTGCTTTGCCTACCAGTAAAATAGATTCTATGTACGGAGGTTAAGTTTAATATTAACAATAATAATAATATTAATAATAAAAATTAATGCCTAGAGAACCTTATTTTATCGAACTTTCTTACTTTTTTTAAACAATATTTTTTGCGATAAATTTCAACTGCCGGAAACTTCTGCAGTTGAGGGCGTGGTCGAAACATCGCAGTTGACACCTAACTTCCTGTGAATCCTGCGAAATAAATTTTGGGTCAGGATAAGACTGTAATAGAAATATTTAAATCTGAAACGTCAAAATATCTTTCTTTAGAGATATAACACGATGCATGTATATCAATCGAAATGTCTTTCTACAAACAAAAGAAGAAAAGTATTATAGACTGATTTTTATGTCAATCAATATTTAAAATTTATATTTATTCTATTATCTGGCAAATATAGAAAATAGAGGTTCTTTTGTCTTTTAATCCACAACAAAAGTTTTCAAAGCATAAAAGTCGATCGAAGCAGTAGATGTTATCCATTCTTCTATGTATGTCACCTAATGCGTTGCTCCCAGAATGGAGTTAGTAACATCATATTTAATTTATAAAATAGCAAGAATTTTATTTTTCATTTTCAGTAAGTGTAAATTAATTTAAAAGTTGGTAACTGATCAGCTCAATTTTTTTTTTTTCGTGGTTTTATCTAGCATGTCTTTTGGAGTTTGTATGACCTTAAATCCTTCACGTCGTTGTGCGATGATTTCAAATTAATAATTATCATGAGATAGTAGTTAATTTGAGTACTAAGATGATTTTGAAGATCGCTTTTGAGAACAGTGCACAAATGCTTTGGCGAAATCGGATATATGATCGGTAAAGAAGCGAAGCAGTAATTATTGGACCTTTTCTAGTTTTCTGAAATTTAAAATTTCAAAGTCATTTTGATTGCACGCTTATCTTAATTACATACTATGTGTTTTCATATACATACTGTTACAAATTTTATTACTTTAAAGGGAGCTAAATTATGAAAATAAAATAATTTTTGGCTAATTCAATTTAAATGAACTTGAGCAGTAAAGTGTTGTCACTCATCAGAGGAGCTCACGATATAACTGAACGATAGCGATCCGATCTTTAGATACTTTTATTTTTGGAATTTAAGCCTCTTTTATAACCTCTTAAAAGAGGAATTTAAAAAAAAGATGTCTTAGTGAGTCACCACGGGGGAGGGGGGATCTTAAACCACTTTGCAAAGGTTCAACTATATATATATATATATATATATATATATATATATATATATATATACACTCAAGAGCCAAAACATTATGACCACCCCTACATTTTGCAATGAATTCGCCTGGATGACGTGGAAGGCACGTGATCCGGTGGAAGTGGTATTTAACTGCTGCTGGAGAGTCTGAAGAATCATTCTTTCACTTACTTCTGTGTGTGATGGGAAAGGCTGTGGATCTAAGCGACTTTGATACAGGGCAGGTTGTAATGGCTCGAAGGCTCAGAACAAGTATTTCCGAAACTGCACGACTCGTGGGTTGTTCGCGACCTACAGTTGTTAGTACTTATGCAAAGTGGATGAATGACGGTGAAACCAGCAGTAGACGACATGGTGTTGGACGTCCACACGCTATCAAAGAAAAAGGTCGTCGGAGACTGTCTCGCATGGTGAAGCAAAACCGGAGCCAGACAGTGGCTCAGCTGATAGCCCAATACAATGCATGGCCAAGTAGAATTTGTATCGGAGCACACTGTTTAGCGGACACTGTTGGATATGGGGCTACGCAGCAAACGTTCCACTCGTGTGCCTTTGCTGACCAAGCGTCATCGCCAACTGCGCCTTCGCTGGGCCCGGGAACATCGCGACTGGTCCATAGATCAGTGAGAGAGAGTTGCCTGGTCAGATGAATCCCGGTTTGTCATTCATCACGCCGATGGCCGTGTCAGGATACGCCGTCTTCCAGGCGAACTGTTGCTCGCTCAATGTACAGTAGGTCATACACAGGCCGGTGGTGGCGGTATTATGCTTTGGGGGACGTTCTCTTGGGCGTCTCTGGGACCCGTGGTTGTGGCAGAGCAGACCATGTATGCTACAGGGTATCTGAACATCATTGCGGACCAGTTGCACCCTTTCATGGCCTCTGTTTTTCCAGCTGGAAATGGAATGTTCCAACAGGACAATGCCCCGTGTCACAAGACTAAAATTGTGTTGCAGTGGTTCCAGGAACATGATGCTGAATTCCAGTTAATCTCCTGGCCGCCTAACTCACCGGATCTCAATCCGATAGAACACATTAGGGATGTCATGGAACGGCAGCTCAGAGTTCAAAGACGACCAATTCGCAATATCTCGGATTTGCGTGACCGTTGCTTAAACATCTGGTACAATCTGTCTCCGGCCATCTACCAAGGACTTGTGGCATCCATGCCAAGGCGGGTTGAAGCTGTGTTGCGCGCCAAAGGTGGGCCAACTCGTTATTGACAGGTGGTCATAATGTTTTGGCTCTTGAGTGTATATGTATATATATATATATATATATATATATATATATATATATATATATATATATATATATATATATATATATATATGTGTGTGTGTGTGTGTGTGTGTGTGACTTGGTACAAGGAGTGCCTAAGTCAGTTTCAAGATGACTTTGTTTGCTTATGTCTCTTTAAAAAAATATTCTTTTCAATGTAAGAAGTGCCCATCTGTATGCCCATCTGTATGCCCATCTGTAAGTCTGTATGCTTGGGTATTTCTTACATTGAAAACAACATTTTTTTTAAAGAGACATAAGCAAACACAGTCATCCTGGAGAAAACTGACTTAGGTACTTCTTGTACCAAGCCAGACACACAGACACACACACAGACACACAGACACACATACAGACACACACACAGAAACAGACACACACACAGACACAGACACACATACAGACACACACACAGAAACAAACAAAAACACACACACACACAGAGAAACACACACACATACACACACACATACACACATACAGACACACACACAGAAACAAACAAAAACACACACACACACAGAGAAACAAACACACATACACACACACAGAGAAACAAACACACATACACACACAGAGAGAAACAAACACACATACACACACACGCACACACGCACACACACACACACACACACACACATATATATATATTAATATATATATATATATATATATATATATATATATATATATATATATATATATATATATATTATACCAAACAAATATTTCTCATTCCTTAACGTTATTATACTTCCCTAACTTAATGTGACCGATTCATTTCCAATTTTACTAACCCCTGTTAATCTTTCCATACTTTGTATATCTACCCTGAGGTACTACTTTCCTGAGGTGATACTTACTTTCCGAGCTAAACACGACCGTGAGAAAATAGCCCGCTTGCAGTTTAGGCTACAGAGAAAAAGCCCATATAAGGTGATAGAAGTAAGCCCTCAATTTGCTTACTATGGCAATCCTGACCACAAGGAAAGTTCCATGACTTCAATAATTTGGGAGGTGCTACGTGACCATATAATTGCCTACTTACATTAACACTCTTCAGAGAGACTTCGAGGATCCCTCGTGTAGGGAAGACATCATCTCTCTCTCTATTAATATGTCTAAATAAATGTGATATATTTTTTTGATACGAAACTCTGAATCATTATTGAGTTTTGATCACCCGTGCCACTTACGACCAGCTTTAATACTCAACATTAACATATAATATATATTTATATATATATATATATATTATCATAAACTGGGCAACTCGACTTCCCTGCCTAGTCTATTCGGATAGCATGCCGAACTAGGGCTAAGTCCTAGCCGTCCTGTTCCCTCAGAAATCACTGAGAATACGCTGGGTTAATGAATGTAAAAAAACACATTTATTTAACTAGCGTATTTACAAAATATGCACATTATTTGAGTTTTGCACATCCAGTGCATTCATGGCCTCATCTAAAATCACACGTGTCAGCCAAATCTAAAATCACACGTGCAAGGCACTCCGATGCAAAATCACAATCCTTTTCCACGCGGCTCTCTGGCACGCGAAAAATCCAGCTGGTCCGAACAAAGTCGACCTCCGTCAATGCCGGACCCCCGTCCTTCTTCTCTCTGGTGACTTCTCTCTCTGGCCACCTCAAGCCGAGACCCGTCCAAACCGGTTCTCCCTCGACATCATATCTCGGACCAACACGCTCTCTGTCCAAAACCACGTGCAATCTAGTCCCCGTTATTCGTCTGTTTACTGTTCATAGACAGCCGGCACGCCTGCTGATCGATGGACTTGAAATCGCCTCTGGTAAATACTCATTCAAAGCTGTAAAGAAACTTCACCATATTTCATATATAACACTGGGGTTTAAGTAGAGAGTATGACGCCATCACAATACATATATATATATATATATATATATATATATATATATATATATATATATATATATATACAGTTGGCTCACTGTTTAACGACGCTCTACTTAACGACGATCTCTGTTTAAAGACGATATTTTCTTTATCGATCAAATTCTGTTTAAGGGCGATGTCTACTTAAGGACGATTTTTCACGGTCCCTTGAAAGTCTTTAAACAGAGAGCCAACTGTGTATATATATATATATATATATATATATATATATATATATATATATATATATATATATATATATATATATATATACAGTCGAACCCCGTTATAGCGAACCCGGTATATAACGAACTCACGGATATAACGAACGAAAATTTTGGTTCCGGCGTTTTCTTACTGTACGTAATTTAATTACGATTGTGTCGGTTTAATATAATCGATTTTGGTCGATGTAATTCATTAATGATCCTTTTTTTTAGATTTTATCATTTTTTAATTACGTCATTATTGAATACACATTGCAACTAATGAGTTATACATTTTGTGAACTCAAGCAATTTTGTTAACTGTTCGGATATAGCGAACAAAACTTTGGTACCTTTAATTTCGTTATAACGGCGTTCGACTGTATCTTATCTTTCCAAATTTTCTAGAATCTTTTCCTGAACATTTTGTCGTATTGAGAAAGCGTCGTTCACGGCGATAAAGATCAGCAATACATTCTGCTGATGTAATCCTAAAAAGTTGCTACGGGTCAATCCGTTTCTTAGCAACGCACTGTTTGGAAGACAAGTAAATTAATTATTAAAATATGAGTGTTGCTGAGCAATTAATTATTGTGCTGTTGTTAAATGTGGAACAATCACACCCCTCCCCCCTCCATTTTTTGATAGAATCCTGTTATCTGGAGCCTCATTAATTTTAATAATGGCGATGAATTTAACATAAGCACCCAGGCTTCGTTGCAGAGAGACACGCAAGAAAAGTTAAAAGTTTATAAGCTGCGAAAGGAATTAACTATGCACATAAATAATTTTTCGACAAAATTCGCGAAATTCTTCCGGAAAAGAAATTTAAATTAGTTTCCAAGATTGAGTCTGATGCAAAAATCGCACAAAATTCTGTTTTCCACTATAACAGCAACACCAACAACAACAACAAAAAAAAAGAAATTTCAATTAATTTAAAATTCCATCGCTTCCAGAACAAGGACGCAAAATGCTTAAGGTAGAGAAATCCCATTTAAAAGTTTCAAAAAAAAAATGTCAAATAAAAATCAGTAAAATCTCTTCTTAAGTCTTATATCACAGAATAAAGTACTTTCTTTATTTTTTTTTCTAATTTTCCTGTCTTCATAATGATAGAGCATCTTATGCTTAAAATTTTTCATTGAAAAGTTTTAAGTATTGAAAAATAACTCCACTTAAAAGTTTAGAAAAGGCTTAAACCATGTGAGCTTCAGATTCTTTAAGGGGAAAAGAGAATTTTTAACAAAAATCATTTCTTAATCGGCTATTCGGTAAAAGCGAAAAAAAAAAAAAAAAAAAAACCCAGAGGAAAAACTATTTCTTCATAATGATAGTGTTATCCCTAAAGCTTTTGAAAAATACTGTTATTAACTTACACTTGAGCAACTTTGAAGAATTTTTTTTTATGAATAATATTAGTAAATACGGAGAGATAAAAATGACTCGTTTTCGCTAATGTTTGATAAATATTTGTAAATGTGGAGGTTTTAAGCGGAAAGCCAGGGACAAATTGTTCAGTATTTTAAGACCGTTAGTGCGACGTTCATGTTTCTTATCTTCTCAAATCAGTTCTTATTACCGGCCATTATCTTAAAATACGGTGAATTCAAACACAAATAACGTCAGTTTATTTCAGTCAATTTTTTTTTTATGAAATGTGTCGTACAGCTGCTTCTATTTTTAAAATATAATTTTAATTCATCTGTAAAACAAATTTATTGGTAGAACTTTAAAATTCCATATCTTAACTAGAATTGTTTGTTTAACCCTTCATCGGGCGCGCCCGTGTACAAAGTGCAACATTTTCGTCATTTTGAATGGTTTGTTTTTACATGCAAGGTTTGAATGTTCTAAGCGGTTTCTATTTATAGCTACAACCTTTCTAATACTGGTCTGATTTTCTGACCCATGTATTCCTTTCCATTCATTGTTAGTCGTGAATTAACCGTGGTAAACCAGCGATTATACTGGATTACATTACGACAAAAGCAGGAGTTGATGTAGTCGATCAAAATGTGCAGTTATTTCACGGTATTCCGCATATCACGAAGATGGACAATCTCATTGTTTTTTAGGTTTTTGGACATAATAGGAATTAATTCGCAAGTTGTCCTTAGATTCAATAAACCGGACAGTTTTGAAATAAGGGGATTGCATCTGTATTCTTTGGCCTTTAATTTAAATATATCTCAATATTATCAACATTTTAAATCTTGTCATAAAACGCAGACTTATTATTTTCAATTTGAAAAAAAAAGTGTATTACAAAAGGAATAATCAAGGTTGAAAGAGACGTTGCACTTTATGCCACGCGCGCCTGCTGGTGTTCCAAAAATTGGCCCGCCCGCTGAAGGGTTAAAGTGCGAAACTGATAATTACACTAATGAATTAATCAGATTATATGGTTAAGACAAATATGTGTATCAGAAATTAAATTCTATGATTGTCACCATGACTTTAATATTGTAATAAAAATAAATTACCAATAAAAATAAATTTATTGGTAGAACTTTTAAAGTCCATCTTAACTAGAATTGTTGGTTAAAGTGCGAAACTGATAATTACACTAATGAATTAATCAGACTATATGGTTAAAACAAATATGTGTACCAGAAATTAAATTCTATGATTGTTAGTTTAATATTGTAATTTCTATAATTAATTAAATTCGTCGAGGCGTTCACTATTTCGTCGTCCGTTTCGGATTACGTTTTCAAGGCTGATTTTTGAAATAAGAATTCTTAATTCACAATATCCTCCTATGTTTATACAAATTTAGCTTAGTGCGAATTCATGGAATTTTAATGACGATTAATAAGTTAAAAAAGATTATAAATTAATTCGTTCAGTTTAAATTTATTAAGAATTAATCATACGAAGAAAGTATTTTTCAAGTTAACTGAAGTTAAAATGTGTAAAAAAATTATGTGAGGGCGGTTTAAAATTGCAAAATTGATTACTTAAATGACTTCTAACCAATTTAATACGTTCCATTCTCTTTTTTATGTTTTATTAAGTAAGGTAATATTTAAAATTTAATGGCTAACTAACAATTGAGCTCGGTATTCTTTGGTAGAAAGTTTAATGAAATATTTTTAAGCTTGAAATTGAAACTAGGGGGAAATATAACCGATTTTTTACTTATGGGATGTACCTTATTGGTATTAAATATTTATATTATTAAAAACTTACTCAGATAATTGAATAGCATAAAAGTTAATAAAATTTCAATTTAAAGTATCCATTGTTAGATTATTTTTTGGCAGATGATATTGGTGAAATGGTATGAAATTTGTTTCGTAGTTGAGAACATTTACTACCAGTGTTGTTTACGATAGCTCTGTTTTGTTGAATTTTTATCTAGTTATTTAATTGAATGTTAGTATCATTTTACTTATATTCAAAGTTATTTCAATAATATGATAATGCAATTTCAATAAAATGTAATTTCAATGTCATTATATTCAATGTAATTTGTAGTATGTATCATTTCACTTATATTCAATTATAAGTTTTATTGAATATAAGTATCGTTATTTAATAAAACCAGTTGGTACTCGCCAAAACATGACGGCTGGATGGTAAATAAATGTACTAATACACAAATTATACTCAACATATCATTGCCAAATGTTGAAAATTCTAATGTTAAGAATAGAGAAATACACCCTAAAAAATTACTATTTGAACCCATTAAAAAGAAATAGGGTTAGTCAATAACAAACTGAAAATTTGGTATGAGTACTCAATAACTCTGTAACTCAGTAAAATGTTGAAAATAATAATACTGAGAATAGAGAAATACATATTAAAGTTGACTATTGTACACAATAAAAAGAAATATGGCTCTTCAATGACAGTTTATCATAACTAAAAGCTAAAGAATAACGAAATCAGCGCGAAATAAACATTTCCGTCAGATTTAATTCTATATCTCACAAACATAGTTAAAAATAAGAATGGCAGAAACAGAGAGCTATAAGAAATTTCTCGGAATAAACAAATTAACGTGTTTATGCGGCGTCGTGCTTAGCAAGTATATAAATCCAGATTAACACATGTCTCTGAGCATGCGCAGAAAGCAATTTTTTAAATTGCAAATTATCGTTAATTAATAGAAAATGCGGTTACAGAAACCAAATTTGACACATTTATAGATTAAAATCTTTCGTTTAAGACCAAAATAGTATTTTTCTCTAACGGACTGCCGAAAGCATCGGCTTAGCAACTTAAATATATAGATAGTATTCAGACAACAAGGTCTGACAATAGAATAATGAACACTAAACAGAACATATATAGCGTAATTAAATGTCATTGGACAGAGTGCTAAATTTTTTCTTACAGGAGAGAATGAATTTAGATTGCCCCACTCCTCTGTGATTCATTAGCACATGAATACTCCCTTTCTACAGCTTATGATAGAGACTACGATTGGAAAGCTTTCTTTCATCAATATGATCATTTTTGCTAAAATGGTCGTATTATTGACTCTTTCTGGTAAAATCGTCATATTTTACCATTTAACATATTGGTCTTTACCTGTCACGGGGGGTTTGTTTTTACTTCCTCGAGGTTATACTCTGGCGTCACAACCCCGGGGTACTCCAATAAACTTTATTTACTGCCAACTCCGTCTTATTCTCTATTCTCTCATCTCTTCCCTGTCGTTCGAGAATCCGTTTCGGAAAGGCGATAGCCGCACTCGAGTATCAGTTGTCATTCATTCTGGCATGATGGCTTCTCGCAGTCATTAAATCGCACACGTGTCTGGCACGTGGGGTAAGTGGAATGAGGTGACCTCACTGGGAAATGAGGATCCAGGTGACCAACACAGTATTCTGCTTTAGACAAATGGATGGTACGTGGTGGTCCCCTGGGTATCAATCGGCTGGATCGACAGACTAATGTCACCGGTTTGAGCCAAGCGATCGGTTATCTGCTGGGCACTTTATTTTAGCTCGAGAGTATCTAAGTTGATTGGCTGTGCTTGCTCGGACCCAGTTAACCCTTCAACGATTTTTTTATCCCCTTTTCTAAAGGATCGAACCATGTATCTCCTTGTTACGATAATTAGCAGGGGGGGGGAGGAGTACGGTCAGGGCATCATTTCCAACATGGATAAATACAAGATCCCTATCTGTCCATCGAGTGAGGAAAAAAATGTATCACCATTTGAAGGGTCGATAGATAGGTTTTTCCTTGTGCAAGATAAACTAGATGATTTCATACCTGGATAACGCTTTTCAGAGCACAGAGCCGTACAATCATTAGTAGGTAAGTTGGTTGGTCTCGTGTCTTTTGGAAAGGCCAAACTACATCATGAGTAGTCAGAGCCGCCTTAGGCATTTGAAGACCTTTGTCTTCGTACAGTTCCTCCTCAAGGTTATCAATGTCCTGCAGAGCTGTTGGTATTGAGGAACAGGTGAAACCATGGTTTGGAGTGAGTTCAGTTTCAAGACGATATCTGCAATTCGTGAAAGTTCTTTGTGTCCTCCGGAGGAATTTTCATTCATTCTTCTGTAATATTGAGTCTTGCAATAGTTTTAGTTAGGTCTCTATTTGCATTTAGTACACAGATATGATTCCTTTTCAATTGATCTAGACCAGTGGTTCCCAACCCGAGAAGTCTGCGGACCACTAAGCCAGAAATAGAACCATGTGCGGACCACACCACCGACTTGAGGAGGGGGAACCTTCCGGGGGTATGGGGGTACAGAATATCTCTCAGGTAAAAGGGATACAAGGGATACAAGATGAACGTACTCACGTTCTAACGCATCATATTCTAATAATAAAATATTTATGTTAAACTTTTAAGAAATTTTAATTCAACCCCTGATAGTCATCGTATATATCCGCCCATCTAGTTCAATGAACATTGCCTTCAAAATCCCCATTTATTGGACAACTTTTTATTTTATGTGGTGCCGGACCACTCCAGAGGCTCTCGCGAACCACCAGTAATCCACGGACCACCCGTTGGGAACCACTGATCTAGACTAACTAGGCCACAGAATTCACTCCGCATGAACATAAACTGGCGTTTCATTATTGTGTTTCTTGGCTTCCTTGGTAAGGCATCAGCAACTGCATTACCTTCACCGCTAATATGCTTTGGTATCCATAGCATAATGTCAGTAAGTGATACAAAGATTTAAAAATAACTAAGAACTGACAGAGGAAATATTGATCTCAACTCAAGCTGGTAACTTGCTGAAATGTGGAAAAGATGGTAAGCATCCCAATAAATGTGTCTGATCATAAATCTTTTCATTTTCACGACAGGTGGATTTGGGATGGTCTCGTACAACATCTCTGAAGCCGATGCCTGAATGGTAAGCTATGCATATATAGGGCTTGCAAACAATAAAAAATGGAGGCAGAGGAAGATGCTTTCTATGTATCTCCTTATCAGCACTTTTTAATCGCCGTTCATCAACACCCGGCATCAAATTGGCTCTTAAGATGTTTTTTATTTCTTTTGTTCAAAATAACGAACCGTAACACGTATTTCACAGTATCCTCAAGAAATAACTAGAGATTGTCTCCGTGTAAATCTTTCTACAATGGGCGATGATAGTTAAAAGAAATGTAGATTACTTAAAAAGCTATTAATCAAAAGAGAGAAAAACACAATGGAATATCATCTTACATTAACCTATTAACTCCTTGTCCAACTAGAGTGTAATTACTTTTCTCCGATAGGTCAAATCTAAGGTCTTGAACATTTTTCCACTCACTGACGTCAGGAGCCCATCCCTTATTCCTGAGGTGACTTCTTGGGGTGCTGACGTCATCCTGTTGGATCCGGAAGATCTGTTGTCATGATATTGGAAGTCCTGGATAATGGTCGTGAATGTCATGGCGTTGATGTGATAACGTTTACTTAGTCAGTGGAACATTATAGTGCATCTTGGTAACCGATACCTGCAAGATATGTTATTTTTACCACCGTCCAAACTTAAAAATGGTACAACAAGTTCAATCAAATAGCGTTTCCTTTCAAGAGTATAGGACAAAAAGAGACAAAACACTTAGATAATCTATATTATATAAAACGCGTAGATATGCGGCACAAAAATCGACGATATTTCTACACTCAGAATGGCAACGGCTGCAACTACCGGATGTAAACATTAGAAGGCCGTCCGCAATTTAAAACCGTGTGTGTGCAGTGGCAACATTTGTTACAACCGCTGATGGTTTGGCAAAATATGTCCAGACATATCAAATCCAGTGTTTAGTCATGGACAGTTGTATGTAGGTTTAACTAGAGTCCGTTATATTGATTCTGTCACTGTACTGTTGTATACTTCTGAAGTACTCAACTGTGTATATCAATAAATTTTATGAATATCATAGTTGTAATCCACACTATATTTTAGTACTTGCTGAATTTTTACTCCATTTTATAAGTGAAGAAATTTTCCCAACAATTTTTTTGATATGATTAAGAGGAGATTTCTGAATTGTGAACAATAGTACACACAGAGAGTGATGTAATCCACACTATATTTTAGTAGCTGAATTTTTACTCCATTTTTTAAGTGAAAAAATTTTCCCCAACAATTTGCTACTTGATGTAATGATAAAGTGCAGATACATTATTTTTGGAAAATTGTACATACGGAGAGGGATGTAATTTTTAAAATCATTGGTGTTGGGTTTCTCAGTCTTATCTCCGTTCTGAAGTAATGGAAATTCACATTTTTTAATCACGATGTTTTAGATTCAGCCTTATAGTGAATTTATCAATGATTATAAATATTTTAGCTGAGCCCCCACTACCCCTTAACAACGTATATTTCTGAAGACAGGTAATGGTAACGTTCCTTGCATATGTTACTTTCAGTCGAGTTCTTTTGAAAATGAAACTATAAAACTAAAAAGCGACCATGCTGGTCGCGCAGCGGCTAGTATCATATAATTTGCAAGACATGAACTGCCGACGTTTCTATTGGAGAATTTCTTCTTTTCTAATCGGAGAATGAAAAGTGCCATTTAAATTTAATTTCTCTTGCCATTTAAATTATTATTTCTCTCTTTATTTCTCAGTTAATACGGTTTAAATTCATAATGATGGCGTCTAGATTGCAGGGTTATCATAAAAGTTATTTAAAAAGTGGAAAACCATATCTGCTTATTCTGCGGGATATTTGTCACTTAAGGTCCAAATTATCAAAGATATTGTCAGGCTCTCACCAGGCTTAATTGAGAAAGATGTGATTAGTTAAGTATGATCGACAGGATCATTAACAACTCAAAGAAGCCCGCACAGGTGACGATGTCTGAAAGAGATTTTTAAAAAGAGGACTATTCTGATACAAAGTAAAATGGACACGTCATTTAGAATGGTTAGGAAACACGACCATTAGCGCAGGAAGAGGGGCGACATAAGAATGCGAAGAGCCTAGCTGACGTTTCCAGAATGTACAGGTGAATGCTTAACCGCAGAGAAGAGTGGCTGCCGACAAAAGACTGCAAAGGTGACTCTCGGTAAGACTCCCGGTATATTATGATCATTGTAAATAATGTTAATTAAACAAGATGTACATAAGAGCAACTTCTCCATTCATTCATTAATTCTACGTGACATTTATACATCGGGTCACGACGATTCGAAAGTCATCTAATAGGAAAGAAAAATAAAACACCTAAGGGACTTTGTGTCTCCCGCCCCTGTCCAATTTCTAGTCAAACAACCAACAGACAAAACTCTAGTGTATTAACTACCGCACAAAGATTCAAAAAAGACTAGTTTACATTTTGAATTGCATCAGGGCTTCTTTAATAAGTCATTTCGAGTTCTTTTAATTATTCAAATTTGCTGGGAATTTGAACTTATTCTTTAGGTTTTATCTCATAATATCCTTTCACTGCAGTCTATTTAATTTAAACAGAGATAATGAGAAGTTATAAATACCTCAAAATTTTTTTTTGGATACCTACCTTCTAAGGAACTCGTTAGTTTTTTTTAAGAGTAAAAATTCTACGGGAATTGATGATTATTTCAAGCCGTTTCCCATTTCCTACTCTCAACCAAAACGAGACATCTCTGGCGTACTGCTGCCCAAAGTTTCCATAAAGCGAATTCCCACAGGGAACTTTAACATTATTTCTGAAAACGAGCTTATTTCTTTAGAGTGGTGCTTACACTAAGAAATATACGTAGGAAAGAGCATTTTTTTTTTTTGCTTTGGTTTAAAAATGTCTCGACATTTTTTGAAATGACTGTTATATTTTTCAATTTTAGTATGACAAACATGTCTTCTTATTCATCATAATCTCGTATAAAAAATACAAAGTGAAATAAAAGACTCCTATCTAGTTTTTAACTTTAAAAATGGAACTAATAAGCGAACATAAGAGATGAAAATGTACCTTTTGAGTATTATATAAACACAAAAGTCGCGTCAGAAAAGGACTGTTTTTGTTTGGGTTCGCCAAACTAGAATTGTCGCTGTTTAATTGGAGAGTTATGCAAGAAGGAATCTACCCACGTTACACTGATACAGGTTGACAATAAAAAAATTCGGCAACCTCCGCACCTGAAGAGGGTCGGATTTTTACATTCTGTATATATTTAACAGAAAAGGAATACGTGCACAGTCCTTTAAAGAAAGAAAATTAAACACTAAATAAAAGGCAAATAAAATTTTAATTTTCACCAACTAAATAAGACAATTCTACAGAATTTTAGTTCAAATGAATAAAATAGTTCTCCGAAATCTATGCCGGAAAACTGAAGGAACCGGATTACAGATAGTCGGATTTTTGAATGTCAGCCTATATTTAGAAAATTGAGTCTTCTCAGAGCTTTCAATTAAACATTTCTGTTTTAGATTGTTGGTTCTGCAGTTAATAAAAAGAATACTATTTGATCTAGACCAGGGGTGACCAACTCAAAACAATCGGGAGGGCCAATTGAGAAAAAATTTAAATGACCGTGGGACAACTGTCAATTCAGAGCGAATTTGGACGTATGCTGTGGTAAAGGCAAAACAAATTTCAGGTAGTCTCTTCTAACGAAACTACCACCGGGTTATTAACGCAGGATTACTTATCGTTGCTCAACTCTTTTGCATGTATATATGTATGTATGTGTTTTGTATATATGTATGTATGTGTTATGTATATATGTATCTATATATATATGTACGTATGTATATATATACATATATGTCAAAATTTTGACACATTTTGGTACTTTTCTCTTTAACTGTTTACTGCTTGCCCAAAAATTTGCAGCTCCCTTTTGAATTTTCGGCTTTTTTTCAGCGGAAGAGTCTGCATTCAAGAAAAATGATTCAAGATTTTCAGCTAAGCTTAAGCCTTCTTGTAATCTTATCTATATATATATAAAACAGTTCCGTAACTGACTGACTGACTGACCGACAACGCACAGACCAAACCGCTGGACCTAAAGGGCTGACATTTTGCATGGCGATTCATCTTATAGTGTAGGGGTGCACTAAGAAAGATTATTGAAATATTCTTCTTAGATTTTTTTAAATTAAATTTTTAAGCTGTTTTCGTAACTTTTCTTAAAATTTCCATTTAAAATAATAATTTGAGGGTTATAAAATTTATATCACGAGATAGATCATAAAAATTCCTTTCAAATGAAATCTTTTTTCGAATCTTTACCTCCCTTTTCTAATTTTTGGTAAATTTTTAAAGATTCAGTTTTAGAATTTAAATTATTAAATGTTGATCACGTGATTTCTTTTTTGGTACTTTAAATTAATTTATCGTCGCGTGCATAACAACGAAATAGACAAAAAAAAATTTTTTTCCTTGCTCATGCGGCAAACGAGTGGAAATTATCCAAAAAAAATATTAAAATACAGGTAAATAAATGTTCCTCAAACTGTACTATATTCTTTAGTAAGCTCTATTAGATTTAATTTGAATATTTTCTTCTACATTTATTTTGTCTATAAAAATATCCGTTACAATTTTTTTATCAATATATTTTTTCTTTTGGCATTAATTGCATACATTGACCGTTGTATTTTGAATGTACTCCTTAGCGAAGTACGGGTTTTCAACTAGTAGAGTTATAGAAGAATAAATTATAATTTGTTTATACATGTTCATGTAAAGCCAATACAGTTCATTATTCCTTCCCGTCATTATTTTATGGTAATTAAATTTTTTAAATGTGTTAAACAAAAATCATGTTATCTAGTGCTGTGGAAGTATAGTGTTGTATAAAGGGTTTCGCAATTTTTTTTATCGTGTTAGAGCGAAACCGTGTTACAGGTTGCAGTGTTATACGAGGGTTCCACAATTTATCCTATCGTGTTAGAGCGAAACCGTGTTGTAAGATGCCGTGCTGTAGGAGGGCTACCTGTATATTTGTTTTAATTATTTTAAAACACGTTTGATCTAAAAACACATGTATTGAATCAATACTGTATAATTTTGAAGTAAAGGGCTCCGAACGTAGGCGGATAGACATCTTATTCAGCGGTAGCTAAATTACGAAATTTCTGCGCCATCCATCTAAGCCTGGAAAAACCTTTTAAAATATCAGTCAAAACAGAGAACCAATATCGCACATTTCTTCGAAACCCTGTTTATCCTCCGGAATACCGTTTAGACGGCTTTCGAGGCGTAAAATGAAAACCGCTGACAGCAATTTACACTCTTAACCGTCCTAAAAAGTCTCCAGTAATGTTTTTCTTGAAAAGACGCCCAAATTCCCCACCAGTTCCGGCCTCCAAAAACTTTCACACGCGCGCTCTCTCTCAAGACACCAATAATAATAATAAAAAAAAAAGGGCACTCCTAAACTGTTGCACACTTGTGCCGCCACTTAAGATGTGGCGATAGCACGCCAAGCGTCAGTCACTCCGTCTTTTATGATGTTTTTTTCACCAGCAACCCTGCTTCGACAGGAAGCCGGGTCTTCCCTTTGGAGACCAACGCTCGATTTACACCGACTCCGCGACCCCCCATTCAACTTTTTTTTCCTTCCTCTCTCCTATCCTCTCCTTAGATCAGGCCCTCCCTTTCAATGGCGTAACAGACTCTCTCACTAACGAACTTCGCTTTACGACCTGAATTAACGGAGTGCGCCCCTCCTCATTTACTGGCAGGAGCAAAAGAGAAGGCAGCCTCCTGCTCTATAGACCTGTCTCGGGACAGCGATGATGAATTCGGAAGGGGGTCTGTCACGTAACCGCTGTTGCGACCTCGTTATAAATTGTTTTGTCATCCCTTGAATATCTTAGTCGAGGCACTGTGTTGTTTGACAATAGGTATGGACCATTTTTCTTTCATTGCTTTTACTCTGTAGAGCAGTATTTTGGGAAATTTCCTTCATATTGATTTGTATGCTTTTACGTAAAAAAATGGACGTTAAAAGGGCTTGAAGAGTTCCTAAGAGAACTTACCTGCCATTCACGTGAACGCTGAGAGATTCATTGATCTCTATTGTGGAACTGGTATGAACAAGTATGAAAAGAGCTTTTACGTGTATTACAGTTTCTGTTTTGACACTATACTGTTATTATGTTCATATGACTTCTCACTCTCTTGAAGAAGGTAGAATACTTTGCTGTGTACGAACCCTATTGGATTCTTTCATCTCAATGTTAACCCTTCAGCGGGCGCGTCAATTTTTGGAACACCAGCAGGCACGCGTGGGACAAAGTGCAACGTCTCTTTCAACCTCGATTATTTCTTTTGTAATAAACTTTTTTTTTCGAATTGAAAATATTAATTCTGCGTTATATGACAAGATATAAAATGTTGATAATACTGGGATATATTTATAAATAAAGGCCAAAAAATGCCGATACAATCGGCTTATTTCAAAACTGTCCGGCTAATTGGATCTAAGCACAACTTGCGAATGGATTCCTTATTATGTCCAAAAACCTAAAAAAAACAATGAGATTGTCCATCTTCGTGATATGCGGGATACCGTGTAATAGTTGCACATTTGATAGACTCCATCAACTCCTGTTTTTGACATGTTGTAATCCAGTATAATCGCTGGTTTACCACGGTTAATTCACGACTAACAATGAATGGAAAGGAATACATGGGTCAGAAAATCAGACCAGTATTAGAAAGGTTGTAGCTATAAATAGAAACCGCTTAGAACATTCAAACCTTGCATGTAAAAACAAACCATTCAAAATTACGAAAATGTTGCACTTTGTACACGGGCGCGCCCGCTGAAGGGTTTATCTACGTAGAAAATGTGTCTACTATTGACTGCTACATAAATGCCGATCATTCAATAAAAATGGTATCTTCAGATAGCCTGAACTTTTCTGCACCTTGCAGCAGGATTCATTTGATAAATTACGTCCACCAAAGGAATTGCGGAGCGCTTAAAACACACTAGACAAAACTTTTTCCCCGAATCATTTAACTGACATTCGGTTCAGATCCCGTGGGTTCGAGTCCCACTGTTGGCATGGATGTTTGTAGCCGTTCGGAATCGGCTTTAAACTGTAGGTCCCGGTCTAATGAGACCTCGTGTAGCAAAAAGTTAACTGTAGCGCTCCAAACCGAACCAAAACAAATCGTTTAAATTTATAATCATTATTTGAATTTTTTTTAAAACGAAAAATGCCTCGAATTGTACCTGTAATAGAGGAAGAAATTTTACATTAAAAAAAACAAAGTTTGAATCCAAGTCAGGCATCCTTGGCCACATATTGTCCATAGGTTAACAATGAGGTAAGCGAATCCAATAGGGTTAGCACACACCAGCCTTAATAGATCTTTGATGCAATGAGAAATGCTTTTTGAAGGTAGATTTGTATTGTTAAAAAAATTTAGGTAGAACATAGGTGAACGTATGGTTAAAAAAACGTTGTATAATGACAAAACAGAAACTGCAATTTACGTAAAAACCGTTTTTCTACTTGGTCATCCCGATTCTACAACAGAGATCAACGAATCTTATAGCCTTTCCCACGAACTGCCAGTCTTACGAAAGAAACTCTTGATGTCCTTTTAACGTCAATTTTGGTTTTGTAAAAGCATACAAATCAGTACGGGGAATTCCCCGAAATACTGCCGTACATAGGTGGAAGTTCTGAAAGAATCATTGATCTGCTCTTGATGAATCGGCATATAAGTTTGTATGAAATAGTGCGTCATCTCTCAAATCACTAAATTTGTTTTGTCACCATACTGTCATGCATTTACTCATTGCTATTTGAAGAAGAATGATGTTAAAATAGATCTCCGATGACACGAGAAACGCTTTAAAAGGTTTGCACGTCAATAAGCCCGTGATTCCCCCACTTCCATTGATGCAAATAATCTAGTGGCTTCTCCAAAAAGGAGTGCTTTATGCATTATTTCACTCATACTTATTGATTTACACACGCTTTGGAAAATTAGACGTTAAAAGGACACGAAGGGTTCCTAATAGAACCTACATACTATTCGTGTAAAAACTATGAGATTCGTTGATCTCCTTTGTAGAAACATTATGAGCTAATATATAAAAAGTGTGCTTTCAAATAACAATATATCTCTGCTGTCAATTTACAGCAAAACACCTCGTTTATCCGGACTAACTGGGACCATAGGCAATCCGGACAATAAAAATTCCGGATAATATTGGTAATATGGGTAACAAGCAAAACAAAATCCTTAAATCAGCAGACCGTTTATTACGACAAAAAAATGTGTTTTGTAACAAAATTACATAGTATTATTTACAAGACATTAAAAAATATAAAAATAACTTTTCACATCATTTCTTAAGAATGTCTAGTAAAGCTTTCTTAGACTCAACAAAAAATATTTTATTACCATAATTTATTGTACATTCTATGCAGGAACTGTACATCGAATCAAACAAAAAAGCGAATATTTGGCGTACTTGTAATGACGTTCTTGCTATCACAGTTAAAAATTATTATCAATTGTGAACATTAAATTAAAATATGTCTATAAATCTGACCCGGATAAACGAGGTTTTACTGTATTTTCATGCGACCCACTTGCTTCTATTTGAAGTATAAAGGATACTTAATAGATTTTTGAGGCAAAGAGAAACACTTTTTAAAAGTATACGTTAAGATCCTGCGAGTCAATTTTATAGTGTTTGTTTCGATGTTCACGGAAATAACAGTTAATTGAAAGAATTTTACAATGTATAATTGTTAGAAAAGTTGTTTATAAATGTATACCAGTGTCTAATGCAGTTATAGGTTGTGTATGAGCTTATACAATAAGTTTATTGGCTTTGTTTAAATTTCTTGTAAGTTGTTTACATTTTTGAACATGTTTTATGTGCTTAATAGTTATGCTTATATTGTTTGTAAAGGGGCTATTTTTAGATTCAATTAGTTAAGTTTATAATTCTGGTTTGTTGTTTATATTTGAAAGACAATTTTGTATTTTATGTATCAATTGTGATTGCATAAATTGTAGTAATTGAATGTATATGATAAATTGTAGTTATGGATGTATTTGAGTTTTTCTCGTGTATTGAGTTATGAGGCTTTTGAACTTTGCTGTTTTGAATTATGTAAGAAAAGTAATTTAATTGTTGAAGTTTGTAAGCCATCGCACGTCTAGTCGTCAGTCATTACTTACCGTATACCTTCGGGCATGGCTGGTATTGCTTTTGGATTATGGTCCTGTGACAGTTGACATCGTAGATCTCACTTAACAGAATACTACTGTTAAGACTATTGGCAATTTTGCTGTCAATATTTTTTCAATCACAAATTGGCAAATGCATATTTTTGACTTCTGATCGGCCAGTTCAAATGAAGAGCGCTTCGTTGTCAGCTTTTTGAATTTTTTTTAGTAATTAATTTTTTACAGAAAATGAAATTATGGATACTTATCGCCACAAAATTAGAACTTTCTTGTTTGGAACGATTGAAACTTAAAAAAAATAAAAATAAAACAAACACGGGCGTTGCATTTTAAAATGTACTAGTTGTCACCCGTCGAAACATAACGGTTAGATAGTAAATAAATGTACTAATAGACAAATTATACTCAACACATCATTTACAAATGTTGAAAATCATAATAACAACAAATTAACGTGTTTAAGCGTCCTCGTGCTTAGTGAGTATCAACACACAGATTTAAAAATGTCAGAGCATGCGCAGAAAGCAATTTTTTAAATTGTAAATTTTCGATAATTAAAGAGCGCGAAATAATCAATTTACATCAGGTTTAATCTTATATTTCACAAACATAATTATCATAAAAATAAAAATGGCAGAGAGAGATCTAGAGAGACTCCTCCGAATAAACGTACTTATCATTAAAACATGTCACTGAGCATGCGCAAAAACAGTGAGTTTCTAGAGACATATTTAAACATGCCACTGAGCATGCGCAGAAATCAATTTTGAATTGTAAATTATCGCATATTAATAGAAATTGCGGTTACAAAAACCAAATTTGACAAATCTACAGATTACAATCGTTCGTTTAAGACCAAAATGAAGTCAATTGATGCAGTAGTTTTCTCTCACGGACTGCCCAAAAATTCGGCTTAGGAACTTAAATATATAGATTATCAAATGCAGAAAACTGAACTGAAAAATACACATTAGATAATCCGGGGCTCGAGAAATAGCGAGGAAAGTTCCCCGCAGCTTGTAAATGGAGATGTGAGATGTGAGTTGATGTATTGCCTGGAAGGTCGTAGTGCGAAGAGTCCTTTAATAAAGCCAGTAAGGCACTATTCATTCATTCTTTTCCGTTTGCGAACCAGCTTTTGATTTTTAAGTACATTTTCTATTCTGCTGAAGTCTACTGACATTTTTTTTCAATAACTATGCGCATGACTGATGTCGGAGCGTAAAACGTTTTTGTCGCGGGCGTGTGACTTTAGGCGTGTGTTTGCAGATTAATTGATAAATTTATTCACTGATTAATAACACTCGGTGAAAATGGAATCAATATCAGTTAAATGAAAAAAATGGCTCTAAGATCTCTTTTCGCTAATTAATCTTTAATATTAATTACATTATTTTAGATTTTTTTTTATGAAGGAAATTTAACATTTACCCGTCTTAAATCTTCGTTCAAGTTACAATACAAATCACGCATACTTGAACGAAAATCTATCCTGTGCTTGATTAAATTAATGTCGATTTTTTTTTATTGAACTCGTTCATTCCAAATAGGGTCTCGTGGTCAGACAAACTTCGTTATGTGAAGCATTTCACGTGTCGACATAGGCGTAGCGTGTTTCTAACTTTTTTTTTTTTTGAGGGGGGGGGGGGGGGATGATCACGAATTGAATTCAGCTAGGGCCCTCCAAAGCGCATTGACTGCCGGACGGTCCTTAAAATATGAATTAGTATGGTTTTTTTTTAATATTGAATAACAATAGAATTGATGTTTGAGTAGTATTTAAAAGTTATACAATGAGAAAGATAAATATAATATAAATAAAAAGAGAAAAAAAATATATCATCGAATTTTTGTTATGGATCATATCATCATTAAAAACTATGTTAAGGCTAAATACATAATCGGAATCTTCAATTTCACAGTTTGAAAACGTGGAAAAAAACCAACATTCTTAAAAGTTTTCTAAAATTTTCCGATTTTAACTGAACTTCTATTAACGTTTTGATTTATTCAAGTTAAGTTTTTTTTTTTTGGGGGGGGGGGATGCACGCGTCCCCCCGTGTCTCCCCGACTTTACGCCTATGCGTGTCGAGGTGTTTGATATTTTTATTGGCGTGAATGGAACATTATTTCAACGGAAAATACCTTTATACGTTCTTCCATGCTTTATTTATTTTTTTTAAAATGCTTGTATAAACTGATTAGTTGTTACGAGAAAGAAATAACATCGTATAAGATTCCCTACTAGCAAGTATTTTTTGTAAATACAGAAAAACTATTTAAACCACGCTACTTTGAAGGCCTAGAAATTGTTATACTTCAGTTACAAAGCTTTCGTTTTGGACTTAGTTTATTCTGGATATTTTTCAGTACTCAAAACACCTCAATTTCTTTTCCTTCCATTTCTGCACTGGTCTTCTTATCAGTACTCCAGGAAAAGCGTTTTGGAATTCGGAAATACCCGTTTTTGACAGGTCTGGTCTGCCCCGCGTTCAGTGGTCGTGACATTTCTTAACAATTCCAAGCTTCCATGTTCAGCTCTTGCATGAGTGGTCTATAAGCATTTCAATACTTTCTGTATTACCAGAGGCATATGCTTTCAATATCATGTGAGAGTTTTGTGGTATTAAGGCAAGTTCTTATTTTCTTAGAAAGAATTTATAACAGATAATTTAATATTTAGCGGTAATTTTTGGCGAAAGGGCTGAAAACTTAAGGTTGGTGCATCAGTACCGTAGATCTTCAAATCTGTGTTACGCTATGGGATAATTATTTACTCAGGATTTTTGCGATTTCAGATTAGCAAACGCATATTTTTGAATTCTTTATTCTCCATTTGAAAAGAGATCTAGAAACGCAAGGCGCGTTTATGTTTTCTTAAAAATTTTTTTTGTAGCGATTGACAACAATAATTTAACACCTTGTAAATTAAAATTGTATCTTAAAAAAATTGAATATAAAGATATTTGATAAAAAAGAACCTTATTTGCATTTTGAAATCTCTTTTCAAATGCAAAAAAAAAAAAAAAAGCATAATTAAAAATATACATTCTGTAATGTGGTTAGAAAAATTAATGTAAAGGACAATTGAACAGATGTATGCAATTCAGAAACTGCTCAGGAAGGCAAGTGTTTACAGGTTCTTCTTCAATATCAAGGTTGAAGCATTTTTAGCATGCACATCTTTGATTCTCAACCTGGGGGACTAGCCGCGCTGGGGGTGGCGTGGGGATATTCGGGGGGGGGGGGGGAGGGTTGTGGAAGGTTAAAAATATATGTGGAGAACTTATTTTACTAGGTTTACTTATGTTTATATATATATATATATATATATATATATATATATATATATATATATATATGGCGGAAGCTAATATCCTTATCTTCGGATTAATATTGAGAGAAATTCATAAACAACGGCTGCAAATAATTATCCCAGACGTGACGACACAAAGACAAGGTACTTTATATCCATACACATATACACCAGGGGTCGGCAACGCGGTGACCGCGAGACGATTTTAAAAGTGCCCGCCGGTCCAATATAAAAAATTTTAGATATTTGAACAACAAATGCTCGTTGTTGCAAATAATAATTTTAGTAAAAAAATTTAAAATCGTAAAACCGAAAAAAAGAAAAAGGAAAAAAACAAACAAACTGACCAGCCTGATCTCCTGACAGCGTCGCTCTCCCCTTGCTTTTATGATAAGTATAATAAATGCTTTTAAAGCTAAATTGGCGCTCTGGAAATCGTATATGAAGAAAGATAATTAACTACTTTTCCCAAATTTAAAAATGGCGATAGAAAGTTATTGCGATGAAAATGCTACAACCCATCAATTTGCCTAACATTTTGATTCCTTATTGGAAGAATTTAATACCAGACTGGAAGAATTGTACGAATTGGAGGCATTTTTGACGTTTTTTATCAATCCTTTCTCTCATACAGAGGAGGATGTGACTCATAAAATCGCAACGTATTTTGATATTTCCAATAAGGAGGACTTAAGAACTGGAAATTATAAATATAAGAAATAACAATGAATCAAAATTACATCATAACGAAGAAAAACTCTGGAATTTAGTGAATGGAAATGGCTTCCCATTGTTGAGAAAATGTGCTCTGAAATTGAACTCTCTTTGCGCGTCGACATATGTTTGGGAATCTTTGTATTCAGTATGAAATACTTAAGATCAAAGTACCGATCAAGCCTCACTGACAGGGCCTTTTTATCGCATGGGCAAATCGGGACTTTGCCCAGGGCCCCCTGATGCTAGGGGGCCCCAAAACCCCCTTGGTGTATGCACCTAGTACTTCTAATAGTATGTATTTTTATAAATGTCCGCAAGGGGGGCCCCCAAATAGCATCTGCCCAGGGGCCTCCAGCGTTCATAATCGGGCCCTGTTCACTGACACTCATTTGGACCATTACCCGGGGGGCTGGGGGTGCCTTGGGTGGATTGCAGATCTGTACTGTATATCCGGCAGCCTTCAGCCCCACAGTATTTGAAAATGCATCCGAACTTGGGAAATTAACCCTTTACTGCGTATTCAGGCTCTTGCTACGTAGTGACTGGTCTTCAGGTGTTTTACATGGCCGATACTCGAAAGAGGAGGGGGCCGAGGTGGATTATATAGAATTGGACCATTACCCGAGAACTGGGAATTCGACTTAAGGGCCACATTACAACGAGTTGGTCGCAGATTTGCAATGTCAAATATTGCACTAATTATCAGTTTTAAGATTATTGTGTTTAAATTGAAATTTTAATTTATGTATTAAAAAAATTACGTCACATTAATATTTTCATGTTTGAATGTTATCCCCCCCCCCTCCTCCTCTTCATCCAGGGGTACCCGCCGAACTCCCACATTTCTGAAATATACCCTCCTAGTAAAAAAGGTTGCCGACCCTTGCAGACAGTTGTTCTGAAAGTTGTTTAATATTGAGGGAAACTCATAAACAACGGTTGTAAATAATGATTCATAAGCATGACGACACAAAGACAAGGTACTTTATTTCCACACACTTATAGACAGTTCAAACAACCAGAACAGCATCGCAACGCTATTCTTAGCACGAAGCTAAAACAGACACAACCATTCTATTGGATTCCAAACTTTTAATTTTAAAGGGAAAAAAAAAACGTTACTACGAGTTGCCATTTCCTGAATACAAAACTATTGAAATTCTAAATACATTACGATTACATTGATTGGGCTGACATCTAGGGGCGAAAGTATAAAACTAATACTTTCAAACAATATATATAATAGGCATCGGGGGTTGCGTTGGGTAAGATCATCCCCAGGGGAGGCGTAGACATAAAAAAGATTGAGAACTACTGGTGTGAATCGTGTTCAAGTGAGAATTTTAACATTCTTTAGACGGACACTGGACTGCTGATCTCTTCCCATTACGTTATAAGGAAATGCTTGTTTTTTTATAAAAAAATTTCTCTTTTTCTCTATAACATTTCAAAACAATTCCCCGATTCGAATTTCGAAATAGTAGAGAAGCTTTCTTCCCCGTTCAGCAAATCTACTACAACTAGCCACTGCGCGACCAGCATGGTCGCTTTTAGTTTTATATTTTATTTGGCAAAACAACTCAACTGAGAGTATCGTATGCAAGACGTGTTATCATTACCTGCCATCATAAATATACGTTGTTAAGGGGTAGTGGGAGTTCAGCCAAAAAATTTATAATCATTGCTAAATTCATTATAAGGCTGATTCTAAAACATTGTGATTAAAAAATGTGAATACCCATTACTTCAGAACAGAGTTAAAGATAAGACTGAGAAACCCAACACCAATGATTATAAAAATGGCATCCCTCTCTGTATATACAATTTTTCAAAATTAAGATATCTAAACTTTATCACCAGAATTCAAGTAAGAAATTGTTGGGGAAATTTTTTTTTCACTTAGAAAATGGAGTAAAAATTCAGAAAGTACCAAAATATAGTGTAGATTGCATCACCTTCTGTATGTACTATTGTTTACAATTCAGATATCTACACTTAATCATATCAAACAATAAATTTTTGGGAAATATCTTCACTTTTAAAGTGGAGTAATAATTCAGCAAGTACTAACATATAGTGTGGATTACAAATATGATATTCCTAAATCTTCTTGATATACACAGTTGAGTATTTCATAAATAGGAGATACTACAGTGACAGAATCAAAAGAACGGACTCTATGTAAACCTGCTCTCTCTCTCTCTCTCTCTCTCTCTCTATATATATATATATATATATATATATATATATATATATATATATATATATATATATATATATATATATATACACATAGTGCTGGATTTCTAGAAATAAAGGTGACGGAAATGTAACCTTTCGGGGTGTGTGTAGGGTATTCCAAATTTTATATTATATATATATATATATATATATATATATATATATATATATATATATATATATATATATATATATATATATATACAGTGATTTCCGCTTATAAGAATCACGTTTGTTATTACTGCTTTTGATTCTTATAGCCGAAATTTAGGTTTTTGGACAGGCACACACACACCTATATATACATATATTAGATAATATACATATATTAGATTTCAGGAGGCTGTTTATACCTCTTTCAATATGAATTGTCTCAGACGAAGATTCACCTTCTAGCTTACGTTTCACGGTTTGATATTGGGCTGAATCTACTAATGTCACGTTTGCCTAAGTGACAGTGGACACTTCGCCGAAGATTTATGTGTTTTAGGGTCCAGGAAGGCGCAACCAGGATGTGGGAGATGGGAAAAAAGAATCCCTGTCTTTGTCAGTGGAGAAAAGTGAAAACGGACCCGGACTGGTAAAGATGCTCCTGGGTTAAGCTAATAGGACAGTGTTTAGCTAAAGCGTTTAAGGGGAAACTATTATATTATGTCTAAGAAAGAAAGGGATGCATTTTACGACTGTATTGCATTCCATCTTATCAATCTTTCTTTAAAAAAAATAAAGAAGGAACTTCGTGCATTTTGAGGGTTTAAGTGGCTTTTTTTGAAAAATGAAAGGAAAGCGAAGAGTGTATACTGATTCTTAAAACCGGTGGATTGATTCTTTAAAGCGAAAATTTTAACATGGAAATAATACATTTGCTTTTGTTTTTGCGATATTGATTCGTATAAACGGTTGATTCTTATAACCACTGATCACTATAACCGGTGGTTACTTATATATATATATCTCAGAGAAAGAGAGAGAGAGAGAGATTACTGCAATTCAAAAGAATTTCTATTACATTACAGTATTTAAAAGAATTTCTATTGAAAATTTCTACTACCAAGATTTTATTACAGAATAATCAATTACTATGCTTTTTTTTAATTATGCAAATGCCAAGAACTATTATTTAACCCTGTTTAATCTCATTTCTGAACGCTGATTATATTTGCACTCTTTATTGTGTTCCAGATTCACTTTCCCCCGTGATATTGTTCTTATATGCTTAATAAATAGCTGGAAGCTGCTATTTATTAAGCATAATCTCCTCTTAACTAACACTTTTGTCGTGTTTAGTCTATGTGTGTTATTCAATGGAAAAGCTACCCGATGATAATTAATTACGGCCATTTCTATAATGTTTTCACCGATATTTTAACCACGTCTACCCAGTATGTTTTTTTCTAAACCTTTATGCCTGAAATCGATATTTGGTGGATTTTACTTCATACGTAAGTACATAACTGAGGAAGTTTGTACTTTTTTTGGAAGACTTCTGCAAAATCTCTTTTCCCAGATCGAAAAACTTTCCTCTTCTGTTTCTTCCTATATATTTCATCAGAAATTTCTCTGCCGCAATTTGAGAAAAGAAAACTAACGATTTCGTCCCAGTAGAGGCGTAGCTTTCACCAAATCCTATAACACAGGACCAAAATAGTTCTAATCCTTGCGCTCAGCCATAAAAACCAGAAGTTAACTGCTACCTCACAAAATTCGCAGTTATAAAACTTCTGTCATATCCTGAATTTTATGCTTAAAATTCTTTTCGCTTTCTCTCGGGGGTTAAAAAAAAAAATAAAGAGAAAACCAGAATCTTTTTATACCATTTTTTTTTTCTGAGTAAACATCTCCATGTTCACTTTTTAAGCTTTGAAAATCACTAAGAGCTGAGCCATTGTTTTGGATGGGTCTGTATATTGCGAATGGGAAATGCGTTGCCAAATCGATTTTTCCATAAAACAAAAAGGTGAAGAAAAGTGATAAAATAATCTGCTTTTTAAAATACCTTTTAAAATATAAATTCAAATTAACAATGTAGAATTTGCTATTGCAGATGTAGCTTTTATCTAACGACATATAAACTGTATGAGATAGAATATCCTTGGAGTCATCTTTATTATTATTACTATTTTTTCGCGATTAAAGCAGTGAATTGATTTGGCTAGTGAGAAAAAAAGAAAAAGAATAACACCCAATTCAGTCTTGAAATTGAACCAAGAATGAGTGGTCCGATTGTAATGAAATTTTGTATGCGAGGATGTTTCGACTGAAAATGCAAATGATTAAACTGGGGTGTCCGACGCATTAATAGCGGGAGCTCCAGCGCATCAGAACTGCGCATCAAGCGGGTGTATATAAGGGACGATTCTCTATCTGGTGTTCAAAATTGTTTTGCATTTCTACTGAAGGTATCTTCCGTCGACTGTAACAAAGCGTCGCCGAAGAATTCGTGCTCATTACGAGCATATTTCAGAGTGGGCGTGGTGGCCCAGTTGGCAAGAGCAGCGGGCCAGTGATCTGAACGTCCCTGGTTCGATGCTCGTCGCTGCAAATCTACTGTCGTGTCCACTAATGGTGGCCGGGGCACGTAAAATCTGTCGTGGCTGCATTGTCTTCCAAGTTCTCAAATTTACCTCTGGAGGTGCGGGGTCAAGTGTTCCGCTCTCGTCACTTGACTCGGTTCAAAATGACGGGACCGGTCATTTAGCCAAGTCGGATTCCGACCCTTGTGGTGCTCATTCAAAACAGGAGCCGCCCCTTTCAGCCCAATAGCCAATTTAGGACCTGGTGAATGGAATCTCCAACCAGGGGGCATTAGCAACAACAACATAATTCAGAGTTCCGGTCATGTCATCGGAGTGAAAGAAGGTGGTTGGGAAAATCGCTCGACATCTTGGTAGAAGCGATGCAGCGATGAGACGAGGCTGGCAAGGGTGAGTCAACAACGGCAGATTGAAGCGGCCGACCGAGGATCACAACAGAACGGGAAGACAGAGCGATTGTCAGATCAGCTGTCGCAGTACCGGATTCGTCGTTATCGACCATCCGACCCTAGACCCGCAGACAAGTATCCAACAGACGACTGAGAGAGCGGAATCTAAGCTCGCGGTGACCATCACGTCGCTTACCCCTCACGCCGTCAAGTCCCATGACAATGTTTCTTAACTCGATAAACTTCGAACTACGATGATAGTCTTTAGTGATGAGTCCCGTTTCCAACTGTGTCCTGGCGAGTTCAGGGAATCGTGGAGATCCTGTCCTTACTATCGCACGCCTCACAGGCCCACGGCAGGGCGTTGTGGTGTGGGGTGCTATTATGTTTGATAGCCGGACTCCTTTGGTAGTCATTAGTTTCACACTTATGCTTACTCCACACCAACGGCGACAGCAACGAAAGACAGACACATTTTGCCACATGTTTCTGTGGCTGTCATAAAAGCCTTCACACCAATAGGAGACGGGGAGAAGGGGCAATTTATTTGCGCATGCGCATAATCTTATCTGTCTATCCTGATTGGCTGTCGAACATGGCGGCAGAGACAAAAGTTGAACTCCTTTCAACTTGAAACCGCAGACACAGACGGAGACGAACCAAGGGAGGGAAAATTTGTTTGTAATACGCATGCACAACAACGAAGATACATGAATTTCGTCTCCGTCGCCGTTGGTGTGGAGTAAGCATAACAGTACAGCGGTAAGTAGAGGACATTCTGCTCCCTGTTGCCGTTCCTCTTGCGCCACCCCGGACTTACTTTTCAAGAAGATAAGGCCCGGCCTCACGTGTTGCTATGTCTTCAAGCTTGCCGATCTGTCTTCAAGCTTGCCGATCATTTCCTTGCCCACCTAGGTCACGCGATGATTCTCCCCCCCCCCCATTTGGGACGTGATGGGAAGGCGATTGCAACTATCCAGGACTGTTGCCGATTGAGCCCAAAAGTTGGAGATCATTTGGTAAGGAATACCGCAGGACCTCATCCGGGAACTTTATCAGTCCATGCCACGGAGGTTGACAGCTTGCATCGAGGCCAGAGGTGGACTAACGCCGAATTGACTTCCTCACTTTGCAACGATGAAACTCTGGAATAAATCATTCAATTGTTCTGATATTTTAATTTGAATTTTTCTTATGTACTGAGCATGTTTCTCGTATCTACCCATTTTTGTCGCAATCGGAGAACTCCTTCTTGGTGCTTCGATTTTTTTTATTTATAGAGTGTATATATATGGATGAATATAACGAATATTTATATAGACAGAATAATGTGGAAGAAAATATTCAAATTTAATACAACGGTCAATATAGGCAATTCATTTGTATGTTTAATATCCATAAAACATACTCATTTGGATTAAATTCTTAAAAAACTGTCACCTCAATGAGTGTAGTGGTTAAGTTGTATCTTTTACCGTATTTTAATTTTTTTTGTCAATTTATTTCGTGGTTATGCACGTGACGCAAAATTAATTTAAAGTATCACAAAAAGAAAAGAAATCTCGTGATCAGCATTTAATAAATTAAATTCTAAAAATGGATCTTTAAAAATTCCCCAAAAACCAAAAAATAAAGGTAAAGACTCGAAAAAGAATTCATTTTAAAGGACTTTTTATGATCTTTCTCGTGATATAAATTTTGTAACCCTCATATTGTTATTTTAAATGCAAACTTAAAAAAAGTTACTAAAGCAGCTTAAAAATTTAATTTTAAAAATATCTAAGAAGAATTTTTCAAAAATCTGTCTTACTGCACCCCTACACTATAAGAAGAATCGCCATGCAAAATGACAGCCCTTTAGGTCCAGCGGTTTGGTCTGTGCGTTATAGGTCAGTTAGTCAGTCAGTTACGGAACTGTTTTATATATAGCGATGAATGGATGGGTCTCCACACTCTGAAAAATTATATTAGAATTTAAAACAGTTTAATTTCGCATTACGAATTCTTACTTATCTACTTTTAAATGTTCATTGGTGACTTATGTAATTTGTTACAAGAAATTCATATCACAAAATCGGGAGAGAAAAAAAGGAAAAGAAAAAACATCGTTCTTTTTATATTGATGCTTAAAAATGTTATCTATTTATCACGCTATTCAGAATTAAGATACGTTTCACGATACGATGCATAGAAAATCATTGCTAAAGAGCTGCTGAATATCATGCGCAAGAATTGTGAAACAGGAATAATTAATTCTCATACAAAATTCGCCAATTAAAAGGATTTATTTTCCATTTTGTTTCTCCATTCGATTTTTCTCTGTTGCTCTGTTGTTAGATATTTATAGTGACATTCCGACACATTTATTAATTATGAATTTCTTGCATTTTCCATTTTCTTTTTTTGTTGCCACGCGTTTACTGCGACAGTGGCGTGGTTTCTATTTTAAAAGATAAATTGAGATCAGACTGATATCCGATAGTGTTTTTCCGCATCCAATGGAGGTAGATCATTTTTTTCTCTTTTAATTTTCCGGATTTGCATTTACTTTCCCGTTTTTCTCTTCTTATTCATCTAAAATGTTGCTAAAGTAGAGTGGAGAGATAGTTCCGGTAACGAATTCTATCAGTACCCCGGACAAGTATTTCCAACCTGTTTTCTGAGGAATCGCCACATATTTAATCTATCAAAATAACTTCTTAGAGAATTTTTCCAAAAAAATTTGTCGATATTTACTGCTAAACAGTGTACAGAGAAGAAAATGTATATCAATAAGTGGGTTGTACAACCCACTTCGCGTGTGTTATTGTGAGAGTCGAGTTAAGCAACCCACTATCCCTGCTTTTGAACGCGGATGTAAGTGAATTAAAATAATACTGAGTTGTCGTCACTGAGTTATAAAAACAAGCGTGTTAAATAACTCACATGTCGTGAGGTTTTTTTTTTTTTTTTTGTAGTGAGTTTACTGAAATGAAAAACCAACTTTGAGTATTAGAACTTAAATATCACGTAACTTGAAAGTATGGAATGGAGTTCTTCGGAATCAATGGAGCGATTCGAAAAAGGTTGAGAATCAATGACCCATGGGCGTCCCAACTCGATGACAAAACTCGATAGTTATTTGAGATGTACTAACTGTTCTAGCAGCTGTGTTGTGTACACACAACACCTGGAAATTCAGACAACTGAACAAAACGAATAATATACACAAATTATACTCAACATATCATTGCCAAACGTTGAAAATCGTGATATTAAGAAGAGAAAAATACACTTTAAAAATTGTACATGAAATAATGCGTTATCATCCCGGCCTCCAGAGAAGACTGCACTATGAAGGAACTCAGTTATATGCCAGTTAGAAACTGTACGTACACACACACACACACACACACACACACACACATATATTATATTAACTTTGAGTAAGGTACCCTCCCATCGAGTCACTCAATAGCTAGATGTATCTAAAAACATTACAGATTGATGAGGTCCCTAATTTCTACTATATATAATATCAGGATTCATACTCAAAACAAAAATTTTGAATCTTAATTCAAGTTTTCTCCAATAGGGAAAGTTATTACGTCAGTTATTATACTAATTATAACTTATACTTATTTAACTATAGCTTAAACTATTTCAGTTAATACTTAGATATTCTTATACATATTTAACTATAACTTATACTTATTTCAGTTAATTATACTAAACTATACTTTACTTTTTATCGTCGTCCTGATTTTCCGCCATAACTTTTGAAGCCGAAACGGAATTGTATTTTTCTGCGTTTTCCCGTCTCAAACGTTATAGCAACTCCCCGGTCTCGAAAGCTGCTTTATTAGCAGAAATTAAACAACTCCGAGCACGTTTAGTATAAGCAACGTCTGCTAATTATTCCAGTGTACCGTACGTCTACTGTTCTGACAGAGGAGGCGTATTAGGTTTTATAGGGCTGTTTCGTCTCTAACTTTTGGAGTTGACAAATCATCTTACCGGTTCTACACCCTTAGGGACTTTCATTGAACATTTTAGAAGCACGACGAATGAAATTTTGTATTGAAGCAAAGTTTTGGTGCAAAGTTTCGAAAAATTTTTGCTAACTCTATTTCAAATGCCGATCTTTTAAGATTCTAAAACTGCTTTCATTTTGTTCGTACGATCATTTGGATGAGAATTTATGGTCTATTTAATACACCGGAAGTAGCATCTTACAATTCATTTTCCAGTATCTTTTGTAAACGAGAAATCTCATCATTTCAAAAGTTTTTAATATATTTCGATGAAATTTCGCAAGTGTTTTACATATTACTATGTTTTGAGCTAAAAGTTAATCTATATGTGTTCCAATGGGGGGGGGGGCAATTGTCCCCTCCCCAAAAATGCCCGGAGAAAATTTTTTTTCATAGCCTAAAATTATATAATCCTAGACCTCATACAGTCGAACCCCGTTATAACGAACCCGGTATACAAAGAACTCACGGATATAACGAACGAAAATTTTGGTCCCCTCGTTTTCCTACTGTACGCAATTTAATTAGTATTGTGTCAGTTTAATGTAATCAATTTTAGTCTATTTAATTCATTTATGATCATTTTAATAGATTTTATCATTTTTTCTAATACATCGCTATTGAATACACGTTGAAACTAACGAGTTACACATTTTGTGAACTCTAGCATTTTTCTTAACGGTTAAGATAATACAGCAAACCACCGGATAAAGCGAACAAAACCTTTGGTCCCCTGAAGTTCGTTATAACGGGTTCGACTGCCCTAAATGAGTTTAAATTTAAATTGAGAGGATATATATATATAACCCTAAGTGCCGACGTTTAGAGTCCATCGAATGCTTTGAGACTAAAATTTCAAAAAATTCAAAAGGTGGACTTAATAGATCTTGCTAGTGAATGTTTCATATTAAGTACGTATCGCTCTAGTTCCTCCAAAGTGACTACAAGATCTGGAAATAAAAGCTTTGGCACATTTTTAAGATATGTAAATTATGAAATCATCACCACTGTGAAATGTCCTTTTCGTAGTGCATTAAATGCCTCGGTATGCAAGAAAATGCAAACAACCACGAGTTCGTACTTTTTACAGTATCTAGAACCTTAATGCTCGCCAGTTAGCAGAGTGCGAGTTGAATTCTGGGAAGCTCTCCCGGGATCTCCCAGGATGGGGAATGAGAACTATTTATTCCTTTAGACCGCGGATGAATGGGAGGAGGAGTGGGGAAAACGAAGTGGGGGGAAGGGGGAGCTCTCCTCCCTCGAGAGGAGCGAAGAAAGGAGAGCAAAGAGAGAGAGAGTGAGAGACAGTCCCCTGTAGAATGAATGATATAAGCAGCAAATTGTGATGAGTACCTACAGATGATTGCAACGTGTTTTAAATATCTTGCCGTTAGTCTGGTTAAATATAATAATAATAAACTCAGAATCACTTTTTTTGCTACGGGGAACAACGCGATTGTTTCTAAGCGAAAACTGTTGTTGCCATTACTTCTCCAAAGAGTGATTATGCGAACACTATTTCATTTCATGAAAAAGGATGACATTTATTAGCGCCAAAATCAGAGGCGTAAAATGTTCCTTCAAAAGGCGGGAATATAGACCGCTAACGAAGTGCAACGAACACCAACGAACTTACCAGTGCCTTTGCCATCAGGGCTCGATTTAGAAAATTCTGGACTACAGGCACAACTCGGGATGGGGGCCTCCTAACACGGGTGTGGGAGGAAAATTTCCAAAATTGACACACACAAAAGAAATAATCATGAATCATTGTGAAAGTACCATTTTACCAAGAATTGGCTATTTGAAGCGTATAATCCTAGAACATTATCAAATAACAAAAGGCAATACAACATATTAATTTCATCATTAAAACACCAATACAATGCAACCAGAAAAACTTATCCCATAAATACACTATAACATACATATGATGAACTATAAATATAACTATACATAGGATGAACCAATCAATAAAATTTGAAAGGATAAATAAAATAAATTCTATTAAAAAAGGTAAAATAAAAAAAAAATTGAATTGGGAATTTTTTCTTTTTTTTCTTTTAAAATAATTTTTTTTGGGGGGGCCAACATTCGAGGGCCCTCAGGTCCGGGCCTAATGGAAAATCAGGGCCTGTTTGCCACTCTTCGCTCACTTGGTTGTACATCACAAGAAGTCCGTTCATTATTCTTTGTGAGCCGTCGTTTGCTGTATGAATACAGAACCTACAGCTCGGCTTCGAATCTTTTTACTTTTTGATTCGAAATTTCACTACTTTGAGTAGGAAACTTAATTTCGTTGTTGGTCATCGGAAACTGAGTTGGGCGATATAATCCGGAACGAAAATGCCCATTATGATGAACGGAAACTATGTCGAATTTCAAACCGAACGCTGAATTGGTTCATTGAAATTTGGCCCAATAGCGCCCTTTGCACGTACGCTCTTTCCCGCGTGAAACCACGATCCCGCGCGATTGAGTGCACGTGTGAAGGTGTCGGAGAGGAAGGGAAAGCTGCTTTGGAGCGTACTGCAAGTTTTCCCGCGCGCAATCCCGTACGCTCCAAGCACTCGCGAAAGAACGTACGTGTAAAGGGCGCTAATTTGTTCGTTAATCTTCTTTCATCGTCGCTCTCTGTAGGTATACCTGCCTTTACCCGCGCGCATACTTAGGCCGAGCAGTGATATCTACGAAGTTCCACAAAATTTTCTATTCACCACGCAGGCAAACGACTGCTGGAAAACCATTAATAAAACATTCGCGATGATTCCTTCAGTCGTTTAGAAACCGTGAGAAATATAAAGTGCTACTCAAATAATGGCTTTTCGGAACCTAGAGTAACAAAACTGTCACTTGACTTCCCATCGAAAGATGGTATGGGGTTGAAACGAACAGTTTAAACCTTAAGAGGACTTGAGAAGAACGAATGATCTGAATGAATGAACAAAATTGTAATAATTTGCTTTCATTACTAAATTATTCTACAATGGAGGGCTCGTCCCATAGATTGTAGCTTCCACAATACTTCATAAAAAACCTAATTTTTTTAAAATTGCTAAATGCGTATGTCTTAGTTAATGATTCAACTACTACTTGGAATTATAAAAGAAATTATAATTCCAAATTATAATTCCATTAATATTATTAAAAGAAATCAAAAGGGTAATGTTCTGTCTTAAAGATGTTTTACAACTGTTTATGTATAGCTTGAAAATGAATGTATTCCTCTCTTTATTTGTCAATACACAGATTTCGTGATTTTGGAGATACACCAGAAATAGTTTACGGAATACATTTACAATATCTTCTTTACAAGAAATATTTTTAAAAGGACTCGGCCCCTAGATTGTAGTTCCCACAATACTTCCTAAAGGTCATAAAGGATATTTTTTAAAATAAAAGTTAAGTGCGTATTGTCTTAGCTACACGAGACCGTCAAGGAAAAGATGGTTCAAAACCTAGCAACAACTCTTCCCCTCGTCTCGCCTGATCCCCGTTTCGCTCGCGTACGTTTCTCTAATATCTGGCACACACACAAAAAAAGAACGAGCAGCGAAATAGACTACTACACATCTGCTAACTCATAAACTCCGGAACACAACAGCCATCCCGAATTCGCAGACATAAAATTTCTGCCATATCCGGAATTTTATCCTCCTTTCTTCTCTCCGAATTTCATACTCCCCGCCCCCCTCCACACACACTGTTGGAGCAAATATTTTCCGTGTTACGTGCGTGGCGCGACACACAAAAAAAAAAAAAAATCCATCCTGGAATTCCAGAGCACGTACTGACATTTCTCCATTGTTGTCTAACCATTTTGAATTTTCTCGGCCATGCAGTCTTACGTGCCTCGGGATCCATCTTTCTATTGCTTTTATTTACCCCGACTTATCAGATATCGAAGGAGTTATGTGGAGACTCGAGAAACGGGAGGGCTCGTTAAAATCGGCTGAAACAAATTATTGAGTTCAAAGAATGAAAAAAATAAAGAGTGTTAATGTCGTGACCGCGCGGTTACGTAGCTTGTTTATGGTTTCCATGGACACAGAAACCCCACCCTCCTTACATATATACATATATTATGATTTATTCATATATATTTACAGTATCAAAAATACAAAATTTCTATTATTAACCTTTAGCTTGCGGGGCCCATTCTCCCGCTTCCCTCTTTAGAACGGGAATTTCATACCCCCTTTGTAAGAACAGCTCTTAATATATATATATATATATATATATATATATATATATATATATATATATATATATATATTCATACTTGGGCCCGTATTCTTGGGATACATGCTATCCCAACCCGTAAGGTAAAAGTAAATAAATCATTATCAATCATCAATAAGGTCGAAAACCAGACAGAGGGTTGTAACTCAGTTCAATCAAAAGTTCAGCATAGAGACGGAAAGCACGCCCCCTAGGTACCTCTTACCCTTCCTCCTTTCTTCCCTTCATATATTTCCATCAGACAAATCCAGATCATTGTGGAAGCTTCTGCATCGGCGTGGGAAAGCTCCCGCACCGTTAGTGTGTCAGAGCATCTGGTTCCCCGGTGGCGACTGTAATTTCCTTAATTTCAACACTCCGTTAACGACTTGTTTAACGACATTGTCAATTTTTCTTAAATTGGTCACACATGGAAGGGCTTTTTCCAATTACAAATGGACACAGCACCACCATGTGCGCATGCCTCTGACAGTTATGTAAACAGTGTAAAGACCAATAGCTTGTGATTTAGCAGTGTATGTGTGTGCATATCTAGGTATGTTGTTGTTGTTGCTTATGCCCCCTCGCCGGAATGCATTCCAGACCCGATCCCTATAGGCTTGCAGGCCGAGGGGTGCAGCTCCGGTTTATAATGGCACCACAAGGGTCGGAGTCAGATTTTAGCCAAGTGCCATCGCCATTTTGACCGAGCGGCCCCAGGGGTGACATCTTGGGGGATCGTACCTTCCCCACAGTGTGGAGAAGGTACGATTTCCCATGAAAGATATGAGATCTAACGCGAGTATATGAGATCTGTCCAAACGGAAACCGAACTTTGAAAGTAGAGATCTAACGCATCAACCTAGTCACTGCAATAACGTTGCGTAACGTTATCCTCGAGCTTGCACCTACACTTATCGCGAGAACACCGCGTCATTTTGTCACTGTTTCGTGAGCGGTAGAGTGACTACTATTTTACCGTTTCGGTGATTATGGATGTCATTCAGGCGATTTCGGCTGTTACGGAAATGAAAGAACTTGAAGAGCAACGAGTTTGTGCGAAGTTCTACGTAAGATTGACAAAATACTTTACTGGAACATTCCCGATGTTTCAACAAGCTTGTGGAAAGGATTGGTTTGGCCTTTGTTAAGCCCAATGCCATGAATGGTACCGGCGTTTCAAATCGGGCAGAACATCCACCAAAGACGATCCGAAAACTGGGCACCCTTCCCCGTTAAGGGGTGATCTTCCCGTCGAAGAAGTCATAGCTTTGGTTCATGCAAATCGTCGTTTAACGGTCAGTGAGATTGTGTTGTTGTTGTTGCTTATGCCCCTTGACCGACATCAACATCAGATCAAGTTCCGAAGGCTATGGGCGATGAAGGTGCATGTCCTGTTTAGAATTAGCACCACAAGGGTCGGAGTCCGACTTTGCTGAATGACCGGTCCCGTCATTTTGAACCGAGTCAAGTGAGGAGACCGAAACACTTGACCCTGCACCTCCAGCGGTAAAATTGAGAACTTGGAGGACATTGTTGCCACTCCCTATTGTACGTGCCCCGGCCACCCTTAGTGAACACGGCGGTAGATTTGCAGCGACGAGCATCGAACCAGGGACGTTCAGATCACTGGCCCGCTACTCTTGCCAACTGGGCTATCACGCCCCTAGTGAGATTGTTGAAGATTTCAGTAAAAACTCATGTCACACAATTTTAACTGAAAAACACAATCTTACTTGGATGTTATGAGGCGTTTAAGAGAAGCAGTGCGACTGAGGAGACCGGAAGTTTGACCTAGAAGCAAGTTGACCTAGAAGTTGACGAGAAGCAAGACCTAGATGCTTCACCATGATAACGCACCTGCACACTCGTCACTCCTGATCCATGAATCTTTGGCCGAACAAGAGGTGACTGTCATCCCGAAGCCTCCAGATTTGGTCCCTGCGGACTTTTTTTGTTTTGTTCCTAAAGTTTAAATCCACCTTGAAAGGTCGACGATTTCAAATAATAGAAAAGATCGAAGAAAATTCGCTGCGAGACTTAGTGCGATCCCACAAAAGGATTTCCAGCAGGCACTCCAGCAATGGAGGACGCGTTGGTAGCGGTTTATAAACAGAGGGGGAGTGTATTTTGAATGATACGTGTATGATTAAAAAGTACTCTTATCAATTATTAATTCATTTTAAAAGTTCGGTTTCTTGTTGGAGAGACCTCGTATGTACATACGTATGTATGTGGGAGTGTATACGAGTACAGTCGATTCCGGTTAATTGGACCAGCAGCTTATTCGGACTTACTAGTACATGCCTTGCAAGACTTCTTCTGTCTTGTAACATAAGGCATGTTCGTTTAATCGGACCAGCCGGTTATTAGGACCAAAATGATCGCGTCCCGATGTGGTCCGATTAACCGGAATCGACTGTATATGTATATTCCTATGTATGTATGTATGTATGTGTATGCTCACAAATATGAATGTTTCTGTACGAATATACGTATATACGAATATGTGCTTAGATATTTGCATGCCTGTGCATGTGTGTTTATGCATGTGAGTGTGATTATCATCTTTCACCTTTTCATGGTCGATTCACTATGCAATACCTACGTTGGGGGGAATGGCCCATGCAACCTGACATCCTGTTGGCAGGTTGCATGGCTATGCCTGTGTGTTTATGCACGTGCGTTCGTGAATATTAATTTTTATTCAACCCCTTTTTTTTCACAAGTAGCAATTACCTAAAAAAATGGTACTTTTCTAGACCTCAATAGATAACTCAAAACATAAATATATGAAATTTGCATTTAAAAAATGTATTTTCCTTCATTAAATATAATCAACATTTTATAAATCTGACTAGATATCTTTTCCGCGTTCGGTAATTAGAAATGTACACTGAATCTCACCACCATCTGAATAATTCTCCTTCAGAAACGGATAAGTGACAAAAGGAATCTATTTACAAACTAACAGAAATAAAGCTTTATGCGTCTTCATTTGCAGTCAAATCATTATGCATGGTGCAGAATCTGAATGTAATTTCACAAAAGAAAATCTTACTCTGCCCGACGTGAACCTAGATTATAGTCAATTATTTCTAAGCCAAAGCAAACAGGAAGCAACTCACTGTATTTTGAAAAATCTGAACAAACAATAATAGAACAGAATCCACGCTTTCTCGGAAAAGACGACTGTGTAAAGAACGAAGCACACTAGTGCTCTCTGTAAACAGCGAAAACGACACCATAACTATTTATATTTAACGAAGTAACTGCATTTATATGTAGAGGAAACAAGTCCTTGAGTCTCAGAAACATAACTATATATATCATTTTTTTTTTGGTTTGTTTACTGCAGTCACTGTCTTCATAATTCTTTTTCTCAACGACGTTCATCACTCCGCAGGAAATATTATCTAGTTTCAAGGAAAAAATGGAAAAAAATTAAAAGAGAACCGCTTGTCATTCTGAAAAAATAATGGCCGCTGTAATTGTATTAACGAGTCAGTGAAAAACAAGTATTATTGCCTTTTATGAGCCTTAAGAACACGAGGAAACGCGTATGGCAGATGTATGGAGTGAAAATATTAACTGTCAAAACTATAAATTTTTCTTTCAACGAAATATGGTTTTATTAAAGTTAGGAATAGAATGGTTTAAGATCTTGGCTGAACTTAGCAAAACACTGCGTGGAAAATGATGCCAAATAATTATCTTGAACAAAAGGCCTTAGGTTATGTCCTGATAAACCAATAGCAGGTTAAACCTTCAGTGGGTGAACCCGTGTACAAAGTGCAACATTTTCGTAATTTTGAATGTTTTGTTTTTACATATTAGGTTTGAATGTTCTAAGCAGTTTCTATTTATAGCTACACCCTTTCTAATGCAGGTCTGATTTTCTGACCCTCGTATTAATTTCCATTCATTGTTAGTCGTGATTTAACCGTGGTAAACCAGAAATTATACTGGACTGCAATACGACAAAAGCAGGAGTCGATGTAGTCGATCCAATGTGCAGCTATTACATTTTATCCCACATATCACGAAGATGGACAATCTCATTGTTTTACAGGTTTTTGGACATAATAGGAATCCATTCGCAAGTTGTCCTTAGATTCAATAAACCGGACAGTATTGAAATAAGACGATTGTATCTGCATTCTTTGGCCTTTAATTATGCATATATATCTCAATATTATGAACATTTTATATCTTGTCATAAAACGCAGAATTATTTTCAATTTGAAAAAAGAAAAGTTTATTACAAAAGGAATAATCAAGGTCGAAAGAGACGTTGCACTTTGTGCCACGCGCACCTGCTGGTGTTCCAAAAATTGGCACGCCCGATGGAAGTGTTAAAAGTATCTTATCCAGTCATAACTAGTGCTCCCTTATTTTTGATGGGGTAAAAACTTAATTAATCCTACCTTGGAGGTTGAATATCAAGTAGTCCAGAATGTGTCTAACATCTACTTAAGCTATTAAACAACGTATCTAATCATAGCCTACTTTACTCGTGCACTAGAAAATACGTGTTACCGTACTGTTTAGAAAATCCATCTTACACAAAGCTTATTTTAAAAAGGAAGAATTGTGTAGTACTTTCATAACTGCGTTATTGCTAGAGAAACAGCTGAAAAATCACACCTGAAAAAACAGTGTGAGACGAAAGAATAATTGATCCACAATGTATTCAAATGATTTGTTGGAACTATCGGTGAAAGAAAATCGTACAGAAAGCGGTTCGTTAGCTCTGTAAAAGGCAAACAGAAATCAAAATTTGATGTGAGATTCAATATTTTATTCACCTGTCCTTCCCGCAACGCCGAAAGTCTTAACTTCATAACAATGATTCAGTGTTGTTATAGTCAATGTCTAAGGTTAACACAAACATAAATAACATAAACGCTTTTAAAAGCAATGCACATTATTAAAAGAATGAATCCTCCCTGAAAATGAAGAAACCATTTTACATTAGTTTCGTATTCGGGCCATATCCTTTAAAACAGTGCTTCTCAACCCCCGACCCTATCAAAAAGCTAGGGTATGATTTCTTTTTTAAGATTATAAAATAGTTAAATTTTTCTGCCTATCTGAATGTTTCGAAAAACTCATGTCAAGTTCTGAATCATAATAATCAGAATTGTTTCATGAAAGGAACGGGGAGCTATGTAATCGGAAATGAACGTCCGTAGAGAAATATTTGTTCGGAGAAGAATTGAGGAAAATGAAAATTTTGATGAGTGAGATTTATGGAGGGGGGAGGGGGGTCAGGTCTTTGTTAGCGGTAGAAATCCTTTGTACTACTTTCAAACATTCGTATCTCTCGGGGTTTTTACAACTACGATCAAGTCTATATAAAATACCTAACAACAGTAAAACAGAGTAAAACCCAAAAATATGTATCGGCACTTGGTTTGTTGGTAGTTTTGTGTCTAATACGCTACTTAGCGGAGAAATTCTTAGACTTTTGGATTCCGAATATTTTTTCAGTTTTCTTTCCAAAAACTTGGTATTATTTTTTGCGTTTTAGTGTAAATTAAAAAAAAATTAACTGTAAAGAAGGATTTAATAGCTAGAGAAAAATAGAAAGAGGAAATTCATTTTCAAAAATCGGTATCGCATGATCTACTTGGAACAATTGTTTTGTCGATTTTATAGCGTAAAAAGTAAAAAAAAAAAAAAATGTATTTAAAATATAAATGGTTGGAAATTTTAAAATGTCGAGTGTGACTCAACGTAGGAGTGGTTGCGAATAACATTGTTGTCGAGTCACACTCGACACAGGAGTCCAAAGGGTTAAAAAATAAGGGGAGGTCAAATGAATGCTTCTGAATTTCAAACTACGTATTTATATTCTTACTCCATAGAGTGTATATATATATATATATATATATATATATATATATATATATATATATATATATATATACAGTACCGTAACTAGCCATTCGTGTGCCCTGGGTAAGAATTTGCATATGGGCCCCTTAATTAATTAGGTTTTAGAAAATAATAAAACAAATAAAGCATTTTGGGACCCCCTTCCAAGTGGGCCCTGGGCGGGTGCCCCTGTTGCCCCTGAAGTTACGGCACTGTATATGTATATATATATATATATATATATATATATATATATATATATATATATATATATATATATATTTATATTAAAGTTTGTATTATATTGATTTTTATTAGTTTTTTGTGTTGAGCTTTGTTTATAGGTCAGATATATGACTTGGGTAATATTTGTTTCAAGTAGATTCAAGAAGACGAAAGAGAAATACAGGCCACCACTTAATTTTTACGGTGTTAAATGATTTGAGATGAATCAACTTTATTCTTTTATCTTAAAATTTTAATATCTTGATAAATGAATTTTTTTTATATTTTATTACTTTAATATTTAAATTTTTTTAATATTTATTTTTATTTTTTAATCTCTCTATTACTTACTACTTGTTCTTATTTTAAAATTATTTTAAAATTTTTTATTCCTTATTTTATTAATTTGTTTTCTTTTTAACTTTAATATTTTAATTACTGAGCACATGTAACTTGCAACAGGAGATAAAATCACCATGACCCAGTAACTACATTTCAAAAACTCCAATTACGTCAACTTTCGGGAATTTATATAATAGTGGTACGACTTATTTTACCAATTATCAAAGGGTATGGTTAAGATTTAACTACTGTATTCTGTTTTCATTCGGTAAGGCAACTGCTCGATTCACAGCATACGTAAACAAGACTTACTCGACAAGTTGTCGCAGTTTGTCAGGTCTTTTGTTTTTCGTGTTTTGATGGTCTTTTTCGTGTGATTTTGCGCACCATAATGCTCCCTTTTTTCGGGTCAAAATTCAATTAATTAATCCTTATCGAAGAGGCTGCTCCGTCTACAAACAATTTAAAACTTGAGTAGTGATCTTGTATGACATACAAGAGTCAATTAAAATTCGGGTCTTCGGCGTTATCTCGACAATACTTCATCGAACGGCACTTACCTCAACATTCTCGTTCAGGCGTTTTAATTAATAAACCGAGTCAGTGAAATTCATCATGACGAGCAAAGTAAAGGAATTCCAGCAATTTGCTTGAAGAAGCTGCCCAGGAAGGACACGAAGTTCGGTTGATCGCTTTAATTAATTGGATGCTTGTTTGATGCATGAACGAAGAATTGAGCAGGGTATATTCAGATGAATGGAAAGTGTATATGAGTAGCGATTGTGTTTGGAAGAAAAAGATTTAAAATATAACTACTATAAGGTGAATTAAAAATAGTTCAGTAATAAAACCCGTTCATTCGTAAACCGGTTAACTATAAGTTAGTTCACTTTACGCATTTTAAAATATTCCAGCAACACGGCAATTAGATGTTGCATAAAATCCCAGAAATTCAAAGTTCTGAACAGAGGTTCGTGACCTCGTGGTTATGTAGCTTATTTATGGTTTCCATGCATACATAAAACTTGTCCTTCTTTCCTTACATTTATACAGATATCTTGTATATTCATATATATTTACAGCATCCAGCATACAACATTTCCATTATCAATTGATCATTATCAGTCCTCAATCAGAACCATCATAAATCGAAATAGATAGATAGATAGATAGATAGATAGATAGAGAGAGGGAGAGAGAGAGAGGGCCATGACTCAGTTCGATCTAAAAGTCCAGCATAGAGCCGGGAATCGTGTCCAATAGTTATCTCCCCCTTCTCTTTCTTTCTTCCCTTTATATATCCCCTCTTTCAGATCATTCTAGAAGCTTCGGCATTGGCGTGGGAAAGTCCCCGTGTCTTCTGGTCAACCAGTGTGTCGGAGCATCTGGTTTCCCGGTAGTGGTCGTAATTAGTCTGTTTTGAACTGTCCGTTAACAACTTGTTTAACGACCACTGTCAATCTTTCCTTAAATTGGTCGCATCCGTAAAGGCTTTTTCCAATAAGGGATGGGCCCAGCACCATCAAGTGTGTCAGCCCCTTACACAGAGGATGTCTATTCTCCTTTAATATACTTATGTTTGAAAGAGATAATTACATTAAAAGTTGAACGGGGAATTTTTATTAAACGAAGTGTACGGTAGAAAATGATTTATAGATTATAGGTATGGAAATCTAAATGAATTATCTATCTGTATCTGTACAGTCCCGTCACAATAATGGGACCACCGCCTACTTTCCACGTCGGCGCGAACTAACCAATCGCAGAAGGCACGTGGCGGCACTAGCAGTGGAGGGTATAGAAAGGGTGTCGGGGTCATTAACTTTTTTTTAATTTTCAATTTCTTCCGGCTTTTTCTTGTCGCCAAGGTACATTTTTGTTTTCTTTTTTGCCACAATATTTTGTGGTAACGAATCTCTCGCACCTGTATCTGCCTGGACAGTTCTTCTGATCGTCGTAGCTTCCGTGTGTTTTTCTCCATCCAAATTATGTCGCCTCTTGGCAAACTTTATTTTCGAAACCCATCTATATGTTTACATTTTTCTTACCGTTAGAGGTTTATGGCAGGGCTTTCTCATAGTTCCTAGCCAGGTGCCCCGTAAAACGATCACCTTAACCTTGAGGGAAGAAGAAAGCATTGCAAATGGTTGGAGTAATGCAGAAACGGAGCGATTTATCTGACGTCCAAGAGGGCACACGACCACCGGCTTCCGGGGCCAAGGGTGGCAGCATTTTCGAAACGGCTCATTTTGTGAACTGTTCGCGTGCCACCGTGGTAAAAGTGTATACCGTCCGAAATCAGCGAAGGGGCAAATGTGCTGCACCACGGGTCATAGATGACAGAGGTGAACGACGGCTGCGGAGATGCGAATAGACGTGCAACCGTCGAACCACTGATCGCCCAGATGAACCAAGGAGCTACCAAGAGTTGCATCCTCAACGACAGTTCAGCGAACGTATGAGGCTCCGCAGCAGACGACTGGCCCGAAACACTCGCACTCATTATCGGGCAGGTGCCTTTTTAAACATAATCTTGGAAATGAGTGCCTGAAAAATTCAAAACTATACAAAAACGATCAGCCTGCTGCTCAAGTCGTTCGCTTCAGCGTATCTGTGTAAATCATCCAGTACCAAAATAAATTATGCGAAGAGCGTATATAGAAATCGGTTTATTGATTCTTAACTTGACGATGTATTGAGAGTAACACGTAGCAAGTAGAAACCTGATTTGTGTAAAATAATCAATAATTTGTCTCAACACAAAAGAAAATCACATTCGTTTTTAAAATAAACGTTTGAATGCATTTAGGTTTTGAGTTTTTTTTTTCCATTATTATATATGTTGCGGCCAGCGCAATGTAGCAAACAAATGCATGCAGCCTGAGAGAAAAAGAAAGGTTAAGGACTGATCTTTGCTGACGTCCACTGAGTGGCGGCAGGTGGCTTTTTCCGATGAATCACGTTTTATGCTCCATCGGACAGATGGACGTTGGCGTATACGGCAGGAAACGTCCGAAAACAAACACCGTGCAACAGTTACCGGAAAGGTCCAAGCTCGAGGAGGTAGCGTTATGGTCTGGGGAATGTTCTCGTGGCTTTCACTGGATGCACTCATCGTTGTGGAAGGTACAATGTGTTAGCAATGGTGGAGGCCTTGGCTTTTCAGTTTAACACTTGTTCTCGTCTCTGCAGGTTCTTCCCGGAGCAATCGCCGTAGGTTGAATTAACGCATACATGATTAATTATGTATGCGTTTTCTGGGCATGCGTAACCTGCGACGCATGCTCCGTGGGAGTGGCCGATTTTATATATAGTGTGCGTTACAATTCTCTTGGCGGATCTTGCTTTTAACTTTTAATTGTCCCGTTCTTTGTTCTCCCCGTTCGTTTCCCCCCCCCCCTCGTGTTTTACCTTTACTTGTACTATCGAAGCTTTTTGTTTCTCCCACTTTCTATTTTCTTTCCTACTTTCGTTTTTTATTCATCACTGAGGTTTAATGCATTGCTATATCAAGCTACAGTGGAGGGCTCTGCCCATGTACTGTAGTTACCACTACTCTTCCTGAAGGTCCTGAAGCTCTTTGGCAGATCAGAGCAGATCAACGAAACATATGAGCTGACGTTCCGGATTTAACGATGAGCTTACAGTTTATGTCAATGGTATAATTTATGTCAAAGGTAACAAATATTGTCCTCACTTTTTAAAATGGTTTTTAAATAAAGGAAGTTAAATGATCAGTTTGCTGGTCTTTATTTCCCGTTCTCATCTCAATATCTTTTTCGATGTACATCTTCTTTGAGGAATAAGGAAGTTACGCTTTAGGTAACACGGTGGATCACGGAAGTATACATCTGTCCTTACGGACCGTGTCCACACCCTTACATGGGGATTGCCTTTCCTCAGCACGATGGCATCTTCCGGCAGGTCAATGCGACGTGTCCTACAGCCCGCAGGGTACGTGCGTGGTTCGAAGAGCACCAGGATGAGTTTACCGTACTCCCCTGGCACCCAAATTTCTCGGACCCAATCGTTAATCTATGGCAGTGGTGGGCAAACTCATTTGTCCAGCAGAATATGATGTTTTTCAATGCACTCAATTACAGCATTTGCTATATCCTCTCCACGTGTTTGACCTTTGAGTGGCAATAATCCTAAAGGCTTTTCTTTAGGACCTGTAGATGAAATAAATCGTACAAAAAGTGAAACTAGCGCTGTATCATTTATGTTACAAGACTCATCAACTGCTATTGATAAAGCTGAAACTAATTTAAGATCTTCGACTTGCTGGTCGGTTATATTCGAAGACCATTTTGACTAGTCTAGTGTTTTCTACGTGGACACGCTCTCGGAAGTAATACATTGTAAAACACGATGCAAAGATACGACTTGACGATAAGCGTTGACTTTAATCTTTCTAGAAATGTTTTCTCATGAAGTCGCTTCAGAGCACTCGCCTAAAGATAAAGACCCATAAACACCAACTAAGTATATGTAAAAAAGGAAATAAGAAAACCAGTCATCACGAAGTTTCAATCTCACTGTACGTGCGCGCCCGCTTGTGGTATTTTGTGGAAGAGCCACACTTAAGAGGCCAAAGAGCCACATGTGGCTCGCGAGCCACAATTTGCCGACCACTGATCTATGGGACCACCTCGATCGGGTTTTTCGAGCAATGGATCCTGAACAACGCAACTCAGGCCATCTTGCCACGGAACTGGACTCGGCATGGCTCCACATCGCTTTCAGTACCTTCCAGAACCTCGTTGACTCTCCTGCCCGTCTCGAAAGGTGGTTATTCTGTCTCTTGACCGGTGGTCACATTAATGTTATTGGACTGTGCATAAACAATTTTTTCCTCCTACAGATTGCAAATACCTCCAGGACCTTCAGGAAGAGTGGTGGGAACTACAGTACATGGGCCGGGCCCTCCACTGTAGGAAGATGTAGCAAAACTTCAGTGATCAGTAAAAAACAAAAGTAGGAAGGAAAATTGAAAGTGGGAGAAACAAAAAAAACTTCGATAGTTCAATTAAAAGTAAAACGTGGGGGAAAAAATTTAGGCGGAGCGACGCACCAAAGAAGAACTTGGTCACGCGGACCAAAGGGAAATAACTAGCAATAAAGAGGGAAGTCGGGGGGAGTGAAACTGATCAGATCCTGAAACGGTTTTAGGAATGAATCAGAAAGCTAGATGACGAACAATGAACAGGACAAACAATTAAAAGTTACGACCAAGAATATTGCAAATATATAGCCCGTTTAATTAATCACTATCGCATTACTTTTTTTTAATGGTAGAGCAGTTTTAAATTCCCGTTTCAAGAATTACCATAAACATTTTCGGACATATAACAACCTATTTTACATAGGAACCCGGTGATAATCATAAACAAAAGTTAATATATTTGAATTATATCAGTCACTTTGTGTTTATTGTTTAATACTATTAATCCCCAAAATACGTTTCATTGAAAGCTTATCCACTAGGCATCAAATGAAACTTTTAATTAAAAGTACATTCAATAAAACACCACTTTTTTTTTTTAAAGGAGGAATAAAGATAACGACTTCATTTCTATTCCCATTCAACGGAATACTTTTATCTGTTAGCCGCAGAAAACAAGAGACTTAATTCGCAAGAACAAAACAATATTTCATTTCAACCATTCCTCGTTTAGGCTAATCACTTGCTTTATAAAACAACCCTTTTTTCCCCTCTCCCCATACCCTTGGTAAAAAGAGCGGGAAAAAAGAAACGGAGCCTCGCAAATAAAATAATAGGCGGCATTAAGAGTTTGCGGGTTATTCCCAGGGGGGTAGTTTGCCCGGGCAGCCTCGTGCCTCCTCGTCATCTCTGGCCTTAATAAAGTGTCTCTGAAACGTGTGTTTCGGCGAGCAGAAACAAAAATTCGAGCGCTCGTTCCAGACGTTTTATGGCCACCGGCGCACCCGAGTGAAATGCGACGCACGGGGGAGACATGGATGCGTATAAAGTGTTCCCGCGGAAAAAGGGAAAATGGTGCAGAATAGGTGGAATTGTTTTATTCGGGGAGACAGTTATCTGCAGTTTTGAGAGATGTTATAGGCAATAGAGGATGTTTATAAAGGGTAATAAGTAAGAATCGGAAATAATTTTTGCAAATAGAGGCGTTTCGCACAAGTTCGGCGGGTTTATTTTAATGAAGTGCGCCGTTATTCGTTTAGGGAAAGGTGATATCGATTTTTAGACAAATCAAAACACGTCCGCTCAAGCCTTCTTTTATTTCTTCTACTCTTCTCAAAGTCTGTTTTGAAATACGCGCCAATTTTTAAAAAAAATTCTTATTTGTATCGTCTTATTTAAAAAGTGCTAGCATTTTTACCATGCTTTTATTAACTTGCTTTCTTGCATGTTTGTGTGTGTGTTTGTCCCTTACAAATCTTGCAATCGAATTTTAACTAACTTCCCGACTAGCTAGACATTTGAAACTTTTAGAACAGCTCAGAATACGATGACAATGCATTTTTAAAATACTTTTAGCCATCTTTAAGCAGATTTGAATACATTTTCAGTTAATTTTGTTTTGTAGACTTGTGCAGCCATCTATCGGCCGGAACGGGAACGAAAAGTTAAACGCAAGTTAACTTCCAATTAACTTCATTTTCTTTCAAGTTGATGGGATAATTCATCCAAAAGAAATTTAAAAAAGTCTTTATTAAAACATAGAATATTCAAGTTTATAAGATTCAACAGAAAATTTAAAAACATGGCATATAAAAAGTTCTTTTTATCTTGTAATTCTTTAACATAAGTTGCACCGGATTTTGACTGTATATTTGAAGTCGCATTTCTAGTTTCATCGGAAAATTACCCTCAGAGATATATACTTAAGACTTTTTTGCGAGCTCATAGTAGAAACTGAAAATTGTTAAATATGTATTAAACGTATTTGTAAGCATACCTTTCAACATAAACAAGCATATGCAGGGCCGTGCTTAGGGATGGGTGAACAGGGCAACCGCCCAGGGCCGCTAAAAATTTAGGGCCGCCATTTTTATTCCTCATCTCAACACTTTTCTAAATGTTACGGGTTTTTAAGTATTCCCTCATTTTTCTCGGTTTCTACAATTCAACTTATAAAAAAATATATGTTTCGATTTTTTGAAAAGAATCGTAGACAGAATTTTAATTGACAAACTACCCATTCGGTTCGAAAAATTTCTCGGTTAGAAAACCAGGATTTATCTTCAATTCAGTTATAGTAAAACCTTGATTATCAATCGGGGTTGTCTTACAAGATCCATTACTCAGTACGTAGAGAAATTTGATTGCCAATAAATGTGCTTCGCCCAGGGCCGCTAAAATCCTAAGCATCGCCCCTAAGCAGGGGAAATGCTTAGGGGCGTATGTTAAAACGTATGCTCGTTTTTCTATGCACGTGAAGTGAAATCAAATCACATTGAATACAATAGGATTTTCAACTCCGCAAAGAATAACCTAAATCGCGTGATTGAGCTGAAATTTCTCACACGAGGACATATTTCGACTTTCTAGACTGCAGAGCATATTTTATATTTCATCGCCAGGAATAAAAAAAAGAATGAATATCTCAAACTTTACTTGATTGTAACCAAACATATACGTTACAAATATATTTGCATACGTAAGATACGATAATAAATAGTATTTCTGAGTTTATGAAGTTGCTTGTAAGGGAGTCTTTTAGGTACCAAGAACTGTTGTCGTGGAGTTCACGAAAGATGTGGTGGAACCGAATGACCGACGTCCGAGAATGGCCTAGGCAGAAAGTAATCGCCTTATTTCAACTAGGGCCATGATTTCTTACTGAAACACCTCTGCCATATAAATATCGTTTCAGAACCCTTTTGCAAGCTCTGTCATCGATGGGAGAACATGATGGACTTAACCCATATACTGAGTTGTTACATCTGAGTTGTTACATCGCCCATACTGGAGCTCTACGTCCAGCTCCAGTATGGGCGAGATATTGGAAACTTTAGGGTTCATGGATGTTTTAGTTCTCTTTTGTTTGTTTGTTTGTTTGTTCTTTTTTTAATATATATATATATATATATATATATATATATATATATATATATATATATATATATATATATATACATACATACACACACACAAACACACACACACAAACACACACACATACACACATACACACACATACACACACACAAACACACACACAAACAAACACAAACACACACACACAGCGCGCGCGCGGAATCTGAAAATGACCTCCGTTTTGTCATAGGACATCAAGTTTCCTGACAATTCAGGTAACTATGCTAAATAAGGAAATACCTCAAAATAAATGAAAATAGATTTAGAAAATTAATTTGTATTACAAATTTTACATGAAAATCCTTTTTGAAATGAAATGAACTCACTAAAGCACACTAAAATCGCTTCTTCTTCCCTATGAGACTCCTCTTAGTACATTTACGCTTGTAAGTAGCATCTGGAATGTCTCTCTGAAGCATCCAAAAGTAATCTGCCGTCATTGTAATGCTCCATTTTCCCTGATATCTTCTTTCCATCTCTTTTAATGTCCTGGTGGAATCGTTCCCCTTGTTCTTTACTCACAGCTCCCAAATTTTCAGGAAAGTAGTCAATGTGGGATTGGAGGAAATGCACTTTCAAACTTATCAGGCAATCTAAAGCTTGAAATCCTTTCAGCATTCGTCCGACGATCTTTTTGTAGTCAGGATCTTTCTAATAGCTAAAAAAATTTCTCTACGACCACTTTAAATGCAATCCACTCTTTCTTTTGAGAAGCCGTCATGGTATTGATAAACTCTTGATCAGCTCTAAGCCTTCTAATGTCTGGTACAACGAGCACACCTTCCTTTAATTTTTTCTCCAAGAGGCCTGGAAACTTGGTGACCAAATATTTGAAGCATTCTTCATTTCTTGGAAGTGATTTTACGAATTGCTTCATCAACCCCAATTTTATAAGGAGAGGTGGTAGAAGAACTTTATGTGGAGGTACCAAAGTTTCTCGGAAGACATTGTTTTGACCGATTGTGATCACCCTCGACCGATTGTGATCAAACTCTTCTTGGTCCAGTGATTTTGTCGGTATCGACTGTCCCATAGAGACAGAAAACAAAGGTATTTGGTATAGCCAGCTTGTTGCCCGAGCAGCATACACAAGACCTTTAAATCCCCACACACTTGCCAACCAACCATAGTCTTCATATTTAAGTTTACGAAGAACTGATTCCTAATCTCGTAGGTTTCCTTCAAGTGAACGGAATGACTTACAGGGATGGAAGCGTAAAAACCGCCGTTGTGGAGCAAAACTGCTTTGAGACTTCTTTTTGAAGAATCTATGAAAAGACGCCATTGCGTTGAATCATATTGGATTTTGAATTGACTCATCAGACGTTCGACATCGATGCAATGAACCAACTTGTCTTCATGTTTAAAGTAAGGAACGAACTCCTTTTCCCGATGTTTGAACCATGAAAACGACACTCCTGACAACAATAAATTCCTGCTTTTGAGCCTTGAACCGAGTAACTCAGCGATACCTTTATGAAGATTCAAGTCTCTTACAAAATCCTTAATCGTCTCATGGGAAAAAATTTTGGTCTTGTATCATCTTCAAAAACAAAACTTGATTCGTCATCTGCTTCAGGTTTCATCTTCATCGGAGCTAGGTATCTCTTCCAAGGTAACAGGGGGCTTGGGTACTGGTATATATGTGCCATTGGGGATGGGATGAATTTCTGAGTACAGATTGAGGTATGAAGTGGAATGTTTCCATTTGGAATTATACCCTTTCAGATCGCATGAACAAAAATAACAGTCTTCACTATGGTTCATTTGTTCTCACCATACCATAGGAATCCCAGAACTGAAAGCTTTTTTCTTATCCTTGAACCTATTTCGGAGGTCTTCAACACACTTTAACGCACTTTATGAGGCGTCCAAACTTTATCTTGATCTCCAAGTTTTAGTCTGAAGTATGAAGTATACTTTTTTCCCAAAGTCTGTGATATTCAGCTGTTGCTTCAACACTGTAAATTCACCACAAACGAAACAGAAACTGTGAGGCGAATTAGTGCACTTTCGCGGGGCCATAACGCTAACTTGGGGAAACACGATTTAAGAATGACGAGCTAACACGAAGTGAGATGAAAAAGTGTGAACAGGCGAGAACAAGTAAAAAATTGAATCAAGCCTGTGCATGTCAGAACCTGCGCTGTCAGCTTGCAACATGTTGATTCTGGTTTCCATTAGCTCCCTCTGGAAGTTCTTTTCTTTGAAAGTATGTTTTTTTTTGCATTGTATATCTTAAATGCACTGATGTCAATTAATTAATAGTAATTTTGACTTTAAATTTAGTTAAAAACCCTAAGGTAAGAAAATGCCAAAAATTGAGAAAAATTTGCTAAATTTGAAGAGAATTTTGCATTTTGTGTTAAATCCTGACGTCTAGTATTTTTCCAAATTTTTGTTCGTATCCAGTACACCAAAATACATGGAAATTAGTTGAAAATAATCAAACAGCTTTTTAGTCGCAGATCTGCGTAATTAATGGACAACTGTCTGTTGAATCTATACGACTCCAGCTGACTATCCTTTGAATAAACAAATCGTTTTGTGTTGGCACACCTGCGAACCACGTCATTGGCATCTAACATTTAAAATAATCTGATGGTGAAGCAAGCGATATTTATTTTCAAATCGCATGATTCATTTTAAATAAAGTACTCGTAATAACTCGAACAAATGCTTTCGTCAATAAAAGAGTACAGAAGGCCGGGATGAGTTACAAAAAAAGATTTGTGGAGGAAGATCTTAAATTTTACGATTCAGTTATTTTTTTCTCCTTCACTCTTCATTAGCTTTGTGAAAGGGTTTGTTAAATGTTAGACTCACTAGCAATAAATAACGATTTATTCAACAAACTAATGGTATTTTCAACCTCCACAGAAAATAAACCCCTCAATAAGTCCTAACTGCCTTTTATGATTCGGGTTTCTCATGGTTCGAATCCTTTGTCATTTTATGTACATATCATTTTAACTATTTGTTTCCTTTATAATGCTCTTGATAAATAATCATGGACTCTTTCGACATCGGGGTATTGTTATATTTTCAGATCAATTTTAAATTAATGTTTCCTTTAACGGCGTTGATCCCTTTTCTTCTTGCATTGTAAAGTGTTATGCGTACAGAAACTTACTTTAATTTCTTTCTTTCTCATTTTTTGAGTCATCTGTCATTTCCCATACATATCTTCAACTATTTGTTTGGTATGGAATGCGCCACCTTTGCAACACAATAAATAAATAATCAAGTGCTCTTTTGACATCAGCGTATTGTTACATTTTCACAACAATTTAAAATTAATGTTTCTTTTAACGGTGTGGATTTTTTCCCCATCTTGCATTGTATGGTATTACTAATACAGAATCCTGTTTTAATCTTCTTTATTTCTTAACTGATAAAAAAAAGTAAGTGCATGTTATGTCTCTTCCATGTTTGCAACACAGTTTCTTTCACGTTGGTAACTTGCTAAAAGAAGATCTCCACCTCTGTGGAATCGAGATAACAGAAAACATTTGTCTTTTCGTCCAAAATTGAACTATTCTATTGAAATACAATGGCGCAAGTTACGCAACACCTTATTAAAAATCGTACGCTTAGTTGAATCCCAAATTCGCCTCAACTGCGTCTTCAAGCTCGAAAAGAATGCAAGATGAGTGCTGATTAAATCCTTACTTCTGAAAAAAAAGAGATGACAATAGCACTTCAAATAACATAACTCGTTGCTGAGACCTTGAGAGAAATTTAGGTAAAGGAAACGTCTCAAAACATCTGGTGTCGTGGCGGACTCTTTTCTTAGAAGATCTGTTGTTAATCAACCGAATGATGAACTATTTAAGGATTACTACGTGTTGACAGATACTGCCTTCAGTACGCAAATTGTCCACGGGCTCCATAATGTTTGATTAATGTTGTTTATTGACTATAACGGTTTTACACTATTTAACTGCAACCTATAAAGCCGGCTTTTCAATAGGTGGGGTCAGCCGCTTTGGTCGCAATGTAGTGGAATAACAGACCATAATTTTTCGGAAAAGATACTCGGTTTGATCATTGGCTCAATAACAGGAAAATTCAAGGCAGCACATCCTTCGAAATTAAGCACAAGAACTATTTTACGTATGGAGCGTCCACGTAAAGGTTGCTCAGAATTCGGACCAGGAATCTGTATTGTAAACAGAGTTGATGCAGACATTTGTCAGCAAATATCTCTAAATTCTAGAATGCTCTGTTAAGATATCAGTAGCTTAAATCATCCCTTTTATGCTTTCTTTGCGATAGCCTCTTGGTCCAACTGAGATTTTATGTACAATGGAGAATTCCGTTGACTTCTTTTTTTTTAAGCTCTATCTACTTTTCGATGGAAAAATTCCTTTTCTCTCGTGTTCTATAGAAAAGAGAAATAAATTATATCTCCATACATGTTTTTTGTTTCTTTTCCTTTTCCTTGAGTGCGTGTTTCCAGGAATTTTTGGAACTCATCAGTGGCTGGGATTATGTACCGAAAGAAAAATGATTGCCTTAAAAAAATGATAAAAATCATCGAATGTTAAAGCCTAACGGCATCTTCTTGCCTGAACTAACCATAGCTATCATTGTCACTGTGGAGCTTTCATTGATAAATAACAGAGCTAAAAAAGGCAGTTTTCCGACGAGTTGGATTTTTAAAATACAAAAGTAGCCAGTGATGCAACCCCTTTCTCAAGATATTGCAGAAAGGTATTTTTACTTCTATATTGGTGTGAGTGTAGAAGGGGCCGATGAAAATTAAGTCTTTTTAATCGAATATTTGATTCGATATCGAATATTTATGGTGGGTAACTTTTAACTTGAGATCTAACCCTGAGACAAAAAATAAACAAATTGGGCGATGTGGCATAACCAAAATCCCTATTTTCGAGGGAGGGTCCTTTGCAATGTTTTTTTTTTGAGGAAAGGGGTTGTCACTACACTAGTTATGCATCCATATTTCTTGGGAATTTTAGATTATTTTCGCCCTTCCTTTTCTTAAACTATGGGGCAAATAAACAGAGATGCTAAAGTAAGAAAACTTTAAGAAATACAAAAATAACCAAAAGAAGTCAAAAATCGCCCTTGAAACCAACTGTGGATGAGGTATTTTTTGTAAGAATCAAGCACCAAGCAAAAATCTTAAGCTAATATTATTTTTTTTAATTAAAACTACCGAAGGCGAAGCAGTGGTATTGGTAATTTCTTGGTTTCCAGTCTCGTAGAGTCTCATATATTTCTTGCTTTTCATGTAGTTTTCTGTATATACTGAAGCACTGCGCACTTATTCTTACAGTTTATATCGAAATGTACTTCCTGGGAATATCCCCATTAACACTTTGTTGACGGTATGTTGTGAAGAGTATAAAGCCTGAATTCTCGTATATTTTTTTCAATTATTTAAACCTTCAGCGGGCGCGCCAACTTTTAGAACACCAGCAGGCGCGCGTGGTACAAAGTGCAACGTCTCTTTCCAATTTGATTATTCCTTTTGTAATAAACTTTTTCTTTTGAAATTGTAAATAATTCCGCGTTTTATGACGGTATAAAATGTTGATAATATTTAGATATATTTATAATTAAACGCCAAAGAATGCAGATACATTCCCCTTATTTCAAAACTGTCCGGTTTATTGGATCTAAGGACAACTAGCGAATTCATTCCTATAATGTCCAAAAACCTAAAAAACAATGAGATTGTTCATCTTCGTGATACGTGGGATACCTTGTATTAGTTCCACAGTCGATCGACTATATCAACTCCTGCTTTTGTCGTATTGTAATCCAGTATAATCGTCGGTTTACCACGGTTAAATCACGACTAACAACGGATGGAAAAGAATACAATGGTTAGAATATCAGACCTGCATTAGAAAGGGTGTAGCTATAAATGGGAACTGCTTAGAACATTCAAATCTTATATGTAAAAGCAAACCATTCAAAATGACGAAAATGTTGTACACTTAGTACACCGGCGCGCCCGCTGAAGGGATAATAATAAAGTTTAAATATTCAAAACAGAGTGTAAGATTTCACTCGAATTTCAATGTGTCTGTTAAGGATGACGGTGTCTTTTGCTTCGACAAGCATTAGAAAAGAAATCATCCCTGTCACTATCATCACTTACGTTATTTCCACTTTCAACATCACTTTGCATATCTGACAACGCATCTGCAAAAATTTCCGTTCAAAAGACCGATCTTCCATTTTTGACTGTCTTCTCATTACTCAATGAAAGGTTTTCAACAAAATTTCATAATATTCTAATCTGAATAGATTCATAAAAGTTTCTCATTAATCAAGCAAAAAATGCAAACACGCATTCGTCACAAGTTTGTTTATAAGAAGAATTCTTAATTGTCACGTTTTATTGTCTTGCCATTGCAGTTTAGTGACACGATATGGCATGGAGTGCCCAATGGCGCGAATTCACGTCGCCAACAGTCGGAAAATGAAAGAAGGCCATTCACCGTCATGAAAGTGTTAAATGTTTCAATTTCATTTCTGTTTCCCACATAGTTCTTTCTCTCTAGTGAATATTTCTTAAAAGGGGAGTGATCACTTTTAAGGACCTTTAAAAGTATCTTTTTTAGACCTATGTTCGATTGTATGTACTACTCATGATTTTTGCTTCATTTGCATAAATTTTTTTGAGTAACTGCCTAACATACTGTTTATTATATATATATATATATATATATATATATATATATATAATATTTCAAGGTAATTAAAAAATATAATTATTTTTTATGCATAAAAAGTGAATATTTTTTTAAAAATCGAGCATTTTGCAGTCAACTGTTGTGCGCATTCTGTCAAAATAAATTATTAAGGCACAGTAATAATTGTTTACTATATGTGATTACAATACCTCAAACAGCAAAATCCACTAACATTTTTAAACCTTAACATATTTTAATTTTTTAAAGAATTTTTTTATAAGCTTTTACTCGGTCATTTTTGAAATTTCTAATTAAAAATAGCCCGTACTAAAATGTTTTAATATATTTTAGAATAATGTTGGTGGATATTGTTGCCTGAAGTATTGTAAACACATATAGCAGAGGTGAGGAACCTTTTTACCATTAGAGGCCACATGTAAATTAGGTAGTAATAAAGGAGGCCGCATAAGTTGATGAACCTATAAATGCGACTTTTATGAAATTATTATAGTTAGATAGTTTTCACAATTTGGTGCATTATATGGAAAAATAATAAAAAAATTTAAGTCCTTATTTATTTATTATTTGACATAAAAAGTTACAATATAAAATATTTTTGTATTCACATAAGGATAAAAACTTGTTATAACATTAATCATTAATTATCATTATTTTTTTTTGCAGAAAAAATAATACGTTTTAACGTACCTGGAGTCAGTCATAACAATAATAGTAAGAAAATAGTTTTTGTGTAGAGATCATATAACACGTCTGGTAGTATTGCTAAGAAACTCTGAACATTAAATTAAATATAAAGTGTAGTTAAAGTATCATACAATCAAGGTAAACAAAGCTGATTTGGATAAATATACAATTGTAGCGACTATAGACAACAATTTCAAAATGTCAACTTTATTTTGGCCGACACTGTACATAAATTCATGCCGTTCTTTATTTAATTCTATTGATTTGGAAATTGTTGTAATCTATATTATTAGATATTAATTAATACAAGTGCTAGCTTTTATGAAGGTCGCAAGAGAAGATCACGGAGGCCGCACGTTCCCCACCTCTGACATATAGTAAACAGTTATTACTGTACCTTAATAATTTATTTTGACAGAATGCGCACAGTAGTTGACGGCAAAATGCTCGATATAAAAAAATATTCACTTTTTATGCATAAAAATAATTACATATTTTTAATTACCTTGAAATATTGTATGTATATAATAAACAGTATATTAAGTAGTTACTCAAAAAAATTCATGTAAATCAAGCAAAAATCATGAGTAGTACATACAATCGAACATAGGTCTAAAAATGATACTTTTAAAGGAACTTAAAAGTGACCACTCCCCTTTTAACCAAACCTTATCGATTACGGATCATGTCTACATCAAATAGTACAAAAAATAGTCTTTATGCGGGGAAAAATTCTTGGAAAAGTAAAAATTCCAGTGACATACAGTGAGACTAAAAATAATGACATTATCAAACAGCATACTTAAATATTTCAGTCTCTCAAAATAACTGCCTCGAAGTGTATAACCGCGTGCATGTCGCATTAATCACAAACAGTAATTAAAAGTATTTTCATGATCATTTTTCAGTTTTCCTCTTTTCTCTGCGCACATTTCGGTTCCAATTTTTCTCATGCAGGAGATGTGAATGCAGCGTCCGAAAAATTCCTACTTAGAATTCAGGCATATTGTTCTTCCAAATCGAGCTCGTTTGCTTACGTTGGCTAGCGCTGCGATCTGCGATACCGAGTTGCATAATTTATTATTTTCCTCCGCTTGTTTAATGTCTTGTTTTGTTATTCTGATGTCGGTTATTTAATTGTGTTCTTTCATTCGGCATGATGTTGTTATTTGCCGCACGTCTTCTTTTGCTTTCGTTTCGTGTACTCCTCTTTTGCAGACCTCTTCTGTTATCTGAATTTCCCCATTCGTAATTTTCCCGGTAAGGGATTTTATTTCTTTACTAAAATTTCGACTGCTTTTTCGTTAATTTCCTTTACTCTATTTATGATATGATCATAATAAATTAATGTCTTTCTACATATGTGTGTGTATTCTTGTACACCTATATTACCCATGCTAGTACACTATCTGGCCAAAAGTATCCGGACATCCCCCTAAAGAAGTGGATTTGGCAGGTGACGTAATGATTCCTGTGGTTGGAAACATGAACTCTGAGATGTATGTGGACATTCTGGACAATGCTGCTCTCCCAAATCTATGGCAATATTTCGTGGAAGGCCCATTTCTCTTCCAGCAGGATAACTGCTCCATTCACACATCGAGACTTGCTCATGTATGGTTTGACGAAATGGGTGTTCAAAAACTGGACTGGCCTTCTCAGAGCCTCGATCTAAATCTCATTAAACAGCTTTGGGCTAATTAGAACGCGGATTACGTAGCCAGCCAAATCGACCATCCTGACTGCCAGCACTCGCTTTAGCTGTGATGGACGCCTGGAAGTCAATTCCTATGGACACCTATCAAAAATTGGTGGAAAATCTTCTCAGACGTGTGCAGGCTGTCATCGATGCAAAAGGAGGACCAACATCATGTTAATATATGCCTCAGGACTCTCCGAGTCCGTACCACTGGGCGTCTGGATACTTTTGGCCAGATAGTGTATATTATACAAATATGTACTAGGGCATCTCCTTGGTGATAACTTTTCTAATATTTTTATAAATTTATATTCACACTTTTATCAGCAAAATTTTCAACAAAATGGTGTTTGTTTGAACAGGAGTACAGATAATTCCACTTTTAGTTTCTCAAAACCTAGTCGACATTAATTGCTAACGACAAAAAGTCTTCTACGACTTCAATAAATTTCAGCATTTCAGTCTTGTGCACATTATTGTATTAATCAAGTACAGTTAACCAATTTCTCGGGATTAATCGATTATGTTCAACCCTCAATAGACAGATCTAAACAACCCCTTTAGAATATACTTGCACATAATTCCAAACCTAAAAGACAATATATATTAACTTAGGAGCTGAATAAAAAGTTTTCAGATCTCTATGGTCTAATTTTTTTTTCCAATTACAGATATGTTCAAAGTACAAATACTCAGTAGTTAAAAGCCTTAAAAATAAACCTTCATGAAATAAAACTGAACTTTAAATGAATTATCTAAATACTTTTACTGAAAATAAATTTCTGGTTTCATTCCTTCAGCATCTTTAATTCTTCTATTTTTATTTTTAATTTTCTGTATTATTTTTATCTTTTGTCATATAGATATACATATTTATGTATTTAAATTAATGACTTGCAGTTTACCCTCTCAGTTTTCACCATATTTTAAAATTTGAATTATGCATTAAGTTTCACCGTGGGTCATCTATTGTTTTTTTCCCAACGCAGAAGGTGCTTTTGTTCTGAGAACATTAACCTATCGACACCGAGAATTCGTTGGCTAATTTACTATATTTAAGCACCATAGAGGTGAGTCAGTTCCTGTCTAACTGGGATGAATCATTTTAAGCTGCTCTCATGATTTTTTGTGACTTGTAATGACCAATCTCTCAAATCCAGTGAACCATTAATGGATATTTGATCCCCTACTATACGCTTGCTTCGGTGATGTTCTAGGTCCCGACAGAACCTTTTCTGTTAAACAAAATTAAGAGTAATCAGCACTTAGGTAGATTCGAAGTTGAGTTCCCCAAGGTTCCACTCTAGGTCCGAAACTGTTTTGCATCTATATTAATGATATTCTCATTGTCTTGCTTTACTTGCGGTGTGCTGGACCATTCTTGTTCAATATTCTTTTTCAATATTATAGAGTTCAATACTCTATAAATGTACACGTTCGTCTTATTGAGTGTTCTTCGTCGGCAAATAATTAAGGATAATATTTCTGAATGTGACATAATCCATTGTCGCGCGCCTCGTTCTTTCTGCAAACTCTTTATCTATAATATTGCATTTAACTATGAACCGATACCCTGGGTTACTGAGTTGTTTACATAGATTTGAAATTAACTTGGAAGCAGCAGAATAAGGAAGTTCTCCGTAGAGCTACAGCTGTCAAAAAGATCGCTCTATTTTCATCTAAATCAACGTTCTTGTCTGTCTTAACGAAACTAATTGTAATTATACAAATCATCTATTAGACCACTTCTAACTTGCTGTTTTCCAATAGGAGTTACGTAGACGAAACACATCTTGAGAAATTTCTGGTCTTTTCAGCCTAAGGTTTTGTGTAATTCTTTCTTTTATGCATTCTTACTACGAAACTCAAGGGTTTCAAAAAGATCTCCTATGTAGGCCGCTTCTCATGGAGATTAAAAAATCATACCTACATTGCTTCATCTACCTGTTCATGACATTATGGTTGCATCCTCTAAAAAAGGGGCCCCTAGCATTGCTTTACAACGTAGATGAACCTTACTTGCGCTATACACAGTAATATGGTTGGAATTCACCGGGCTCTCCGACTTGTCGTTTATCCTTTTTGGCCTTTTATGTTGTTTGCAAGCGTTTGTCATGGCTTCCGATCCAGACAGTGGCAATACATTCTTAGTTCAACTCAGCTGTTGAATTTTAGTTACCTTGCCGACGTTTTCCAAGTGGATCGTTTCTTTTACGCATTCCCTTAAGGGAATATCGAGCTGTCACAGCGTAGTCAAGATATGATTTTTATTCACAGATCTGGTGGAAATTTGGAGTTTTTGCAAGTAACTTTAAGGGCTCTTTTTAATTGGCTTCGTCTCGTTTGTTTCATGTGGTTTCATGTAAAGGGAATCTAAATGTTTGTTGCTTATTTTCAGTTTGTTCTTCTTTCTCAAAATTTTTGAGAGTTGAACTTTCGAAATTCTCATTTCAACCGAATATTCTGTTTCGTTAAGAAGTAAAGTGGCAATTTTCTTACCAGATAAAGTAAAAAAGTAATATGTCAAAATTAGCCTTGCCCTGCAATGATGTATTAGCTCCGGGATCTGTTTGAATAGTTTTATTGACCTGAAGTGGCAACGGCTTTGGATTACCGCGCTCGTTCAGTTCTTGGCTAAGTAATTAATTCTACTGCGGCAGGTTTATATGCTTTCTTTTCCGTTTCTCTTTTATTTTCCCAGTCTCAGAGCACAAACAGAGAGATAAATGTTTCTTCGGACACTGTCCTTTTGATTCGTTTACTCATTGGCTACGGATCATGTTATATGAGAAGATGGAACATTATTTCTCGGTTCATCAAGAGCATTATGCCGAGAGGTGAATAATTCATTAGAATATATTTATATGGTCGCAGTGGTCGAAGTATATTTTTAATGAGTATTACTAAGCGAAAATACTCATTATAATTTGCGGTAATTATGCTGCGTGGTAATTATTATAATACCCATTATAGTAATTACCACGCAGCATTTTGCCTACAGGGGAATAATTCATTCGAATATATTTATAAGGTCGCAGTGGTCGAAGTATATTTTTATACTGAGTATTACTACACGAAAATACTCATTATAATTTGTGGTAATTATGCTGTTTGGTAATTATTATAATACCCGTTACAGTAATGACCACACAGCATTATGCCTAAAAGTGAATAATTCATTAGAATTTATATATATAAGATTCATTATGCGTCCTTTTCAAAGCGACCTTATTAAATCTAATTCATTAGAATATTATATTTATAAGGTCACAGTGGTCAAAGTATATTTTTATAGTGAGAATTACTCTACGAAAATACTCATTATAATTTGGGGTAATTATGCTGTGGGGTAATTATTATAATACACTCATTGCAGTAATTACCACACAGCATTATGCCTAAGGGTTAATAATTCATTAGAATATGTTTATAAGGTTACATTGCTTGGAAGAACTCTTATCGACGAATTAAACATATAATAAATGCTTTGGTTTTGTTTTAATGTACCATATTTTTATAATGAGTATTAATAATAATAATAAATATTATTAATAATAATGAGCATTAATAATAATTAGTTTTTATAATGAATATTAATTTCTACATGAAAAGTTCGAAAGAGACGAGATTTGGTGATAATTAGCTTGTTTAAAATATAGTTTTAAGTAGTGTATGATGTTGCGCGCATCTAAACCAACAGGAGAAAATATATGAGTTCTTGAAACGAAGAAAAAATTTGATGAATATATTTCCTAGATCTGACAATTTTTCAATTATTTTAAGTAATTAAAATTTTTTCTAAGTGAATGATAAAAATTTTTTCCAGAAAAAATTTATGGTTGAAGGATTTGAAATACTTCCTATCTCCGAACTCTTCGACAGAAAAATACATTTAATTGAAATTTCTCGATAATTTATGATTTGTGCAATTTCCAAAAACAGTTTTTATTCAATTTATAGAAAAGTTATACCATATTACTTTTTAGAATTATTTTCAGCCCGAAGTTATTGTGTGAGAGGAAATTTACTAGAATAAAAGAAATATGTCTAGATAATTAGTTCCCCGGTTCTGAAAAAAAATGTAATTTTTACGACTTCTATCTGTTAATTTTTTAAGAACATATTTTTTCCCTCAAAAGCGATAAAAAAAAGGGAATGAAAGTGAAGAGTATTCTGAATATATGACATTCTTCAAAGAAAGATTTAAAGGCGAAAAAAAAAAAAAGATTGGAATAGTTATTTGCAGATATAATCAATTTCAATTCCGGCAGTGTTGTCAAGTGAGGGAAAAAGATTATTTTTTTTATAACAAAATTGATGGATTTTTTTTAACAAAAGAAGAAAATATTTCTTTATAATGAAAGAATATGAATCTAAGATTAGATTTAGTTCGTCTTCCAGAAATCTAATCGAACAGCAGGGGAAAAAAAATCATTAAGTTAAAGTCCAGACGTAGAACAAAGGAAATAGAGGAGAGTAATTTTCTTAACTTTAAATTGATTTTCATCGAATGTACACGCGTTAAAGGGTAGGTGTTCATGCATATGTAGAGAACAATTAAATTCATACTCTAAATTGCCAAGACTTGAACTGAAAAAAATGGTTGCGCTTTCAACAAATAAACATTTTCTTACATGCAAGGTGGTGCGCCATTTTATGCGCTGTTATAATATTATAACGGCTGGTGCACGTTAAATCTGTCGTGGCTGCAATGTCCTCGAAGTTCTCAAATTTACCTCTGGAGGTGCGGGGTCAAGTGTTCCGGTCTCGTCACTTGACCGTGTTCTAAATTACGGGGCCAGCTTCTAGCGGGTAATGCTGACCACCTATACGGTGCCCCCGTTAAATGATTGGCCAGCAGTCTCGCCCTTTACTGCGAATAAATGGCGTCATAGCCAATCTTCCAGGCATTTGTAATAAATAAATAATATTATAACAGGGTATAACAAAAAGTTTAGATTTTAACAGTCTAACTTGAAATTTAATCTTTATTTTAACTAAAAGTCTTATTAAAAATGATTTCTGCAAAAGTAAATGAAATTTAAAAATAAGAGAGAATTAAGCCTATTTTAATTCTCTCTAAAAACTTTCCATAAGACCATCAGAGAGTCCGGTTTCTGGCATAATTGCGAGCAGTCGTGTATATACAGGTAATCCTCCTATAACACGGTAGATAGGTTCCTAAAAATTCCGTGTTGTGTGAAATCGTGTTATATGAGACCCAGAGATAGTTCAAAAAGGGGGTTACGTTCTAAAAATTTATTAAAAACATATATTTTTTTAAAATTCCATATAAGCAGCTTAATTTTTATTAAAAATATAAATGTATGCATAACACAAAACGAAATAAAGAAAAAAAATATTATTTTCATTTAATGCGACCTTAATTTAATACATTTCTTCCTCATCACTGCTCAGTACAATCAAACGAGAACCTTTTTTCGATTGAACGATATCACCTTCACTTTCAGAACCTTTTTCTTCCTTTAGATTTTTTGCACCTTCTATCCTCTTTAAAAAAAATCTGTAATTTTGGTTTATTTGCTGGTTCTTACAAGGTCATTTTAGATTTCACGGTACGGAGATAGACAATTTGGCAGCTCCCTTTTGAATTTTCAGCTTCTTTCAGCGAAAGGGTCTGCATTCAGGAAAAACGATTCAAGATTTTCAGCTAAGCTTAGGCCTTCTTGTAATTTTATAGAGTTATAAATGAAGAAATTATAATTTGGTCATACATTTTCATGTAAAGCCACTACTTCCTTATTCCTTCCCATCATTATTGTAAGGTAATTTAGTTTTTAAATATGTTAAACAAAAATCATGTTATCTAGTGCTGTAGAAGTACAGTGTTGTACAAAGGTTTTCGCAATTTTTTTATCGTGTTAGAACGAAACCGTGTTACAGGTTGCAGTGATATACGAGGGTTCACGCATTTTATCTTACTGTGTTAGAGCGAAACCGTGTTGTAAGATGCCATGCTGTAGGAGGGCTACCTGTATATATTTTTTTTAACCGCTGCATATGGCGAGCTTTTCTCCATCCTCGGAGGAGTCCATGGACTTGAATGATAGCGAAGGACCACCGAACCCAACTCCTGAACGAATCAATCTACCCACATAAACAATCTCTCACAGGAAGATAAGGAAATATGAAACTTTATCCTCTACTAGTTGGTACCCTTCAAAACATGATGACTGGATAGTAAATAAATGTACTAATACACAAATTACAATCGACACATCATTGCCAAATGTTGAAAATCGTAATATTAAGGGGGTCCGGGACACATTTAATTTTTTTTTTATTTATTGAGTTAAAATTTTAAATTTTTTGTGATGGTTAACCATATAATATGTAAACAAAATCCCACCCTAAAACTTCTGAAAAAGTTTTAAAAAAAATTTTTAACTAAAAAATTTTAATAAAAGTGTGGCAATTTAAAATAGTTATAACTCGAAATATTATTTGTCATATTTCAAAATTTTTTCATTTAATTAAACAGAAATATATAAGTTTTAATTTTGATTCACCATTTTTTAAAATATTAATTTTTAAAAAAATTAAAAATATTTAGATGAAAAATTACTACAAAAAAAATCATGTAAATTATTTTTAAAAAAATCATATTTTCAAAAGTAAACTTTTTTTTCAAATTTTCTTAATCAAAATTAAAGCAAAATAGTTGAAAAAGACATGTTACAAGTTTCAACTATTTATCTTTATTGGTTCTTGACTTATAACAATTTAAAGACGAGAAATGGGGAAAACACCCATCATGCAGAAACACGCACTTACAGGTTTAAGCAACGATTGACTCCTATTAGAATGTTGCCAAAAAAAATCTCCTGTTCTAATTAAGATAGAAGCATGATTTAAACGTCATTTTAAGCGTAAAATAACACAGAAATTTTTAATGCAATAAAATTTTTTTCGAAAATTCGAACAATTTTATGTCCTGGACCCCCTTCAGAAGAGAAGAATACATTTTCAAAAAATATTTTTTGAACCCAATAAAAGGAAATGAGGTGACTGAACAGAGCGAAATAAACATTTTCTGTTCTCTATATCTCGCAAACATAATTAAAATTAAAAATGGCAGAGAGAGAGAGAGAGAGTTTACAAGTATATGCGGCCTCGTGCTTAGTGAGTATCTAAGGGGCTGTTGACATAGAATCCGTTAATGTTAAAGATTCCGTTAGCGCTGATTGGTTAAATGGGTCGAAGATTGGTATATGATTGTTTAAAAATCTCTACACTGACGCTGATGAATTCTATGTGAACAGGCTCTAAAGCTAGATTTAAACATATCACTGAGCATGCGCAGAAACAAATTAATGTGTTTATGCGGCCTCGTGCATAGTTAGTATATAAAACCAGATTTAAACGTGTCACCTAACATGCGCAGAAAGCAATTTTTAACTGTAAATGATCACTCATTAATAGACTTTGCGGTTACAAAAACCAAATTTGACACATCTCTAGATTAAAATCTTTCGTTTCAGACCAAAATGAAGTGAATGGATGCAGTAGTTTTCTCTCACGGACTGCCCAAAGAATCGGCTTGGCAACTTGAAAACATAGAGATAGAGCCATCCCACCTAACCTGCCCTACAGCCTACACCCAAGAGCTTATGAATACTACCGCTTAGGTAAGCATGGCAGCCACATTCACGAACTCTCTACTAATCTGAAAACTAACTCTAACCTTTCCGCTCCTACTAATAAAAGAAAAAGAGCTTCGTCAGTAGTTTTCTACTCACGAGTCTGATTTTCCTTCACTACCAACTCGTGAAGCCAGGTAAGCGGCTATTGCCTCCTACTTCAAAGCAACTGCAGCCAAGTTAACGGCTAAGGCGCCTATCAGCATTACCCGTAACCCTAAGCCAAAACAACTAATAACAAATATAGTGCGTTGCAAGAATTTTAAAACTTTTTAACGTAGGATTACGTTCCTCAATAACGGTCCTTCGGAGAGAAGAAATTGTCCTGCGTCGCGAGTTATAATTTTGGCAGCGTGCCAAATCCAGTAGCAGTAAACAGAAAAGTACCAAAATGCATAAAAAAAGAAAAAAGGAGGCAAGCAAACGATAAGTAATCCTGCGTTAATAACCCGTGGTAGTTTCGTTTGAGGAGACTACCAGAAATATTTTCTATTTTCTTATTATCAACTTTAGTATTAATTTTATGGGTATCAATTTTTACTGTAAAAATCGTATTTTTTTAGCTTACCGTTTCCTAATATACAGGGTGTTTCAAAAAGAATCATCTGATTTAAAAAAAAAATAACTATTCATCTTTTAATCTGTTTTGGTCGAATAATGTATAGGCAGAATGAGGGAAATCTCGAGTTTCACGCAGTTGCCGACAAGTAGCGCTAAATCTCTTCCTTCGCCCGCCACTTCAGTGTTTGTAAAGATGGCGACTGCACAGCAGAAATAATTTTGTGTTCTACGTTTTGCGAAGTGTGAGTCCGTGATAACTGTTCGGCGTGATTTTCGTCGACAAAATCCTGATAGATCGAAGTTCCTACCTCTCTGAGCATTAGGCGATGGTATAAACAATTCCAAGACACGGGTTGTCTGTGCACGCATAACAGCCGTGGAAGCAGTGTAATGCAGACTTGCTCGCCAAAGTTTGGGACGAATTTGCCTACCGTATAGACATATGAGGCGGTGAAAGGCAAAGTGGTGTAAGTCAGTAAGTCAAGTAGCGTAAGTCAAAAGAGTTTAACTGCAAAATCTACAAAACATTCCACTATAAATTGAACAAATTATAATTCATAACAATTATTACAATACTGCAAATAATAACTTTTTACAATTCCACTATAAATTGAACATGGAGATTATTTATTTGCCCTCAAATGAAAAAAGTTGAAAATGTGACTTACACCACCTTGCCTTTCAACACCTCATATGTCGTGCATCCAAAAGTGGGCATATTGAGCACCTTTAATATGGTTTGTAAAAACACTTTATGATTAGCCACGTAATATAAAGTTAATTTTAAGTTTCTATGGTCAATATTTTTCATAATATACTCATTTGAAATCGGGCGATTGTTTTTGAAACACCCTGTATTTAAGCAAATTTAATGCTTATTTACCAACAGAATCATATACAACTTTATAAACTGCTTACTTCCATCAGCATTAAAAAGTATAGAAATGTAATTATTCGGTAACTTTTCTTTTTTCGAAAAATAAACACATGCATTTTTTAAAAACAAAATACGCATTTACTTCTAATCGAATTAATTTTATATAATTCTTTGAATACCTAAACTTTTCTTAATCGTTCACCCGCGTAGTGTATTTAAGTTTTTTTTCCAGTGATCCATCATTCGAAGATTTCGCATTCTAGTTGGAAGTATCCTTCTCCTTTTACATCAAAAACTCCTTTGTTTTTATTCCAATGGCGTGGGACGGATAGAATATTTTTTTTCTCTCAAAACAGTCAAAAATGCGTTTTATGGACGAATGGCTTTACTTTATTTAAAAACATCCTTCAAGCATTACCCGACATCAAATGACAACATCAAGTACTTCCATAACAACGCGAGAACACTACTTATAAGGGTGTCATGTGCTCGAACGTGGCTTGCATTCTTTGTTCTTAGAACGCGATCGAATGACCGCTAAAGTATCACTGATGTCACCAGAGAGATTGAATGAAGTTGTACATGCTTATGTGGTATAGTGTTGCTTTACAGACGTTCGTCATTTTGGTGTAGAGTCGGTGATATAACAGGAAAAATATCAGTCTGTAAATTTGTGGAAAATTTCCCCCTCAACGGAAAAAAAAATCTCGAAAAGTTTTAGGGTCGACTGTACTACATTTAAAGTATCAGCAATACGCTTTCGTCACTAGTAATTAATAATTAAAAGTTTGAGTAAATCTAAAACTAAATAATGATTTTTTTAAAATTCCAATGCAAGAATTACAGGACAACATATATCAAAAAGACAAAAATACAAGATAGAAAAATGACATCAGTTAATTCATGAACTTATGTCTATCAATTCAATAGCGCTCCCATAAAGAAACGGGAGGTAGAGCAGGGCAAGAAGCAAGATGAAGCATGTCCACTTCTTCACACAGAAAACAAAGAGGGTCGGGAGCCAAGTTAAATCTGTGGAGGTGCTTGAGGAGGCAATCATGGCCAGAAAAAAGCCGTAGCATTGCCACAGATTTACCTCTAGGCCACTCAGAAATATCATGTACGTGGACATACCAGGGCTCGTGACCGCTTCTAGCAGCAACAACCTGTGAGAAGGAACACCTGAGGGACTTTTTGACTATCGTCTTGATGGAAAGGTAGACCAAATCCTGGTTGTTTACAGAAGCCCCCTTTTTCGCCAGGAAGTCAGCAGCCTCGTCCCCCTCGATTCCGCAGTGGGCCGGGATCCACTGCAAAACAACTGTTTTATTATGATCTGACAACCGTTCCAGAAGGTTAACACAGTCATCAATATCTTTGGATCGAGAGAAACATAGGGAGTCAATAGCCTGAAGAGCTGCTCTCGAATCTGAGAGAAGCACCACTCTTGAGAAACGCTGTAATCGGCTCTGAAGCTGGATAAGAGCCAAACGGATAGCTGAGATTTCACCATGAAAATCAGACACTTAAGTACAAACAGGAGAGTAGAATGTGAACGACTCACAATGAACACCGGCTTCAACGTTGACACAATCACTTGCTCTAGAGCCATCTGTATAGATCCTGAGCCCATGTGAAACGGGATAGAGGGTATTTACAGTTTCGTATGCCACTGATCTTAGAATTTTATCACTGTCCTCAGCTTTTAACACACTTTGGTTCAAGCCAAGACGGATAGAAAAGGTCTTGGCTTCGATGGGGTTACGAGGTAATAAAAATTGTCGAGCTCCAAAATCGATGTTTAGGTGAGAAATTAGTGCGGTAACCCCCTGTACATAGTCTCTCTGGGTCTTTAAGTAATCATATAAATCAAGAAATTACATATAAATCCAACCAGCCGCTGAAGAAACCACTCATTTTGGACTTTAACTGTCCCATAACAATTGCTTCTACAATAGCTGGACTAAGAAATCATCCCGTTAAAGGTACGGAAATCCACCCTGACGGCAAAAAATCCTTTATCGACTTTAGAAATTTTCCCAGAACACATCTTTGACTGCCCAGCCATCGTGGTTGCCCGTTTCAAGCTTTTTTTTTTTTGTCGCCGCGCTGCTCTTATTCAGGCTTTTGGACTTATTTAAGACTTTTCTTCTGCACTATTCGTAGACACAACAACAACAATAACATCTAGAAATTTTAAATTTACAAGGAAATATGATATTTTTGCGATATATATATATATATATATATATATATATATATATATATATATATATATATATATATATATATATATATATATATATATATATATGTCGTGATTTGGGTTCAAGATAGAAATTAGCTCGTTCTTAATTAAGTAAGTTTTATTAACTCCATTAACTTCGAGACAACATTCTAACTTAGCGACCAGCAGGTGTCGCGACCACACAGCAAGCAATACCTGGGTAATCTGAAAAAGCTCACCACCCTAGTATAGTTGCCAACTCGGGACAGCAAAAACGTGTCCAGCAGGTCATACGGCGAGAAACCGGTTTCCCTACAAACTCCTGACTCTGATTCGTTGGGGGTCGTACTCAAAGTGAGGGTCGAGTCATTAAAAATAATAATTACTAGATCTGATTCTTACTACTTACTTATTTACTTACTTACTTACACACACACACACACACACACATATATATATATATATATATATATATATATTGATACTTGTACATAAATTGCTACTTGCAGTTCAGATACTGATGTTTAATAACCATAATAATATATATTTTTTCCCGTGACAGAAAAAAACATGAGATACTTCTACTTAAGGTATCTATTTCATAGGCCAATCTTTTAGGATCCTAAAACTGCTTTACTTTGATTCGTGGGATCATTCGATGAGAACGGATGGTCCATTTTATAAACCGAAAGCGTTATTTAAAACTCAGTAAACGAGAATGCTTCTCATTAAAAAAAATTTCAATATAGTTCAATGAAATGTTGCAATAGTGTTTTACATATTTATAACTATGATTTGATCTCAAAGCTAAGCTGTATCTGCAAATCGAATCACTCCACAGGTACCTGCCACTATAAAAAGATAATTTTTAAAAAATCAGTGTTTATTAAAACTTTTTTGGGTATATTTCGGTGATTTTATGAAATATTTTAAAACTTTTACTTCGGACGACAGATATGGCCTATATTACACTACCAAAGTTCTTTAACAAATGTCTTTTATAAAAGTAATTTGACGAGAAATATAATAGTGTAATACCTCAACTTTGATAAAAGATAACTTTTATAAAAGTTGGGCTCTTCGTCAAAGTTTTATAAAAGATTTCGGTGCCCGGATGTTATAATAAACATTTCGAGCAATAGCCTGTTCAAAGAAATAATACAAATGTATGAAAAACGCGGCAGATGCAGAACGAGATTTCGATTCGAAATAATTTTAGCTCTCATGAAAAACTTCGTACTAGTGGCAAAACAAAAGTACACGAAAAATATTCAAAATGAGTATGTTAAAAGAAACACAAATATTTCAAAGAAAAAGTATTAGGACGCTGAAATGTTGCATGGTGGTTACTCCTAAGCTCTACGTGCACACTAAGAAATATTTTTGAAAAATACAAATTTTAAGGGGGTTAAAAGGGGCTAAATCCCCTCCACCTCTAAAAAACACCCACTGTATCTTTGGAACTATAGGGCCTAGGAAGCTGAAATTTTGTATGGTGGTTTCCCTTAAGCCCTAGGCACACAACAATAAATATTTTTTAAAGAGCTCGAATTTTAAGGTGTTTAGCCCTTCCCCCCCAAAAATAACTTTTATAAAAGATCTTTGTCGAAGAACTTTGATAGTGTAATATAGGCTTAAGTGTCCCAGTAGTATATAGCAGTGGTCCCCAACCCCCGGGCCGCGGACTGGTATCGGTCCGTTGATCAAATAGTTCCGGGCCGCCCAAGGAACATTAAATTATTACCATTTTATTCATTGTGGTGCATTTCTCTCGGGTTCGTGCGACTTTGTCGGGTTTGTGCTAATTTATACCTTTGTAACAAAAGTAATCTTGTAACTATTTTAAATTAATTTATTAAACATTTCAAGATTATGAATTAAAATTGCAGTCATAGCCCCCCCCCCCCTCCATTAGCGGGCCGCGGTAAAATTATCAAACATTGACTGGTCCGCGGCGATTAAAAGGTTGGGAAGCACTGGTATATAGTATAAAGGAAATTTAAATATATTGAGTTAAACTGAGTGCGGGGATTTAGCGTAAGCACTCAATTTATAAAATTCCCTTCTATTTTAAAATGTTATAAAATTTTTACTAAAATTATATTTGTTTTCCAGATTTTATATAACATTTGAATTAAAAATATATGTTCTTAATCGGTACGAATATTTTTGATAAAAAGAGGGCTCCGAACGTAGGACCTTTGGTACAATTTAGAAGATTTTTTTTATTCAAATTTTATATGTATCATAAATACAGTAACCACCGCTTATAGTGATCAGTGGTTATAAGAATCAACCGTTTATAAGAATCAATATCGCCGAAACAAAAACAAATGTATTATTTCCATGTTAAAATTTTCGCTTTAAAGAATCAATCCACCGGTTTTAAGAATCAGTTTACACTCTTCGCTTTCCTTTCATTTTTCCAAAAAGCTACTTAAACCGTCAAAAGGCACGAAATTCTTTCTTTTTTTTAAAGAAAGATATATAAGATAGGATTGAATATAGTCATAAAATTCATCCCTTTCTTTGTTAGACATAACATAATAGTTTCCCCTTTAACGCTTTAGCACAACACTGTCCTATTACCCGTCCGGGTAATAGGACATCTTTACCCGTCGCATCTTTACCCGTCCGGGTCCGATTTCACTTTTCTCCACTGACAAACAAAAATAGTGACTCTTTTTTCCCACCTCCCACATCCTGGTTGCGGCTTCCTGGACCTTGAAATACATAAATCTTCGGTGAAGTGTCCACTATCACTTAGGCAAACGTGACATTAGTAGATTCAGCACGTTATCAAACCGTGAAACGTAAGCTAGAAGGTGAATCTTCGACTGAGACTATAAGTATTGAAAGAGGTATAAACAGCCTCCTGAAAACTTCATTACGTCAAACTACCATAGTAAACTTTTTCTTGCTCCCTTCCTGTATCTGAAATGTTAAAACTGTTAAGCAGGTATGTTGTAACAAATATTGTATTTTTTCTTCGCTTAATATAATCATGTGTATCTTCTTATAGGTCTAAAAATTAAGTTGTATTTTTAAAATTATAAAAAATAATTTTAATAAAAGATAATTAACGTAAATTAAAGTGTATTTTATAGTAAATTATCTAATATATGTATATATAGGTGTGTGTACCTGTCCAAAAACCTAAATTTCGGCTATAAGAATCAACCGCTTATAAGAATCAAAAACAGTAATAACAAACGTGATTCTTATAAGCAGAAATCACTGTACTTCAATAATGCCATAATGCCACGAAATAAATCGAATTCTCTACCGGCGATATACCTAAAGATTCCACATCTTTGAAACTCCCCTTAAAAATTCTCTTTTTTCACGCATTTATATTAAACAAATATATGCCCGAAACAGTTATGTCCCCAAAACCACCCGCATAAAAGACAACGGGATAAAAATATGGAGATTCGAAAGAATTTTTGAGAAAAGATAACTAAATGGAAATTTATGGCAGTCGTTCACGTTCATCTATTATAATGCCCCTAAAACTTCAAACATTCCTAGACCCCTGTTGGGCCTTCCACTTCACCGTGTAGCGTCGTTTCAATCTCCACCCCCCGGGGACCGAATGTTGCCATTTATTGTTTCTAGATGACATCCCAAATTTCAGGAATCATCTTATTACACGATAAGATTTATTGATATGGATTGCACCCGTAATTCGGAGAGAGGAATGCTATTGCCTATATTTGCTTTAAAAAAATCTGCCCGCAGATGTTCTTACAATTGGACGATAAATAATATTAAAAAAAGTTGGGTTTCGCAATAAGGGGGGGGGGGGAAGAGAATGAAATAAGCAAAGTTTAGAGGTGATGTGATCTCGGAAATCGTCGACGTTATGAGAAAAAGTTGGAGCATAACACGATTCAGATAACTTTGGTTTAAAAATATCCGTCATTTAAAAATAATGCCGAAGGTGTAAAAGATTAAACATTAGGATTTTTTCCCCCCAATGCGGAGACACTTGTAATCAAACATTCGCCCATACTACGCCGCAGTTTTACTGTCCATTTTATTATGGGGGCACCATATAGGTGGACAGCATTACCCGCTATGAAGGGACGACACAAACGGAGGTATTTTTCGTGGCGCAACGCCGGGATTCGATCTGAGCACCCTCAGCACCGAAAACCAGCGCGCTGTACCACAGGGCCGCCACAAGCCCACATTAGGAATATTTTTAGTTTTATTTAGCTCACCTGCGCAATTTGGATGTAAGATAAAGCTATATCTATCTGTGTCTGTTTTACTATATATCTCCACTTAAACGTACCCAGGCCAGTATAAGGAGGTATATAGTAATTATTAGTAGTTTTGGGGGTTAAATTTGCGGATAAAATAATTTTCTTTCCATTTTAGCAGGGGCGTCGAGAGCTAAAGGGGGAGCCATGAAAAAAAATGTTAACCTTGTAGGTCTTAAACGGGCCTTTGAATTGCAGACCGAACGGGACCTTAAAACTTAAGTCCTGGGAGAAATTTTCTCGGGAAATCGTAGCATCCCATATCATCTGGCCTGTGTACCGCCAAGTATGAATTATCTCTCTACAATACTATCTCGTACAAATTAATTTATTAATGATTTATTAAACTTATTCTGTTCCTTAATTGAGCAAATTATTTAACCCTTCAGCGGGCGCGCCAATTTTTGGAACACCAGCAGGCGCGCGTGGCACGAAGTGCAACGTCTCTTTCAACCTTGATTATTCCTTTTGTAATAAACCTTTTTTTTGTTCAAATTGAAAATAATAATTCTGCGTTTTAGGACAAGATATAAAATGTTGATAATATTGAGATATATTTATAATTAAAGGCCAAAGAATGCAGATACAATCGCCTTATTTCAAAACTGTCCGTTTTATGGGATCTAAGGACAATTTGCGAATGGATTCCTATTATGTCCAAAAACCTAAAAAACAACGAGATTGTCCATCTTCGCGATATGTGGGATACCGTGTAATAACTGAATATTTGATCGACTGCATCGACTCCTGCTTTTGTCGTATTGTAATCCAGTATAATCGCTGGTTTACGCCGGTTAAATCACGACTAACAATGAATGGAAAGGAAAACAAGGGTCGGAAAACCAGACCTGCATTAGAAAGGGTGTAGCTATAAATAGAAACTGCTCAGAACATTCAAACCTTACATGTAAAAACAAACTATTCAAAATTACGAAAATTTTGCACTTTGTACACGGCGCGTCCGCTGAAGGGTTAATTTAGCAAAATATTTAATCTTAAATAACGACCTTTAGCATAGCTCTTTTTCAAAAGGCTTTTAATATTTCTCCTTAAGTTAGATAACCTTAAGTTAGACCAGAAATATTATTGAATACAACTGTAAATTATTGGGCTTCTCAACTAATAATTACAAGAAATGTTACTGAATATAAAAATGTTGTTGAAATGTAAATGAATCAGACAAGTAATACATTCTTCGACGCCTTGACGTGCTCTTAATTGACGAAATCGTTGATCACTCAGACATTAACATCTAATTGACATTATATATTACCGAGAACGATGCAAGGAATCGGATGCTAAACATCCGCATTCCTATGCCTATTTTAAGATAATTTTAAAGACACTCAGTCACTTTATGTTTATTAACACTTTATAGGACCTTCAAATATTCTCGGTGTCATAACAATTATAAATTCATTACCTTAAATCGAATTTGAATTCGGAATCATACGCGTAATTGCGCGTTTACTGAAGGGGCTTCAACTATTTAAACTCATTAATTAGTGTTTAAAAATTGTTCATTAGTGTTTATCCACTAAATATGGCAGGCAACTTTATGATAATCAGTGGCGGATTTAGACGCTTTGCTGCTGTAAACCGGATCGTCAATGACCCGATGTAGAAGTAACTTGTAGTATTAATGTAGAAACGGATAAATGGCTCTATTTACATCTCGTTTAATATAATTTATATACAGTAATAATAATATATATGAGTTTGTTCCGTAGAACTCTCGTAACATCGATTCGGGAGAGCGGGGCTCATAGAATACAGTTCAAACGAGACCTCACGTCTCCTAGATTTCCTGCGCTCTCTCAGTACGTCAATACCTCATCAAGATCCAGTCTGTAATGCTCTCCGCATCGTGCTGTCTCGTCCTTTTCTTTCTTCCTGGAAAATTGTCGTACGTTCTACCGCACCAAGTGTAGTATTCTTCACGTCACCCGAGAGTCGCCTCTTTCATCCTTTTCGGCATAGCCTTTTCCTTTGGTCAAGTATTCACCGTCTTTTATCGGCCGCGTCAGCTCGGCTCTTCCATTCTTACCTCGTCTCCCTTCCTGCGCTAATGGTCTTTTGCTTAACTGTTCTAAATGATGTGTCACTTAGCAATGGTCGTTTAAAAAAGTCCCATTGAGGTGTAAATGATCCTGTCGATCATACTTAAGCTCGCCACATCTGTACTGGATTTTCCAAAATTAGGATTGAGTCTATTTCACACTATGTGAGAGTCTCACAGCGGCCCTTCCTCTCATTCATTTGAAGGCAATGATAAGAGTGCAACTTTTACTGATTTATGTTTACCTATCTGAAAGCATTTATTGTTGAAGTGTTATACTATATTAGTCGCAATAGAGTCACTGCCTAATCTTCTACTGTTCCTAAAGTCCCCTGACAAGAAGTTCCAGACCAGGCCCATATAGGTTTCGGGATGAGTAGTTTGGATCCGGTTTCTAATAGTACCACAAGGTTCGCCTTAGCTAGGTGCCACCACAATTTTGACCGAGCACCTCCAGGGGCGACATATGGGGGATTGTACCTTTCCCAGCCACTGACCTCATAGGACTTTCCGGTCTACGGATTTAACGTGTCCCCATCCGGCATATACAGGAAGGTATTTTAACGGCGCTTGTCGGGATTCGATCCGAGCACTCTCAATAGCCAAAGCCGACGTGCTAGCGGTAGGATACCTCGGGACCTGCCTATTCTTCTACCGCTGATTTTCCTTGTTAAATTTAATTCACAACCTAATAAGAATGTATACTGGTCAGAGCTTCACCTTGTTATGTTGCACATAAAGTTCATTATAAATTACTAATATCATTTATTAAAACAAAATTTCACTATTTTTTCTTTAAAAAAATCAAACCTTTATTATTTATAAATATTTTAGATAAGAAAATCACAAGGAAAAATATTTTTTCCTGAAGCCGCAGGCCGCTGCCTAGCTGGCCTAATCCTAAATCCGCCACTGTTGATAATGAAAGATGTGCCGTTTATTCAAGTGATTTTAATGAGATGGTTATAAATCCGTGGGAAGTGTACACAACAGCGAAAATAAATATATGTGAACTCTCTAGTTCAGAGCTCTAATGAAAGACCAGAAAAAATTATTTTTTTTAAAATTTACATAAATTTCGTAAGGATTTCCTCCCCAAAAATGTGTCTTTATAAAAGAGATTATGCATCTAAAAAATATTTTAACATTATAAAATTTGGTTTACAGAAGTTTTTATTGAAAATGGTTATAAGCTTGTTTACTTTAAAAGTTTGTAAAGCTGCCTAAGTATTTTTAATCTCGCAAAGTACTTTTAAAGCTTTTTGTATCAGCTGAACCTACAGCTCATTTTGCATAACTCTGTTGCTTTAATTTACCGGAAAATTTTCGCAATAGTTTTTCTTCAGGATTTCTAAATACTTTGTAATCACTTAAGGGAGAAAAAATAGGGAAAACGCTTTTTCTTTTCAGAGAAAGTGTTTGCTTCAGGGAAAAATACTTCGAGAATTTTTAGGCTAAATCAGAAATCTTGATAATGAAAATAAAACAAAGGAAGGTTCGGCAAAACTTCATCGCGATACCTTAAAAGAAATTTCTGGTATATTTTATAAGATGGAAAATCATATAAAATTCCATTTCGGGATTGACTTCAAGTACAGAGGAACTGCAGGTGGAAATGTTATACCTAGCAATTTCGTAAGCTTTTAGGGTTGCCACTATCGTACTAATATTTAAAAACTTTTAGCATATCGTTTCTTGAAAATAAATTGTATATTTTATTATTTTAAAAACGGCAATATTGACTTTTTCATTAAATTAAGACTTTAAATGCATTTGAAAATTTATGCACAGTCGAACCCCGTTATAGCGAACGCGGTATATAACGAACTCACGGTTATAACGAACGAAAATTTTGGTCCCGCCGTTTTCCTATTGTACGTAATTTTATTAACAGTGTGTCAGTTTAAAGTAACCGATTTTAGTCGATTTAATTCATTAACGATCATTTTTAATAGATTTTACCATTTTTGAGAACATCATTATTAAATACACATTGCAACTAATGAGTTATACATTTTGTGAAGTCTAGCATTTTTCTTAACGGTTCGGATATAGCGAAGCACCGGATAAAACGAACAAAATCTTTTGTCCCTTGAAGTTCGTTATAACGGGGTTCAACTGTAGTATTGTGTCAGTTTATTGTAATCAATTTTAGTCGATTTAATTCATTAATGATCATTTTTAATAGATTTTATCATTTTTTTTAATACATCATTATTGAATACACATTGCAACTAACGAGTTATACATTTTGTGAACTCTAGCATTTTTTCTTAACGGATCGGATATAGCGATACACCGGATAAAACGAACAAAATTTTCAGTGACGTAGCGAGCATAAATGGCGCCCGGGGCACGATACCTTTTTGGCGCCCCTTTTTCTTAAAAACATATAGTAATATAATATATAGAATTAGTGAAAAGGACCATTTGCCGCCCCTGTGAGAGTGGCGCCCGGGGCATGATAGACCCCCTTGCCCACCCCTCGCTACGCCACTGAAAATTTTTGGTCCCTTGAAGTTGGTTATAACGTGGTTCGATTGTATTTAGGTAATCTTAAAAGAGAAAAATAGACAGTTCTACGTATGAAATTTTACTCATATATTAAAAAATTGTTAAAAAGTATTTTTTTCACCAATAGTTAAATATATGCTTTAAATGTTCAACCACCCAAGTGAAGGGAAATAGAACAGCGAGAGCTTAAGAATTCCATCTTTTCTCGCCCAACTCTTCCTTTCTACCTTTCCCAACTCCACACCCCGTTAGTAACTAATAATAAAACACTTTTCAACAGTTTTCGGCTCTTTACTCGCCACGCGGGTGGTCCAGTCATTAAACTTTTTTTTTTTTCTCTCTCCGCCGTTTTAATAGCTCTCTAACTGTAACCGCCACTGTTTGGCAGCACTGTATCACCAGGTGGCACCGCGACTGATAACTCTTTCCCATTGGCTGGCCGTAGATTTCGGGGTTTCATGTGGCCAAACATCGTTCAAAGTACGTGAGAAATTGCGGTCATAAACGCACCCGAGGCGAATAAAATCTTTAAAAACTGGAAAGGGTGAATGAATTGTTTAATATTATTTCGAGGTTAATATGCGAGGATTTTAATGTTCCTTTGAAATGGAAGATCTTTTTGAGGCGTGGTAGGGGTTCCTTTTATTCTTGTAAAAATAGGTAAGGGTGTCAGAAACAGTTAGAGGAAAATATTTGGAAACTATGACAATTACTAGCTGAATTCCCGTGCTTCGCTATGGGGTACATTCAAATTAAATGCAACGGTCTATGTATGCAATTAATGCATATATATATGCCAAAAAAATATGTGTATAAGAAAACGTAACGGATATTTTTATAGACAAAATAATGCAGAACAAAATATTCAAATTAAATCTAATAGAACATACTAAAGAATATAGTACAGTTTGAGGAACACTTCTTTTACTGTATTTAAATATTTTGTTTTGGATAATGTCCAAAAAAAGTTTTTTTCGTCTGTCGCATTAGAAAGAAAAAAAAAATTTTTTTGTCAATTTATTTCGTTGTTATGCCCGTGACCCAAAATTAATTTAAAATATCACAAAAAGAAAAGAAACCACGTGATCAGCATTTAATAAATTAAATTCTAAAAATGAATCTTTAAAAATCCACAAAAAATCAGAAAATGGAGGTAAAGATTCGAAAAGGATTTCATTTTGAAGGAATATTTATGATCTTTCTCGTGATATAAATTTTATAACCCTAAAATTATTATTTTAAAGGCAAACTTTAAATAATGTTACAAAAACAGCTTAAAAATTTCATTTTAAAAAAATCTAAGAAGAATGTTTCAAAAATCTTTCTTAGAGCACCCCTACACTACAAGTAGAATCACCATTTGAAATGTCAGCCCTTTAGGTCCAGAGGTTCGGTCTGTGCGTTATGTCAGTCAGTCAGTTACGAATCAGTTACATATATATAGATTATAAATTAATTCCACGTATAACGTACTGCTTTATAAAGAAAGTGCTTTGAATTTTTTTTTACAATTTCTCTTTATATTTTTGATCGACGAGAAAATTTTAATTGATATTCACGAGCAAAACTTCGAAATTTATGAAGAATAAGATTAAGGTAAATAACGGAATTAAAGACTTAAATTCAAACCTAAAATTGAAAAATGTCATAGTAAACCTACACCGAGTCTTATTCACAAAAATTATGTACCTGAACAATTTTTCTTTCAAGACCTTATATATAGAGCCGGTCCCATATGTGAGGCGCCGAGGCGAACGCCTCAGTTGAAAGAGGCACTAAAATGAGACAGTAAAAATACGGAAATTATAAAGAGTAACGAAAAAGTGTTAATAGTTTAATAAATGAAGAAATCCATAAAAATATACAAATATAAGAGAATATTTAGACATATTTAAATATAAGAGAATATTGTATTTTTTTATAACTCCTGTTTTTGAGATTAAGAGAATTAGATTTTGAATGCCTATTTCCAAACGTTCTTGTAGCTCTAAGAATTTACGCATTCTACCTGTAAATGTAGCGGAAGCTGAGCGCCGTTTTTCTAAATTGAAAACATTTAAGAATAATCTATGAACAACAACATCTCAAGAGCTATTGAATCTAGCAATCATTTCTATAGAGAAGACGGTATGGAAAACGATAAGTTTTTGAGATGTAATGAAGCAATTTCCTGTCATAAAGGCTCAAAGAATGATTTAGTAATTTATTTTTATTACGTAACAAATTATATTAAAATTTATTTATTTTTCTACTTTTTTAAAGTTCTGTCATTTTTTAAGTTTTTATCCTTTTTAAAAATGTATACATATTTTTCCAAAAATGTCCCCTTTTCTACGAAGTAGACTATTTCTCATAGGGATATATTCATTACTTAACCTTTTCCTTACGTGGTGGGATATCATGTATCCCAAGAATGAATATATATATATATATATATATATATATATATATATATATACACAAAAACTAAACTCATGGCGCAACAGTCCGCTGTGGACCAAGGCCGGCGGTGCCCATCTCCGCTCTCTTGACCGTGGGTCTGGGGTGCCACACAGCATATATCTCAGTCAGGTGGTCAACCTGGCATGGGACCCCCCAGTGTTTAGTTCGCAAGCGTGCTTGGTCCTCATTTTATCGACCCAATCAAGGAATGAAAGGCTGAGTCGACCTTGCCCAGTCGCCGGATCGAACCCTGGACCTGTGATGTGGAAGCTTGACGTTTTTAACCACTACGCCAACGGGCGATATATACATATTAATATTAAACTATAAAGTTTTGGTTACATGAAGTTTGACGAACAAACAAACACACACACACACATACACACACACATATATATATATATATATATATATATATATATATATATATATATATATATATATATATGAAAACAACTATGCAATGAAGGAAAAAAAATTTGTATTTTTGGATTAATCATCATTTTTATATAACACAGTCTCCATAGTTGTCCAAAGTCCATAGTTGTCCATAGTTGTCTGATTCTGCGTTTCCTTTAGCTCCATGGTTGCAAGGTTTGTGACGTCAGTCTTCTTGCGGTTTCCTACTCTTAACTTCCACTTTGTCTAGCGTCAGGCTTGGTGTTCTTTGATTAAGCAACTTTTTATTCAATTCTTCTGTTTCTTATGGATTGTACGGTGTCTAAGTATGTTTATTGATTAGATCATACTTATCAGAAACAATCCATTGGTTTTTAGACAGTATCGGCACTGCTAATGAAGAGATGCTGCCTAAAACTTATTTAATACTTATCTTTTCATGTTTTTCGATCCTGACTGCAAGTAGTTTTAGAGCTTATACTGGTTTTTCACTTTTAACTTTGTCTATATATATATATATATATATATATATATATATATATATATATATATATATATATATATATATATATATATATATATATATACACACTCCAGAGTTGGTATTGCATTGGGAATGGATCATATCAGTAACTATATCCCATTTTAAAATTTGTAAAGGTGCCGTTTTTAACACTTGCTTTAGGCGTCAGAATGGATCGGCCCGGCTCTGCTTGCATAAGCACCAGAGATACAAAAGACTAATCTATACCCATAACTCTCTATACTAAAACTAGCCAGTTTGACTGGATGGGCAGTTGTAGTGCTATATCCTTTAAACACTGAATTTTTCACCTGAGTGGGCAAACGAATCCTGTTTGTCGAAATAGTGGGGAAAACAATTACGCAAAGAGAAAAAAATTATGAATTTTGGATTAAATCATTATTTTTCTTGTCTTTTTTTAAAAATATTACTTAATATTTAAAAAAAAATAAATTAGCCCTTATTCTGTGAAAAATTTCGAGGGAAAAATTGAAAGAAGTTTTCTTTTGAAATGCGTAATTTTATCTCTCGCTGTCTTATTTCTTCCTGACATTGTAAAAATGAAATTGGTTTGCACGAAGTTGTAATTTTTGTTGGAAATTAAAGCTCTGTTCTCCGCGTAAAAAAGGCGAGATTTTTCTTTACATTCGTTATAAATCTTGGGGGGTGGGGGGTGGAACTGAGTAAAACTATTGGGATCAAAGATAAAATGACTTGCCACATTAAGGCAAGAATTTATTTTGTTAGTGCGAAGAACAAAATTTGTTTACATGCAGTTAAGATTGTTTCAAACTAAAAACATTTTTATCGAAAAATCGTGCATTTTATATTATGTTATTTTGAACTTACTAAAAAAAAAGAAATTTACCCAGAAATAAGCACAATATAAAGACTAAAAATTTCAAAGAAAATTATAAAAGGTCCATGAAAAAGTTTTTTTTTAATAACAATATAAATTTATATGGTAAGTCCTCTATTTGAGCAATTACAGTAGTACCCCGAAATTACGCAATAGGAGACACAGGACGAAAGATCGCGTAAGTCGAATTACGGGGTATATTGCGATTTACATATTTTGTAATGCGTCGGTCCATTTCTCTGTCTCTTTATCTGAGACCAGTTTTTAGTTGCAAGAATCGATAACGCAGCAGATATCCCCATAGAAATGTGTGAGAATGAAGAGATGCTCACACATTTCTATGGGCTGCCCCTGATTTACGTAAGTAGTAAACATAATTTGCACCATAATCAAATCATAGCGAGACAAAATGCATGCCTAAAATTAAACAAAGGAAATAACTAAAAACAGTAGCAAGCACAACTGATAAAACGAAAGACTGTATATATATATATATATATATATATATATATATATATATATATATATATAAAATAACGCCCCTTTAATATCCTTTAATACTACTTGTCCTACAACTAACGCTTATCCTAAATTTTCCTCAATAAAGCACAGCCCTATTTCAAAAATGAAATCGAAATAACCTAATATTCTATCAATGCACTCGCGAGAAAGTTATTTTTTGACACGATTCATAATTCTGTGATCGCGATCCCCTTTCGAAGAATCATAAGACTTTCGACTCGTATACCACATGATCGGGGTCAACCAATTAAAAGAATTTTAAGCCTAGCGGCGAAATCAGAAGTTACTTAGTATAAAAGGTGAGAAAGAGGATTTTCGCGCTCTCTGCTTCATTACTCCCTTTCTCTGCTGTCCGCGAACTGCTTCCAATCCTATACCATAATGTAAAGTCAGTATTCTCAAGCCCCGGCAGCCGGCCCGGTGGCTGCTAGTATCGTTTGTGTGTGCCTTGGTGAATCCGGAATTTCTTTGTTACATGGAATAATAAAATAATGCGTGTCGCGTCAGTGTTGTGAGGCATTTAATGATGCGTATCACACCAGTCAGTGCCTCTCCTTTCTGTGGTTATTTCCTCCCCGATGTGTTATGGCTCCTGAAAAAGGTGTTTGTCTCTGGATTCCTCTAATGTGTTCACCGCTATGTCTACAAAAGTGTGAATCCATCACTTGTACAGGTCCGTTAAAGTCATTCGTGCGTGTAAAGTCGGATTTCATTATATTATATATATATATATATATATATATATATATATATATATATATATATATATATATATATATATAATGTATATATATGAAGGATAATTAAACAAGAAAATATCATGTCGAAAAAGTTAGACATCGTTAGAAATATAAACTAAAAGCATCGGTAAACGCCCAAAAACAAACACAACATAGTTTCAAATCTAAAACGGGATCATAAACGAAACAAAATTTAAATAACAAGCGTAAATATTCGAAAGCCGTAAATTGTCTATCAAATAATTTGACCCAAATGTAAAAAGCTCTCAATTATTAAGCCCAGTGCGTCTCGCAAATACTGCTTCCTCCAGAAGATTCGAAACATACTTTATTTTCGAGTTCCCGTAGCTGGTTAAAAAACACTTGGAGAAAATACTCATTTACTTCAAATTGAAACACGCCCAAAGGAATATCGAGCTTGTAACATTCAAGCATTTCTTTCTCTTAAACAACCCCGTTCGCCGCAATATTCTCATGAAATTTCCAACACACAACAATTTGACGGTAAAGTTTGAAAATAGATGCGATGTAGACAAATTTCATAACTGATAAACTAGTTTTCTAAGAGACACATATGGCCTCTCTCTCGGGTACTTAACATTTTTTCGCCTTCACTATCGTCTGCAAATTTTATTTCCGCTTCTATGGGTATTCTTTCTTTCTTTTTTTTCCCTTTCTCGTCGGATGCATCTATTTTTGTCGGACCGATATTTCGCACTACAACTTTCACTTTGACGAATATTTATCGCCAGCAATCATTTCCTCCTTTTTTTTCGTACGTCGTGTGAAGATCCATTCAAAGGAAATAAGCTGAGGCTTCTTTCTTTTCTTCCAATTCTTTTTTATTCCCCCTTTCAGTCGTCTTTTGGGTTCTTTTGCATTTTGTGCTCTCGACACGCACATTTTCCAGGATTTTACAGTTAGGATTTTTGGTGCCGGATTTTAGAGCCGCAATACTTATGTCTATCCTCGTGTCCTATTATATGTTTTCGAAGTCGAGTTAGAGAAGCATTATGTGTAAGCAGTTATACTATATTTGTATATGAGAGTATGTATATGTGTTGGTTTTGATAAGTATATTTACAATTAATTATATGTGTACATGTTTTTGTGTCTATGTGCGTATGTACATATGTATATATGTGTGCGCCTGTGTGTGTGTGTTCAGTACGAATATGTGTGACATTTGGAGAAGACATATGCATTCTTGTATGATATACTTATTATCTGTATTATATAGTGCGAGTGGTGCGTATAAGCGCATATTGTATTATATATATATATTATATATATATATATATATATATATATATATATATATATATATATACAGTGATTTTTTAAAACTAACAGTACTAAGAGACATCTGTAGCGCGATCTATCAGCCGGAATTCCACCAAAATTGATAGAGGGACTAAAGACGACATGGGAAAGAGTTTTCCGTGAAAAAAAATTAGCTTCAAAAGTCGCCGATAGGGGGGGGGGCACTTTTGCTGTCGGCGTACCCGAGAATTTGCATAAAAGGCAAGTAAAATATCAAAATACAAATTCACGACTATGTCGTCGACAGCAGCACTAGTATTTCGGGCTATAAAGATGAGGAATGCATACCGTAAAAGTTGTAAGCAGACAAATAAATGACAAAGAAATTTCACTGCAACACCACTTTATGCAGCAAATTCACTTTTCCCTCCTTCAATGTGGCAACATTCCTGGTGGACAACACGTTGCATCCTGAACACTACGTTCTCAACGGCCGAGCGTAACATGTCACCAGGAATGTTCATCACAGTCCGGGATATGTTGTCCTTTAGAGCCGCAAATTTCGAGACTCCACCAATATACACGTTAGACGTTAAATAACCCCACAGAAATATGTCACATGGGTTAGGTCCGGGGAGCGAGGTGTCCATGCAAGTGGGAAGAAGGGACTGATAACCCTTTCTTCTGTAAAGCGAAGGCGCAACAGATTCCTACTGATCTTTATAGCCCAAAATACTGGCGCTGCTGTCAACTACGTAGTCATGAATTTGCATTTTGATGTTTTACTTGCCTTTTATGCAAATTCTCTTGTGCGCCGACAACAGCGCCACATCTTCCCCTATCAGCGACTTTTGGAACTAATTTAATTTTTTTCATGGAAACTCTTTCCCATGTCGTCCTTAGTCCTTCTATCAATTTTGGCGGAATTCCGGCTGATACATCTCGCTACGGATGACTCTGAGTAGTGTCAGTCTAAAAAAAAAATCACCCTGTATATATATATATATATATATATATATATATATATATGTGTGTGTGTGTGTGTGTGTGTGTGTGTGTGTTCGTTCGGTTGTAGCATATTCGGAAGCCTTTATGTGTGCGAAAGTACCTTTTCCCAACAGGAAACAAGTTAAGTCCTAGGAAAGAAGTTACCGTACAGATGAAAATGCATCTGACCTCCTTCCTGTTTCGCTGAAATCGACGTTGATTTGGCTGCCCATCTGCAAGTGCCCATCGATTGGCTGCCCATCGAGTGCCCATCTGCAAGCATCTCATGAGATTTTCCCTTACTTTAATTATTAGGAAAACCGATTTCATGATTTGTTTTGTAATATAGACATATTTTTGTAAACCACACGTGATTTCATTTTGTCAAGAAAACAGATTTTGTTTTGATTTTTTACATTTTTGTTTTTTATCAAGTGTATTTTTGTAAAATCAAATGTACTTTTATTGTATGTACAGGGCATAAAAAAAGAAAAACAAAGAGTTTCGAAATTGCTATTTCGTTGTTCATTTACAAAATATTTGATTTTAAGAAGTTGCGCTTTGTAATTTTCTCTCTTTTTGCAAAACGCATAGTATACATTTTGATATCGCCAAAATTAGATTTTCACTAAGCAAACATTTTTACTAAGAACGCAGTTCTTTAAAAAATCAATAATACCATTATTCCTAGATTAAAATGCGGTCTTTTTTGAAGACCCTATATTGAAATGTATTGTAAATAATTTAGATTTAATAATTTAAAATTGCTTTAAAGTGTAGTATGCAAAATTGATGTTCGATGATGGTAATTTCGCCATTTGTATTGTATTGTTTTGAGTTGGCCACCCCTGCTTGTTTTGAGTTGGTCAGACCATGACGGTGCAGTGCTGTTGTACAAAATTAATATACATATGAGGTTGTATTAAAATTTATATATAATTAATAAATAAAATAAATAAATAAACAAATATATATATATATATATATATATATATATATATATAGTTATATTAATAATATTATTATTATTATAAAAATTAGTTACTCTTATATTAATTTTGTACAACATGCAACAATGAAGAATATTTCCCATTGTTGAAGCAATGTTTTCTATTGTTGAGGTATTTTTATTTGTATAATGTATATAAACGCACATGAGGTGCGTACAGATAAATTAGATCATTACAAATTAAGGAAAAGTTTTGTCCCTTAATCTCTTTTGTTATGCATTTCATTCCTCTTCAAACAGATTTTGTATTCCGATTTTTCTGTACATCTCTGTTTATGAGAGGCAATGTGCCCGATTTAAAATAAAAATAAAAGACTTTATCTACAAACCGCGCTTGAAGATTCAAGCGGGGAATTTGCGTTGACGTATCGTTCTTTAAAATTCAATTAAAAATCGAAATTTTAAGAAAGAGACTTGAAATGAGGTTCATATGAATGAGAAAGCTTTCATCTTCCAGATGATGTAAATATTTTCTTTGTAAGATAAAAACACGAAGAGCATCGACCGTAGATGCTTAAAAGGACGTAAAAATACCGAAAAAGTGGTTTTAATATTTTGATGAAAATATTAGTCTGTTTTAAATTATTTTTAAACAAATGAGGTCTTGTTTGAAGGAGAAATGTCTGTAGTCTTAGATTGTAAAAAGATCAAAATTCTACGATCATTTTTTGCTGAGATATCGTAATCTGAAGTTAAAAAAACATAAAATATCGCACAAAACATAAAATAAAAAATTTTCTAGAATAAAATTTAAAATTCGGGCTTCGAGGTGCACCTTCCCATAGTCTGCACTACCCGTGTGCTAAATTTCACGGCTGTAATTTTCACAGGTTCGCCTGGGGGTCGCATACACACACACACACACACGCGCAAACACTCTCTTTTATTAATAAGATATATAAAATGTCTCCAAAAGCAAACTGAAATGGGTTTGAAACAGAAGCACTAAGCGTGAAGGTAAGGCACTATGGTATGGGGTGCAGTCCATTCTAAGAAGTGTGAGTGGCCAAGTCGACGGTTTGATTCCCGCTATTTACAAGTACTTGTAAAAATTCTAAATCTCTCTCTAAAAATCTAACGCAGAAGGAGGATTAAAATAGGTCCCGTAAGCTTAGCTCAGCATGATCCTGTTTGGCCAAGTGGTTGAAGCTCGGAGATCCAGATTTCCCAGGTTCGATTCCCGGATAAAATAAAGTAAAAATAAAAATATCAAAAGTAAAAAATATATATCAAAAGCAAAAATAAAAGATTCGGAAAGATTCTGCATCTACTCTCCCTTGGTTGGTTGCGGTAAATTGAAATAGGCCCTCCAAAAATTTCCGCTTACAGGACGAAGCTGGGCAGCTGTGCATGAGCCTTGATTTGGGGTCGGCCCGCTTCTCTGAACCCACCGCGGGTTCGGCTCTGGTCGGATTTTAACACTTCCGTTGGAATCCCCAACGGGAGTTTTGCAAAATTTTTTTGCAGTTACCGATATAATCGATATATAAAGATGTGCCGAAATTTCACGTTCGAATCCCTCCCTTTTTCTGAGTTGCGGAAACCATAAAACGATACCGTTGAATCAATGTATCTATAAATTGATTAACCAATATATCGATTAATCGGTATACCTATTAACCGATATATCGATGATCGGTAAATTCATTAATTGATTTTGGGGGTGAGCTCATGCAATTCCGAAATTTCGCGTTATGATTATTTATTTCCAAGCTGCGGAACTGATGAAATGATACTTTTAAATCGATTGAACCCCGAATCGAAATAGAATTCAACATAAATCAGTTAATGATTCCTCGATATAGATTAAATTAGGAATTCTATATATTTATAGCCGACTGAGCGATATTTTTTTCATTTAAAAGGAACCTGAATGCAAGTGTTTATTATTAGAGAGCGTGCCTTCGTGCTCAGGTGGATTCGAACCTTTATGCGGTTGCCCTGAATGACTGAGCCACACTCTCTCATGAAAGATTGGGTTTTTTTTGTGAAAATTTCAAAAAATAAAGCTGTAGGGTGAAGGACAACACATACGTAGTGGACTTTGAACGTATTTATTGAACAGACTGTGCAACCATCTAGTTACACGGCCAACTCGGTATGTAGATACTTCCGCCAACCTCTGACGGTGACAGAACACCGACGCAGCGATTTGAAGAGATGAAGTTTCAAAATTGTCTGTCCAATACTAAATGCATCAACAATGGTAAATATATCGCCGCAAAATAAAAAAAAAACACGTCACAAAACTTCTGGCACTGTAATATAACAGATGAAACATTACAATTGATTCAAACATTCAATAAAATATTTTTTAAGATATAACCCTACTATCCTATTGCCTTGCTCGTCAACAGTTTCGTGTTGTTATTCTTGCTTACGTGGCTCATTTTGTCCTACTTCTCCATACTCTTCGGTTTTCTGCCGTTTTTAGGCCACTTTATGGTAGTTTCGCTATGTAGGCATTCACCACTGGCATATCAGCTCCTTCATCCTTTCCTTTTTGCAGGATTCCTAGGGTTCACCGAGGCCTCCTCGTGGTGAACCCTAAGTATTTCTAGATCTTCTAAAACTTTCGTACCTACTTCAGTGAAAGCAATTATGCAAGAAGAGTCAATTACTGAGGCTCTACACAAAAGAAACTGGAGCTGATTAACCATCCCGCCAGACAATTGCAGGAAATATAGTCCTGCACGACCCTCGATCTGGTCAACGATTTCTTCATCTGAACTCTCATCCAACGCATCCTGATGGAGCAACAGATTTTTGAAGGGCTCTCAACGAGGAATCGGGAGAAATCTTTGAGTGACCTGACTCGGTAATATCAGCTGATTCACGAATATGTAGCTGATGTCTCAGGTGCGAAAAGCCTGGCGTTTGTAAATAATAAATATTGATTAGTACGTCTTCTTTCTCTGTACAATATCTGAACCCAGTTATCAAATTCATGCAGTAGTAACCGAATGAGTTCTAATCATTCTAGAATCTCTAACCTAGTTTCTGTAATATGCAGAGCTTTACCAGTGACTCTTGATTAATATTCCAATGGTCTTCTCCGGTTCGAATCATAGAATTCGCCTGGCCAGACAAGCTTTCGAGGTTGGTTTGAAATGTTTTTCAAAATTTCATTCGCCTGCCAATAAAATGTAAATTAACTGTCATCCTATATTTCCGAGATCACTTTTCGCATAAATAAAACATCTAGAAGCCCAGATATGCCGTGAAAATCTAACAGGTTTATCATAGTAAGTAGTCAGTGAAGAGAAACAAAGACAAGTTTCCCTCATATGTCAAGTGACTCCTTGGAGTCTCTTTAGGACCTCCAAGGGACAAAATTATCCTTTCAATTGAAGGCAAACACTAATATGTATGACAGCAATCGGAAATAATTGCGAAGGGACTCATTGATATCTTTGATCATTGATTTCTTTGGATCTACCATGAACGCGGTGTAAATTACGATACAGTTCAGTCCCTGAAAGGTGTAAAATAATTTATTCTGTCGAAAAAAATTAATTTACCATTGTAATACTTTTTTCGTCAATGTTTATGTCATTAGAGTACAATGATTTGAGTCAATTAAAGTCACTAATTAGTAATTACAGGAAAGAAATCACCTCATCAATAACTGAAAAAGATAAACACACGTGCATTATCATCGCATTACCATATTTGTGAATGTCTGTATCATTAGCGTACAACGACTCGCGTCAGTTAAAGTCACTAATTAATAATTACTGGAAAGAAGTCACTTCATTAATAATTCAAAAAGATAACCATACATGTTTTATCACCGAATTTCCTTCTTTGTCAATGCTTGTATCATTAGCGTATAACGGTTCGCGTCAATTAAAGTCACTAATTAGCAATAAAATATCACTAATTAGTATAATTATATAGAATTCATAATTACAGGAAAGAAGTCACCTCATCAATAATTCAAAAAGGTAAGCATACGTGCTTTATCACCGCATTACCTTATTTGTCAATGCTTGTATCATTACAGTTCAACGATTTGCGTCAATTTAAGTCACTAATAAATAATTATGAGAAAAAAGTCTCACCCATTTTCAATTATTCTAAAATAGAAGCACAAACACTTTGTGCGCACCTCATATATATATATATATATATATATATATATATATATATATATATATATATATATATATAAAACTCAATAGGAGCGAAATAGATGTCAGCCAAATATCTAATGACAAACGAATTCAAGAAAACACCGGAATTTATTCGCATTTACATAGAAATAATCATTTCTGAGACGAATGCTCACATAAATAGACACACTAGTGCACCGTGCCCCGCTTAAACAGGCGAATTTACACAGGACCTGGAAAGTAACTGCCTCGCAACCCCGAACATACAACTAAATCATCGAAATTTATTCCGCGCAGAGGTCATAAATTTGCACACGGAATATCATGCATATTTATTCGCCGCAGTGTAAACAAAGTAACAAAGCTCGGCGCAGATAGATTCATATTGGCGACGTCGGAGGGAATGACCGACAGTCACTCATTAAACGGAAATAAAGGGTATGCGCCTTTGTTTCGGTTTTTAGTGGAACGAAATGAAATAACTGCAGCCCACAAAGCTGGCGGAGATCGGAGAGAGTAGTGTTACTAGCTTTGGAAGAAGGAATTTTCATTTAGGGATACGGAATATAGTACTTAATAACGCGATTAATACGTTACGCGTTGCATGATATCGCGTTAAAGGAAATCTTGTTGGGCCAGTCAAAATCTTGTAGAACGGGAATGATGTGGCCGTAAGATGTTAGAGAAACTATTTTCATTATATATATATATGTAATGCTGGATGCATAAACTATATTTAATTATATTAATTAGCATTAAACGGTAATTTTCTTATAGAGATCGTAGTGTGTTTTCCAATTCAGGAAGTAGGTTGCTTTTCGCAGCGGAGAATTCATGGTCATCGATAATTAATTGCTGCCAGTGAATTCGTCCACGAAGGTACAGACGGGCAGTGCCTGACTATGAAATCCTCTCATGACGCAACAATCACGAGGTGTTTTTCACATGTGAAAAGTGCGGCGCGTTTTCGGATAACAAAGCATTAGATTAGGGATATTTTTCGGACAGGTAGGACGCGCGCCTATCGGGGAGCTTCAGAGATGATTGAAAAGGGGAGATTCATTTAAATATCTCCTTTAAATACCTTTCTAAAGATCTTTGGGACACATTAGATTTTTATTCATGACCTAAGGATACCGTTTAAAACAAGGTTGAAGGACTGTGCCGAGGTATCCACTTTAGGCTATTCACGAGCACTGTATGTGCTCACTGTATGTGCTCACTGTGTGTGTATCACTGTATGTGCACGTAAAACTCCATAGGTGTCGTCACAATAAATAATATTGTAGCAGATCCACTCTAAACTGCAGAACAGGCCAACTGCAGAACAGGAATCATTTTGTGTTCTTCGCTTTGCGAAGTGTGAGTCCGTAACAACTATTCGGCGTGATTTTCGTAGACAGAACCTTGGTAGATTGAAATTCCTACCTCTCAGAGCATTAGACGTCGGTATAAACAATTCCGAGACACGGGTCGTCTGTGTACGCATAAGAGCCGTGGAAGCAGTGTATGCAGACATGCTCGCAAAAGTTTGGGACGAATTTACCTACCATATAGATTTATGTCGTGCATACAAAGGAGGGCATATTGAGCGCATTTAATTTGGTTTGTAAAAAAACTTTATGATTAGCCATGTAATATAAAATCAATTTTAAGTTTCTATGTTCAATATCTTTCATAATATACTCATTTCAAGTCGGGTGATTCTTTTTGAATCATCCTGTATTTCTTCTGCGAAAAAGGAGAACTTCGCAGCAAAACTCTGGATTCCGACTCTGGATTACGACCGACAGCAAAAGTGCAGTGCAACATCATAAACCTTGGCTTCTCGTTATTTATAAAGCCAGCAGAGACATAATCCATTTGTTTTCAGCCCGTAAGCGCAAAGATTCTATTTGCCCATAATAGTATAGGATTACACGGAAACGAGCCAGCTCGACGCACAGGATGTGAAATACCTAAATATAATTGAGGATGACTAATACTGAATCGATGAAACAACTATGCTACTTTCGTGTGAACACGCGTGTATTCTTTAGGTTTTAATTTCTTTCATAACCACATTCCTAAGATATTATGCAACTTGGGAGCCTTAGAATTGGATGGTGATTCTTTTAACCCTTCAGCGGGCGCGGCAATTTTTTAACACCAACAGGCGCGCGTGGCACAAAGTGCAACATCTCTTTCGATCTTGTTTATTCCTTATGTAATAGACTTTTTTTCAAACTGAAAATAATAATTCTGCGTTTTATGACAAGATATAAAATGTTGATAATATTGAGATATATTTGTAATTAAGGCTGCTATGTACTAAGAAAAAAAATCGTATTTCCCTTTTCCTCTTCTTGCAGACTCTTGTGGTGGGAGGAGTCCAGTTGACAGTTCGAAAATTCCACCCCCCTTAGGATTGACATTTTGAGGGATTGTAATGGCTCTCTCTCTATAGGGGGGTTAATCGCTGCCCCCCAATTTTTTATTTAAAATATATTTTTGGCAACTATTTACGGGAATATAAATGCTGATAATCAAATAAAATTGGTATTGTCAGATAGTCTGAACTTTTCTACAAAGCGCTACAGGATTCATTTTATAAATTTCGTCCACCGAAGGAATTTATGAACGTTTAAAACACACTATACCGGATTTTTCCCCGAATAATTTAAATTTTAAAATATAAATTGCATTTTTTTAAAAAAAACGAAAAATGTACACAAATGTAAAATTTCTTTCTCTATGACGAAGTGCAATTTTTTAAAAAAAATCTTTGAATCCGAGGCGGCAATCCGTGGACAAATTTTCTCCATAGGTTAACATTGAGGTGAGCGAAACCAATGGGGTTAGTACATAGCAGCGTATACAATCGACTTATTTCAAAACTGTCCGGTTTATTGGATCTAAAGACAACTTGCGAAAGGATTCCTATTATGTCCAAAAACCTAAAAAACCAACGAGATTGTCCATCTTCGTGATATGCAGGATATCGTGTAATAGCTGCACATTGGATGGACTGCATCAACTCCTGCTTTTGTCATATTGTAATCCAGTATAATCGCTGGTTTACCACGGTTAAATCACGACCAACATATGAATGGAAAGGAAAACATGGGTCAGAAAATCGAACCTGCATTAGAAAAGGTGTAGCTATAAATAGAAACTGCTTAGAACATTCAAACCTTACATGTGAAAACAAACCATTCAAAATCACGAAAATGTTGCACTTTATATACGGGCGCGCCCGATGAAGGGTTAATAAAACCTAGATACCAACATCATCATAACCTCGAGACATTTTGTATCGCCCTGTACCATTCTTTGACACGTGTGGGACGATTTTTAAGACGGGAATTTGGCATGGGGTGGGTGACGCATAAACTTCGTACTTGTCAAAACCGCTGTTAATTCTGAGACTTTTAAGTCTTTACTGTAGCCGCTTATAAACAGTTTGGGGGCTCTGAGGGAGGTGTACTACATAGCCACTCACCCTTGTTCGGTAAATGGTTTTTTTAGAACATTAGTGTACGCAGTGCACCACGCGAGTAATAACGTATCAGAAAAATGATGCAGCTAAAAAAAATGAAAATACAACCACATCCATTATATGGGTTGGAACATAACGTTTCGCCATCGCCCTGAAACAGGAAGTGGGTCGTGTTTCAGAAAATCGGAATAGCGATTTTGTGTTTTGAATAAAGAATTTGTACAATAATTAATGGATTAAGTTTTCGATACTTAATTTATAACCATATACATACTTATTAGAAATGCTTTTCATTCAGCCTGTGAAAAAAAATATTAGATTGTGTTAGGGCTATAGGACTCTAATTTGTAATTTTAAAGGGATGTGTTATATATACAAAACAGCAAATTTTCTTGGTCTAAAATGTACTGCAGGACCTTAAGAAAAAAATTTCAGGTAGTCTCTTCTAACGAAAGTACCGCGGGTTACTAACGTACGATTACTTATCGTTGCTTACCTGTTTTGTATGTACATATGTATCTATATATAGGCTCGTATGTGTGTATATATATACATGCACTGGTGTAAGAAATTTAGAGAATTTGCAGACTTGGTCGATTATCTCTAGAACTACTTTACCGCTTTTAATGAAATTTGATACGTGCATACATTGATACAATACAAAACAAATAACCATTCAATAATTGTAATACTCACGCATGATCGTGCGTAACACTCGTTGGAGTCGGAAGGTATGAAACAGCGGTTCCAGAATAAACAAAAAATGGGTTAATAGATGGGTTAATAGGGGGTATGGTCCCCTCTTACAGATATACAGGTCTCGCAGCGTGATTTCATACAGGAAATAAGACAGTTTATCATTTCCTGTGAAAATTGGTCCCACTCGTTGAGCAACGCTGTTTTCATTCCCTGGATGGTTCTCGGAGGGGGTTGCGAGTTGAAATTGCCCTCCCCAGAGCGTCCCAGACATGCTCTATAAGGTTAAGGTCTGGAGATCTGGCTGGCCAATCCATCCGGCGAATATCCTGACTCTCTAGAAATTCGTCGACCAGAAGAGCTCTATGTGGCCTCACGTTATTGTCCATTAAAATGAACTCAGGGCCAACTGCACCCCTGAAAAGGCGAACATAGGGCTCCAAGACCTCATCCCTATATCTCACACCAGTCACAGTGTCTCTTTCAAAGACATGGAGAGGTGTGCGGCCATCCAACATGATGCCTGCCCAGACCATTAAACCTCCTCCGCCATAATGGTCGATTTCGCGGACATTGGAGGGGAGGTAACGGGTCCCTGGTTCTCGCCATATGAACATATGGCGAGAATCGGTGTTTAGGCTGAACCGGGACTCATCAGTGAAGAGAACGGTCGCCCATTGACCCATACTCCAATCTATATGCTCTCTGCACCATGATAAACGGATTCTCCTGTTTGTAGAAGTGAGCGGGACGCAAACAGCAGGTCTTCTTGCAAACAACCCTCTCTCATGAAGTTTTTTGGAAACAGTCACCCTTGATACACGGGTTCCTGTGGCTGCATACAAGTCACGAGAGAGCTGAGAAGCTGTAACACTCCTGTTACGCCTCGCTATAATCGACAAATGGCGATCTTCTCTGGCCGTCGTGGCTCTTGGACGACCTTGCCCAGGCTTTCTCTCGATGGATCCGGTATCCTGGAACTGTTTCCATAAGTTACACACGACTCTGGGCTTTAAATTGAACTCTCTACATATTTGGACTTGAGATTGGCCTGCTTCTAGCCTCCGTACAATTCGCCACTTCATTCCATCATCTAAACGTTGGTGGTTACTCATTTATACTGTTACAATTTGAAATTAACCGATTGCTGCAAAATAACACCAAGAAATTCGCCGAGGTGTGCTAGTGAACGAAATGCGTCTTAACTTACGCGCGCTTTTAAAGCCTGTTTCTCTACTGGCTCCGCCTACACACACGTGTATGTTACGTATTAGACGTACAAGATTTGCATTTTTGTTTTGAAGCAGTGGTTTTACATCCAGTTCAGTTCTTTTCATGAAATTCGATAAAATATGCAAATTCTCCTAATTTATTTCACCAGTTTATATGTATGTCAAAATTTTGACGCACCTTGGTACTTTTCTGTTTAATTGTCCAAGCGATAGACTGGGTTTGGCGCGCTGCCAAAATTGTAACTCGCGAGGACGGACGAACGGACAGTTTTAGCGTCTGAAATTTTCCTATCCGCAGGACCGTTATGGAGGAACGTAATTCTACGTTAAAAACTGATAAAAATTACATTCTTCTAGGAGGGTTTCCATTACCTGGTGCAGAATTTTTATACTGTATTGCCTGCGCGTATACTCTTGTACATCTACACATTATGTCACTTTTTATCGGAATTTTGAGCCATTTGCCACCTGCGAAAGCATGCCTCTGTACAGCGCACCTCTGTTTTGGTTTCATTCCTCGTAATTTTTGGTAAAATGATTTTCCTGAAAAGAAAATTAGCTCTAAAAAAATCGATATTTACCGCCGTCTTTTTTTTCCCTTACATCCCTGAAAATATGCATTTTCTTTAACTGTAAGAAAATATATCCTCCCCCCCCTCCATTCGAAAAAAAAAATTATTGAGGTGTATTTTTTTACCCGAATAAATTTTTTTCCTCTATAATTTTATTGAGGTATATTTTTTTGTGAAAAAAACAAACGCTTTCAATACGTATAAAAAATTTTATTTATTTTTTTAAAGATTTAATTTTTTAAAAAAGTGGTAGAATATTTTACAAATATTTTTTTATAAATCCTGTAGACAGAAATTTTTATAACTTTCTCTCGGCTGAAGGAATGCAAAAAAATATTGGTCGTCAATCAGATAGATAAAAAACAAAACAAAATTTCGACCTGTTCATGCATAATAATATTTATATAAAGGCACGTTTAATGTAAATAATCGTTGCATAATGAGCATAAATTAAGAAATAAAACTTTCCTGTCTAGACTAGCTAGCATTTCTTTTTTGTAGCGTCAAAAACATGGGCACACCAGGCCTTTTCCAAAATACAAAAAACTTAAGGGAAGTCATCACCTTTAAATGTTAAAAAAAAAAAAAAATCGAATTTTATTTTTTTACATTTTTACAGTATTTCAACATTTCTGAATCATTAAAAAAAAAAACCGCGTTAAAATATTCCAATTAGAACATTCAACACTATGACACGAAAGTAGTTCCGCAGTGTGGCAACTTGAAAAAGACTTCTCGCAATGTTGATTTTCATGCTTTCGCGCACTGTATGAAAGAAACTGCAGCTATTGCTTTCAAATTTGCAGGGAAATTGTAAAATGATGCTACCTGAAATAAGAACCTTATCTTTTTCTTAAAAAATATAGTTTTCTAAGAATTTACGGCATTTGACTTGTCCTTTTAATGTGCTCTTTCAGGTTTTTAAAGTCTGGTTGTCCCCGGGGAGTCAATATTCTTTGGTGTTTGAAAATTTATAAAGGGGTAGAAATCATAGACGTAACGTGGGAGGGGCACGGGGGACACGCAACCCCTCCCCCCCCCCCAACTTAACTCGAAATAAATTAAAACGTTAAAGAAGTTCACGTTCAGTTAAAATAGGAAAAATTAGAGAAAACTGTTAAGAAAGTTAGTTTTTTCCCGCTTTTTCAAATTGTGAAACTGAAGATACCGGTTATGTCTTTAGCCTTAACATAGTTTTTAACAATGAATAGTTGATACCCATGAAAACACGATGGCTAGATAGTAAATAAATATACTAATACACAAATTATACTCAACACATCATTGTCAAATGTTGAAAATCATAATAAGGCGCAGAAACAAATTAATGTGTTTAAGCGGCCTCGTGCTTAGAGAGTACTAAAGCCATATTTAAAAATGTCACTGAGCATGCGCAGAAAGCAATTTTTTAAATTGCAAATTATCGCTAATTAAACAGCGCGAAATAAACAATTTCCATCAGGTTTAATCTTATATTTCACAAACATAATTTTCATAAAATAAAAATGGCAGAGAGAGATCTAGAGAGACTTCTCGGAATAAACGTGTTTAATCATTAAAACATGTCACTGAGCATGCGCAGAAACAGTGAGTTTCTAAAGCCAGATTTAAACATGCCACTGAGCATGCGCAGAAAGCAACTTATAACTGTAAATTATCGCTGATTAATAGAAATTGCAGTTAAAAAAACCAAATTTAACAAATCTACAGATTACAGTCTTTCGTTTAAGACCAAAATGAAGTAAATTGATGCAGTAGTTTTCTCTCACGGACTGCCCAAAAAGTCGGCTTAGCAACTTAAATATATAGATATGATCCATACCAAAGATTCGATGCTGTATTTTTTTCTCATTTTATTTATTTTATACTTATTTTTGCATTGTATAACTTTTAAATACTACTCAAACATCAATTCTATCGTTATTCCATTAAAAAAAATCATAATATTTCTTATCCTGAGGACCGCTCGGTAGTAAATGAGTGGAGGAGGGCCCTAACAGAATTCAATTCATGTCCCCCCCCCCCCCTCCTCCAAAAGTTAGAAGCACGCTACGCCTATCGTAGAACTACACCTAATGTTTTTACATCACAAAAAGGCAAAAATTATTACTTAAACTTTATGAGTGTTGTTGAAAGTCTGCCAGCAGTGCATCGGTAACAATTTGAAATTTTCGGAAAATGATCTCACTTCTTACTTTATAAATAAAATTCTTATTTACTTGTAATAAAATTATTTCGTGGAACGTAATCTATAAAGTTTAGAGAAGTCATACTGAAAATTTCATATATAATAGACAATAACAATAAAAAGTTATATAGTTCGAACAAAAAGGCCAAAATTCTGACTTTTCTACTTGTGCAAAGGTGATGACGGAAATAACCTTCTAAATTGTGATGTTAAGGCTGCCGTGTACTAACCCTATTGGATTCACTCACCTCAGTGTTAATCTACGTGTCCAAGGATTGCCGACTTGGACTGAAAGATCAAACCAATCACAAGTGATGTCAACAATCTCGGAGCCTATTACGAACCGTTACGTAGCATTAACGTTAAAAATTCTAACCAACCACAGAGCTCAATGAATTGACCGTATTACACGTCAAACCAATCACAAGTGATGTCAACAATTTTGGAGTCAATGCTGTAGCGTAACGCAACGCTCCGGGTGGAATGTGAACAGGCCTTAAGTGCATTAGTAGTAACGTCACTGATTCGTTTTAGGTTAATACAATTATGATAGTGCAATAATTAAGAACTTCAGAGGGCTTATCTCTCCCCTCTGCCTACGTACCTGAGTTAAACTCAAGGTAACAGATTAAATACCACGTAGTTTACGTAGATTCCAAACTAACTTAACAAAGGCACACCGAGGAAATTTTCCTTAAAGCTTCTGTGTACTAACCGTATTGGATTCGCCCATCTCAGTGTTAACCTATGGAGAAAATGTTGTTGTTGTTGTTGTTGCTTATGCCATTTGATCGACAGCAACATCAGACCAAGTCCCGAAGTCTATGGGCGATGAAGGTGCGGCTCCTGTTTTGAATGAGCACCACAAGGGTCGGAGTCCGACTTGGCTAAAGGACCGGTCCCGTCATTTTGAACCGAGTCAAGTCACGAGACAGGAACAATTGACCACGCACCTCCAGAAGCAAATTTGAGAACTTGGAGGACATTGTAGCTATGCCCTATTTTACGTGCCCCGGCCACCATTAGTGAACACACGACGGTGACGAGCAGCGACGAGCATCGAACCAGGGACGTTCAGATCACTGCTCTTGCCAACTGGGCCACCGCGCCCTTATGGAGAAAATGTGTCCAAGGATAACCGACTTGGATTGAAAGTTTTTTTAAATTGTACTCCGTAATAGAGAAAGAAATTTGACACCTCGGGGGGGCATTTTTAATTTTTTAAATAAAATGCAAATAATATTTTAAAATTTAAATGGTTCGGGAAAAAATATGGAGTAGTATGTTTGAAACGCTCATAAATTCCTTTGGTGGACGAAATTTCTAAAACGAATAGTGTTGTAAGGTGCAGAAAAGATTTGGCTATCTGAAACTACCATTTTTAAAGGATTGTCGACATTTATGGAGCTGTCAAACAGTAGACACATCCTTTGGTCTGGTCCCTTTGTTCATTTGATCTGGTTCTTTTCGTGGACGCAATTTATAAAATGAATCCTATTGCAAGGTGCAGAAAAGTCAAGGCTATCTGAAAATACCATTTTTACAGAATGGTCGGCATTTATGGGGCTGTCAAATAGTAGACACACACCCTTTGGTCTGGGTCGTTTGGGCCTTTGGCCTGGTTCCTTTGGTGGACGCAATTTATAAAATGAATTCCGTTGGAACGTACAGAAAAGTTCTAGCTATCTGAAAGTACTATTTTTTAATTGATTATCGGCATTTATGCAGCTGTAAAATAGTACACACATCCTTTGGCCTGGTTCCTTTTGTGGACGCAATTTATAAAATTAATTCCGTTGGAACGTGTAGAAAAGTTCTAGCTATCTGAAAGTACCATTTTTTAATGGATTATCGGCATTTATGCAGCTGTCAAATAGTAGACACATCCTTTGGTCTGGTTCCTTTGGTGGACGCAATTTATAAAATGAATCCCGTTGGAAGGTGCAGAAAAGTTCCGGCTATCCGAAAATATCATTTTTAATGGATTATTGACATTTATGCAGCTGTCAAATAGTAGACACATCCTTTGGTCTGGCTCCTTTGGTCCTTAGGTCTGGTTCCGTTGGTGGACGCAATTTTATAAAACGGATTCCGTTGGGCGGTGCAGGAAAATTCTGGCTATCTGAAAATATCATTTTTAATGAATTATCGACATTTATGGGAGCTGTCAAACAGTAGACACATTTTCTCCATAGGTAAACATCGAGGTGAGCGATTCCAACAGTTTTTGTACACAGCAGTTTTAATACTCCAAAGCAATATTTTTTTTTCGTTTTCTTCTCCTCAAATGGTATAATATTTGATTAGTTGAGCAGACAGACAGAGAGTAACGACCCGCGTAAGTATACTTGAAGTGATCATCAGATATCCCATTGCAACTCAATCATTTCGTTTTCGATTTATGGATTTCCAGGGATTAGTTTTACTTCCGAAACGAAACGCAAGAGGGATTCTGCTCTTCGTAATCTCAGTCTGAATCGGAGCAGATTACGCTGCTTATTATCCCAAAACTCGCGTACGCCACGAAATAATAAAACTGTTTAGAATAGCTCAATCCGCGCCTTGTTTCCATGCGAATTTAAAATGAATCGATCCGCCTTTTAATCGACTTTATCGATATTTGTTTTGTCTATATTAATTGTATTATATTTTATATTTGATGCCAGATAAAGAGGTTTTAATGTACGAAAACTATGTTCGCTCGTACAGAGATTTCTCACATAACCATCGCATTAACACTATTTCATGTTTACTAGGAAGTGAAGATAAGCGGGAATATTAGTGGATATAAAAGAGCCTACTTAAAATTGGAAGGCAAATAAAAATTAATTGCAATCTTAGTTTGTTTTTTAGTATGTAGTGGCAAAATATTTAGAAATATAATCGAACCCCGTTACAGCGAACACGATATATAACGAACTCAAATTTTGGTCCCGCCGTTTTCCCATTGTATATAATTACTATTATGTCAGTCTAATGTAATCTATTTTGGTCAATTTAATTCATTAATGATCATTTTTAAAAGCTTTTATCATTTTTTAATACATCATTATTGAATACACATTGCAACTAATTAGTTATATATTCTGCGAAATCTAGCATTTTTCTTAACGGTTCGGATATAGCGAAACACCGCATAAAGCGAACAAAACCTTTGATCAATTGAAGTTCGTTATAACGGGGTTCGACGGTAATGGCTTTTCATATAGAAAAATAGTAATTGAATTTCATTATAATAATTTTTTTGTTTCGAATGAAAAGAAAACTTTACTTTTATATTAGAGCTAGAATCGGCAGGCATGGATCATATTTTTACGGAGGGTCTCCCATCCAATTTGCATTTTTTCCTGAGCGACGACACATCACGCATCGATTGCCGATCATGTGGTACAACTTATTAATATTAATCTTTTCCTTTCGGGGTGTAGATAGCATGTATCCCAAGAATACGGGCCCAATAATGAATATATAGATAGATATATATACATACACACACACACATATATATATGTGCATATATATAGATATATATGTATGTATGTATGTATGTATGTATATATATATGTGTGTGTGTGTATACAGTTGAACCCCGTTATAACGAACTCAAGGAACCAAAGATTTTGTTCGCTCTATCCGAACCGTTAAGAAAAATGCTAGAGTCACAAAATGTATAACTCATTAGTTGCAATGTGTATTCAATAATGATGTATTAAAAAATGATAAAAATCTATTAAAAATGATCATTAATGAATTAAATCGACTAAAATTGATTACATTAAACTGACACAATACTAATTAAATTACGTGAAATAAGAAAATAGAGGGACCAAAATTTTTGTTCGTTATATCCGTGAGTTCGTTAGATAACGGGGTTCGACACTTATATATGTATATACATGTATATATATATATATATATATACACACACACCTTATATATATATATATATATATATACAGTGGAATACCGATCGATCGTTTTCGGATCTATCGCTTTTCCGTATGTGTCGTTCATTTTATCCAGTCCCAACAATCACATTGCTTTGTTATGTTTCTGCATCTATCGTTTTCCCGCATTTATCGTTCATTTCAATCGGTCCCTTGAAAAGCGATAGATCGAGATTCCACTGTATATATATATATATATATAGATATATTATGTATATATAACCCTCTTAATGGCCGTTCTTATAAAGGGGGTATGACATTTCTTGTTTTAAAGAGGGAATTGGAAAAATGGGCCCCGTAAGCTAAAAGGTTAATTATAATTCACATTTGTTTATTATATTATTAATACACTTTTTAAAATTATTACATTATAATATATTAATAATTGCCGGTCATGCAAGAATCAGATACGGACACTACAGCCAAAGCATGTTATTAATAATACAAATTGTTATTAATTATAAGTGCATTTCCCGACTGCTTCGCGATGGATGAGTTGTTGAAGATCATACTTAATTCCTTGCGTGCCGTAATGATTTGGGATGGGACAAAAAACAAACCTCCGCAAAAACATGTCCCACGTAAAAAGAAAAGAAAAGAATCGCATTTATAATTTTGCGAACTTTCCCCACCGTAATCGGTTGTTGAAAACGAGAATTAACGAGCATCGAGTCAAACACAAGAAAGAACAGTTGTTCTACTTCGCCCAGTCCGTGTTCCCGAGGAGAACAATGAGATGATTAAGCACTAACAGGGGGTCTTAGCAGTCCGGAGGACGTGATGAGAGAATCTGAAACGTCGAGGCACTTACGCTATTTCGAAAGAAAGAAAGAGAAATAGCGAGAGTTATATTTAGAGAAAATACATCGTCATTTCTTAGTATGTCGACATAATTTCACGGGGTCTTGGCTAATATGTATGTGACACATGTACGTTTGAAGATCACCAAGAAATATTAAGAGTAAGCATTATTTTGTCCTGAAACAGCTCAAAAGACGTCTTAATTATGCCATCGTTCTCGGCATTATTTGTCACATTTTTGCTCCGAAAAGATGAAAGAGAGACACGCAATTGAGCACTGTATAAGTGTTGTTATTGCTCAGAGGAGTTCACCCTGTAATTGAACGGCCGTGTGATGGCATTAAATATGTATTTAAGATTTTTATTTTTAATTTTGGGAATTTAAGCCCTTATTTTAACCCCTTTAAAGACTGATCCCTTTAAAGAGTGGATTAACCCTTCAACGGGCGCGCCCGTGTACAGAGTGCAACATTTTCGCAATTTTCAATGGTTTATTTTTACATGTAAGGTTTAAATGTCGTAAGCAGTTTCTATTGATAGCTACACCCTTTCTAATGCAGGTCTGATATTCTGACCCTTGTATTCCTTTCCATTCATTGGTAGTCGTGATTTAACCGTGGTAAACCAGCGACTATACTGGATTACAATACGACAAAAGCAGGAGTTGAGGCAGTCGATCCAATGTGCAGCTATTACACGATATCTTGCATATCACGATGATGGACAATGTCATTGTTTTTCAGGTTTTTGGACATAACAGGAATCCATTCGCAAGTTGTCCTTAGATCTAACAAACCGGACAGTTTTGAAATGAGGCTATTGTATCTGCATTCCTTGGTCTTTAATTTTAAATATATCTCAATATTATAAACATTTCATATCTTGTCATAAAACGTAGAATTATTTTTTTCAATCTGAAAAAAAAGTTTATTACAAATAGGATAATCAAGGTTGAAAGAGACGTTGCACTTCGTGCCATGCGCGCCTGCTGGTGTTCCGAAAATCAGCGCGCCCGATAAAGGGTTAATAAGAGATACATTCTGGGAACCTCAGGCAAAGATACCGTCTTCATCCAGAGATACCTATCGTTTTTCGTCTACCGACAAATATCGTAGTACACGTTTTTACTAACTAATAACAAACCAATAAAATTTCGAAAGAAAATATTTTAAATAATAAATAGTATTTATTAATAGTATTTAGAACAAGGGGCCTCAAAACTAGATTGCTGTTGGGACCCTACGAATGCTTCATCCGGTACTGACTATATCTCCTTTTACTTTATTCTACACTGCTTAACAAATCTAATATAGCATGGCATACTAAAAAAAAATACAAAAAAAAATACCATCGCATTAACATTCTTCTTAAAACTAACCATAATACAACCGGATAAAGTCGTACGGATACGCGCTAAAATCAACAGAGAGGGTTTCCGCAACCACTCCGAACTTAAAAATAGTTGCCCAGTAAGGGCTTCGAAAATAAACCCGAACACGCTTCAGTAAATCACTGAAATTTATTTTGTCGTCGGAGTCCAAACTTCTCTGGCTAAATATCACTCGTACGACTCCTTAGTTGTATGTAAACAGAGTGTCATGTTTCCGCTGAGAAGTTCCTGTCGCATCAGCACACGAGGTTTAGAGGAGGCGAGGCATTTCACGGGCGATAATGTGGAGGATAAGCGATTTTCGAGAAACCGCCAGCCAAACACAAGTGCACGGAGCTGGGAAAATTAAAATTTATTTTTCTCGTATTGTATTTGTCTTGGAGTGCTTTACATTTTGTTTAAGGTTTGCCAATCCCCAAGAAAGTGTTTGTTCGAACACCCCGCAGTATGAAAAATGGTAAAATAGAAAATATATAAGGTTATTAGATCATGAAAGATTGGATATTAGTTTTATATTTACAAATTAATGAGTAGACAATTTTACAATTAATTTAGCTTGTATCTAATTTAACAGAAATAATAGAATTGTAAAAATAATATAAAGATATTATATACAACATATATTGCAAATTATTTTATTAGCAGATTATTTTAATTTTATATAATAACTTAATTTGAATAACAGTATCATAAAAATATTTTATATTTTTATGTTACTGTTAGGATTATAAGGATATTATATAAAAATTTATAAGTAAGGATGTTATATAAAACATAAGGGATTCTATATTAGTTCTGCATTTACTAATTAATAAGTAGACCATTTCAGCTTTATATCTAACCTAATATAAATAACTATCATTAAAATAATGTAAGGATATTATATACAATATAAAAGAATTACGAATTAGTAGACACTTTTATTTTTATGTCCATCTTAATATAAACAACAGTAATATATATATATATATATATATATATATATATATATATATATATATATATATATATATATATATACAGTGATTTCCGCTTATAAGAATCACGTTTGTTATTACTGTTTTTGATTCTTATAATCGGTTGATTCTTATATCCAAAATTTAGGTTTTTGGACAGGCACACACACACACCTATATATACATATATTAGATAATTTACCATAAAATACTCTTTAATTTACGTTAATTACCTTTTATTAAAATAATTGTTTATAATTTTAAAAATACAACTTAATTTTTAGACCTATAAGTAGATACACATGATTATAGTAAGAGAAGAAAAAATCCAATATTTGTTACAACACACCTGCTTAACAGTTTTAGCATTTCAACTACAGGAAGGGAGCAAGAAAAAGTTTTCTATGGTAGTTTGACGTAATGAAGTTTTCAGGAGGCTGTTTATACCTCTTTCAATACTAACAGTCTCAGACGAAGATTCACCTTCTAGCTTACGTTTCACGGTTTGATAACGTGCTGAATCTACTAATGTCACGTTTGCCTAAGTGATAGTGGACACTTCGCCGAAGATTTATGTGTTTCAGGGTCCAGGAAGCCGCAACCAGGATGTGGGAGGTGAGAAAAAAGAGTCCCTATTTTTGTTTGTCAGTGGAGAAAAGTGAAATTTGACCAGGACGGGTAAAGATGCCCCCGGGTCAAGCTAATAGGACAGTGTTGTGCTAAAGCGTGTAAGGGGAAACTTATGTTATATCTAACAAAGAAAGTGGTGAATTTTATGACTATATTCCATCCCATCTTATCAACCTTTCTTTTTTTTTTTAAAAAAAAGAAAGAACTTCGTGCCTTTTGAGGGTTTAAACGGTTTTTTTTGAAACATTAAAGGAAAGCGAAGAGTGTAAACTGATTCTTAAAACCGGTGGATTGATTCTTTAAAGCGAAAATTTTAACATGGAAATATTACATTTGTTTTTGTTTTCGCGATATTGATTCTTATAAACGGTTGATTCTTATAACCACTGATCACTATAAGCGGTGGTTACTATATATATATATATATATATAACATCAGGTGATTAGATCCCAAGAGAATGTGTGTTAGTTTACAAAACAAGTGGTTTGGTAGATAGTTTATATTTTAGTTGTTGAAGTGATTGTTGATTAAATTTCTTATTGAATTATAATTTCACTTTTAAATCTCCACCAAACAAAGCGTTTACAAAAATTATTTTTAATATCTTTCACTACCGTAGTCAGAATAATGTCACTCTATTAAAATAGTGTCTCTTAAAATAGTACAGAGACAACTAACTTAAATCTAGGAAAATTTGATTCTTTTATTAAATCAAATCAATGATGAGATAGAGTTTGTCAGCAAAGTTTGTCTGACCTTTTGTTATCATGATGTCAATGCTTTATATGAACTATTCACAAGCTAAATCGGTCAAGTCTTCTTTTTTAAATTTTAGTGTAAGTACTTGATGGAATCCTCACTTTTTACACTCATAATAAATTTCCAAAATAATAAGGACTAATCCTTCAGCGGGCGCGCCCGTGTACAGAGTCTAACATTTTCGTAATTTTGAATGGTTTGTTTTTACATGTAAGGTTCGTATGTTCTAAGCAGTTTCTATTGATAACTACACCCTTTCTAATGCAGGTCTGATTTTCTGACCCTCGTATTCCTTTCCATTCATTGTTAGTCGTGATTGAACCGTGGTAAAACAGCGATTATACTGGATTACAATACGACAAAAGCAGGAGTCGATGTAGTAGCTCCAATGTGCAGCTATTACACGGTATTCCGCCTATCACGAAGATGGACAATTCCATTATTTTTTAGGTTTTTGGACATAATAGGAATCCATTCGCAAGCTGTCCTCAGATCCGATAAACCGGACAGTTTTGAAATAAGGCGATTGTATCTGCATTCTTTGACCTTTAATTATAAATATATCTCAATATTATCAACATTTTATATCTTGACATAAAGAACAGAATTATTATTTTCAATTAAAACAAAAGTTTATTACAGAAGGAATAATCAGGTTTGAAAGAGACGTTGCACTTTGTGCCACGCACGCCTGTTGGTGTTCCAAAAAATTGGCGCGCCCGCTGAGGGGTTAATAGCACTCAAGTATTGGATGATAACGACGATTCGTTTAGTGCTTTTTCATCACAAAAAAGGTTAAATATATGAGTTTATGCATTAGTCGCACACAAACTCGTAGTATATATTATATATATATAATGAAAAGTGCTACTAGTCTTCCAACATACTGAGTGTATTACAAAACCATTAAAATTATCAAGAACCCCATTTTACAGTTTATCGCCAAATTTCATTCAAAATTCGCCAAACAGATTCATTGAAGCCTTTTCAAGCCCGAGTTATTTTTTTATTTTTATATTTTTGCTTCCGACAGCATTTCTACGTCAATAAATTCCAATTTCTTTCTGCTTTTACGAGCAAATGCCTCGATCGTTTACGGTTGCAAATTTACTGCCAAATTAAAATCGAGGTTCAAAGCTTGCGGTAACCCTTCAACACCGCTTGGACCTATGATTCCCATAAAAATTTTATGTGGATACCTGGGAATAAAAACTTCCCCTAATTTATTGGCCGGACGTGTTTTTTTTTTTTTTTTTTTCATTCATTTCATTTTGGCGGAATCTCCAAAATATATTGGAGGAGATTTCGTTGCCATTCCAAATGGAAAAATATTTCCAGCGGTTTAAAAATTTGGAATGCAATGCGTTTTAATATATTCAACTGACTAAAAGTGTTATGGCCACGAGGTTTTTTTTCTTTCTTCTTTTCATCATGCTTCGGAATGAAAGTTTTTATTGCGGATGGCCATTTGTAACAATGTCGATAACACATTCGGTTTATTTGAGTTTTTTTTATTTGCTTATTTTGAAATTATTATTATGGCAGTCAATGCAGAAAATATCTGAAGTTTAAAACTAAAGAAAAAAATATCATTTATTAGGTTTAGTAATGAAACGTCATGATATACAGTCGAACCCCGTTATAGCGAACCTGGTATATAACGAACTCACGGCTATAACGAACGAAAATTTTGGTCTCGCCATTTTCCTGTTTTACGTAATTTAATTAGTATTGTGTCAGTTTAATGGGGAATCGATTTTAGTCGATATAATTCATTAATGATCATTTTTAATAGATTTTATTTTTTTAATACATCATTATTGAATACACATCGCATCTAATGAGTTATATATTTTGTGAACTCTAGCATTTTTCTTAACGGTTCGGATATAGCGAACCACCGGATAAAGCAAACAAATCCTTTGGCCCCTTGAAGTTTGCTATAACGGGGTTCGATTGAACTTGATTGCTGTAATGGTCCGCAGACCCTATGAGGGCATGGTGAGAGGGCCATTTGACCCCACCTCCAGACTTCATCGGCTCAAAGTCTAAAAATGGATGCACTGAAAAGACATTTTAACAATGTTGATAACACATTCTGTTTATTTATGATTTTTATTTCATGTTTTGATTATGATTTATATTTTTTTTTATCATGATTTGTTTGATTAGGATTTGAGATTTTTGTTTGCTTATTTTAACGCCATTGCAAAATTTTGTGAGAAAGATAGAGAACATTACTTAGAACTCTATCAACCATTCACTAGGCTTATTAATGACTAGCTGAATACCCGTGCTTCGCTACGCAGTGCATTCAAATTAAATACAGCGACCAACGTATGCAACTAATGCCAAAAAAAAAAAAATACATGTATAAAAAAATCGTAACGGATATTTTTATAGACAAAATAATGTAGAAGAAAATATTCAAATTAAATACAACTGTCAATGTATGCAATTAATTTGTATGTTTAATATCCATAAAACATGCTCATTTGAATTAAATTCTTAAAAAACTTCCATCTCAATGAGTCTAGTGGTTCAATTTTATCTTTTAGCGAATTTCAATGTTTTTTTTTGTCAATTTATTTCGTTGATATGCACGAGACGTAAAATCAATTTGAAGTATCACAAAAATAAAAGAAACCACGTGATCAGAATTTAATAAATTAAATTCTAAAATTGAATTTTTAAAAATTCGCGAAAAATCAGAAAATGGAGGTAAAGTTTCGAAAATGATTTCATTTTAAAGGAATTTTTAGGATCTTTCTCGTGATATAAATTTTATAACCCTCAAATTATTATTTTAAAGGCAAACTTTAAAGAATGTTACAAAAACAGCTTAAAAATTTAATTTTAAAAAAATCTAAGAAGAATGTTTCAAATATCTTTCTTAGAGCACCCCTACACTATAAGTAGAATCACCATTTGAAATGTGAGCCCTTTAGGTCCATCGGTTTGGTCTGTGCGTTATCTGTGAGTGAGTTACGGAACTGTTTTATATATAGAGATTATCATCACACAGCTAAATATTGTAATGGCCGGCAGAGCTGAACAGGGAGCCTTTTGGTCAGGGCCACGGACTCCATAACGGCCTAAAGTAAATAAAAACGGGAATTAAATGTTCAAAATTTATGTGCCAAAAACGTTCGACTACTTCAAATTTAATGGTTTTTTAGGTTTTCATAGTGTTTTTAACAATAAGAATTGATTCATTTAAGCCTTAAAAACAGAAAAACTGAAGTGAAAGCTGAATTTTCCGTCATATTCTTTCTGAGCCCCGCTCTATTGCATTCGTTCTAAGGCCTGCCGCACACTGAGAAAGAGCGTGTCTGAAACACTCGTGTCTGACACAAGCTCCGTTCAATAACTGCCAATGAACGCGTATTGAAATCGTAACCTCCGGGCTCTCCATACTTGCTACGTAGCGCGACACGCGACCAAAAGGGTGCACGCCTTACTCTTGCGACACCGAAGAGACAGCGACAAAATGGCGCCGTCATGTGGCATGTCTGATGGGTGTAAGCACTCGGCGCAGAAATAACTGGTGTTACAACGCAGCTTGTATCATACATGCGTGTTTCAGACACGCGTTTTCTCAGTGTGCGGCAGGCCTTAGCCTAATTTAGTGTCATGGGGTCCTTTGATAACCTGGTGATAGATTTAGACCCCCTCCTTCTGATAATCACAGTGCATGGAGACTCAAAATTTAAATGAATCAGTTTTGTTAAATTAAAAAAAAACCAGCTTAAGATTGATCTATAACAGCTATTGATGAGCACAGCATGTCGTGGGCGAATTGGAAAATTCGGCTTATTGCAAAAGGTGACGTCATTAGAAAAAGATCGACCACTTTCTGATGAGCCTGATATTTTTTTAAGGCTTATTGTAATGAGTCCATTCACTTTTAGGTTTGTTAGAATATTCCTCCAACAGCCAGGTTTCAGCCAGGCTCATTGCAATAAGCCCAAAGTAGTAAAGACAGATAGATAAATATATTGTGACTTAAGTATTTTCTCAAGTGAACATATGAACGAGTTAAGAGTTAGGTTAAGGGGACACAGGATCTTTAAGCTCTACGAAATGACCATAATAAGATCTAACTTTCTTTAGAATCTATAAATAGGGTCATCTTTAGAATGCGTTCTATCGATCCAAATGAGATAAAATTTGAACTACAGATAATTCAAATGATGCACTTGAGATTTATTTAAAAAATAGTACAAAATTTCGCCGATAGGTGGCGTTGTAATACACATAAAAACATTTAATATACTTTATAAATGTTAAATAATAATTAAAAAGTAGCATTACAACTGCTCAATATGTCCCCCTTCATTTTCAACAATGAGATCTAATCGCAGAACCATATTTTTCCACAGCTGACCGGAGTGAGTATGCCACAATATGAAGAAAATGGTGCCGAATGCTGTCCTTTAGAACTGGCACAGATGCTGGCCTTTTACGGTAGATATTGTCCTTCAGGAAACCCCACAACCAAAAGTCGCAGGGGGTGATATCCGGCGAACGAGGAGGCCATGCTGTAGGGAAATGACGGCTGATAACCCGGGCATCTGTGAAATGATGTCTTAGCAAGTGCTTTACACGACGATCAATGTGAGGAGGTGCACCATCCTGCATGAAAAGAATGTCCCGTAGTTATTCACTATGTTGAAGCTCTGGAATTACAAAATCTCTCAGCATATCTCGGTACCGTTGTTCTGTGACGGAACAGGTTTAGATTCCATTTGCAGTTATCTCTTAAAATAATACGGTCCAATCATAAAAGTAGCCGTAAAACCACACCATACTGTCACTTTTTCAGGATGCAAGGATACAGCGCCACCTATCGGGGGAATTTTGCGCTATTTTAAATTTTTTAATGAATATCAACCGCATCATTTCAATTATCTGTAGTTCAAATTTTATCTCGTTTGGACCAACAGAACACATTCTAGAGCCCTCTGAAGTGGGATTCACATTTCCTGCTAACCCTGTATATGTATAATATATTGACAGTTCGGATTGAGGTGATGCCTTAATTAGTATTTACTCGAAGTTTGCGAATTATTTGCAAAAATCGTAGACAATCAAGTAAACAGACACAAAATTCAAATTTTGTGTTTGGGACCCCCTTAAACACAGTTGGCACCAGAAATTCTCCCTCCCCTCCTCGCATTTTATAATTCCTAACCCGGGGGATTAAACTGAGAAATGTAGCAGGCCAAAGGAGACCTCCGAACTCCCGCGCGTTTTAAAACACTACAAATAGGCCATAAAACAGACAAGTCAAATGAAATGCGGAAGAGCGGGCACATATCCCCGTTTTATCCTATTTAATTCTTGAAAATATTTTACTTTAAATATAGATATGCGCCGGGTTATTTATGTAACGCTAGCCGGATAACGTTCGTTAAAATACATTGTTTCGTTATCCAGTTTATACGGTTTCAATTCGTATACCGGCCTTTTAACATCCTATTATGTTCATCGTATCAATACGATATGTGGTTTCGAATGACATCCATTTCTGCAGAGAGCGTCCCTTTTCAGGAGCTGCCCTAATTGAAAACCTCTTTCGGTTGTTCAACTTTGAGATCGAATTCACGTGCGCAGTATGAGGCCTAAGCATCCATTACAGTGTACGATGTCAGTCTCTGAAACTATACATACCAGTGGTTCTCAACCTTTTAATGTCTACGTCTCCCCTTTGGATGATCTTATCACCCTATATATATATATATATATATATATATATATATATATATATATATATATATATATATATATATATATATCTGTATATATATATATATATATATATATATATATATATATATATATATATATATATATATATATATATATATATATATATATACAGAGGCTGTTCACACATTTTTCAGACGATGTATATTGTATTCACAAAAATAAATTACATAAAATTCTTGTGTTTTAAATGTTCTATTTGACATCCCTTATTCTGAACTATCTTTCGACACCGCAATTTCCAGGATAATAATGCCTTTTGAAGTGTCAGAAGAGATATTCTATCCCATTCCTCCTGAACAGCTTTCCAGAGTCCTGTAAGGGTTTTGGGACGACGTTTGGATAATGCAGATTTTAAAAGTCCGAAAGCACAAAAATCCATAGGTGATACATCGGGAGATTTAGTAGGGATATCAGTGAAGGGTATGGCCTTGATACCAGTTTTTTGTTCCATTTCTTTTAGGAAATTTACAGTGGATTTTGATGTGTGACTGCTAGCTTTGTCCTGATGGAGTCTCACAGATTGATGGCACGGTGGGTAAAGCGATGGTATTTCATTCAGAAAAATTGGAAATAAAATATGTTCCCGATAGTATCTGGAGTTAATCTTGACCATTTTTTTCCACTCTCTTTATTTTTAACTTGCCATTATAAGAAAAACCAGCAACAATCATGAATCCCTTAGAAAAACTTTCTTTCGATTCTTTGAACCATGTACTTAAATTTTTTTCTCCCCTTTCATGATAATAAATGGCTCTTTTTTTGTTGCAATCATTTAAATACACCCATGATTCATCTATTGTGACAATTGTTTTCCATTTTTCTTTGGATAAGTGTTTCTCATATAGAATTCTGCAGCGTGTCCTGCGTTCAGCGATATGATTTGGATGAAGACGATGCACATTGCGTTTTTTCGCTTTCTTAAGATTTAAATCAACGTTTATCATTTTGTTTACAGTGGACACCGAGCATTTTAATGATTTTGCAACTGTCCTTTGACTAGGGGGATTTTCTTTTAACATTAAACAACGTACCTTTGCAATAGTCGAAGATGTCCGTTTTTACCTTGGATACTTGTTTGGAATTTTTGTCCCACTTGAGGCTCCAATTTGACGTTTTTTTCCTTTCTTGTTGACGATATTACCTATCGCCGCTTTAGATATCACAAAACCATGACTCTCACATCGTTTTTGGATAACGGAGTATGCACATTTCTCTTCGGAAAGAGCATAAATGTAGCCTTCGAACCACTGCTTTGTTAAAAACGCCATTTTGAATAAAAACAAAACTTTCAAGCCGCAAACGATAATTTTGACTTGTAAAAACATAGTACAATTGCAATTATTTCTTTTGCAGCAAACGATTTTTTATTACCGATTACCAAATAGTCTAAAAAATGTGCGAACAGCCTCTGTATATATATATATATATATATATATATATATATATATATATATATATATATATATATATATATATATATATATATATATATATCGCATAACCTAAGATCTCTAACTGGTTATTACATAATGTGCCATGCAGGGCCACTGTCAGCTGAGCCAGGGCCCGGGGCAAAATAATACAGCGTGCCCCCTCCCCACTCAATATTTGAACATTGTATACATTTTTTTTTAGTCAACTCTTATTTTAAGAGTTGACCTTATTTTAAGAGTCCGGGGGACCCGGGCTTCCAGGCCCCGGTGATTTTGTCCACCCTGCCCCACTCTGACGGCGGGCCTGGTGCCATGAACAATAAGTTATACCATGAGCTGAGAAATGCCAATCTCCTCAGATATTCATTGGGCCAATTACCCAGCACAAAAATGTTGCTTAAGTAGTTACGCCTAAGAGATTAGGGCTACCTTTTAATAGCAGTTTTGAATATTATTGACTTGTTATGTTAGAGCTGCAATCAAAACCATGAAGGCGAAATAACGCGAAATGACCAGAAATAAGTTTGCTGTATATTTATGTAGGATCTGAAATGCGCTTCGGGTCGTAGGGTCGAGCAGCGCCGCCTGCAGAGCAACGACGCAAGAGGAGAAGAGAGGTGTTCGAATGTTACGGACGGAGAGTTATAGAGGGAGTCGTTGGACACTGCATTGAACAGAAGGTTCGGTGTGACGGGATTCTGGAAGGGAATAGAGAAAGATAAACCTACACGGAACAGACGGTCCAGTGGCATTGAGAATTGCAATGTTATCGAGAGGATAATGAGACGACGCTATACTGAACAGACGGGAGTTTAACAGTAACGTAATTGATAAGTTTTGGATCCTGCACTGAACAGACGGTTTAGTGGCAGCAGAAGTTGGTGTCAATTTAAATGGTGCCAGATGAAAGTTTTTTTTTGAAGATGCCGTTGTAGATTCCGTTAGAGACGGATTCTATTTTAATATTAATTGTAAATGAATGTTAAATACAAGGTGCGCCCATAAAGTAACCGGGCATTTTTTTATAAATAAGAAAAATATTACTCACCTTCAAATAAATTTAACTCCTTCAAAATAATCACCAAAGGAGTCTATACAATTCTTCCAACGTTTCTCCAAGTCATCGATGCACTGTTTATAGGCCTTGGAACTAACCGTTCGCAAAATACGCGTAACATTTAATTTAATGTCCGAGACGTTTTCAAATCTCTCTCTGTCCTTTCATGGTCATCTTCAGCTTCGGAAAAAGGAAAAAAAATCAGCTGGCTATAAGTCGGAAGAATATGGTGGGTGATTTATCACTGTAATTGAATGCCTAACAAGATATTGTTTTACAGAAATTGCTGTACGGGGCCTATCATTATCGTGTAAAAGAAAACATTGCCGAGAATCAAACAGTTCCTTCCTAACTCGCCTTATCCTGTTTCTTAAACGAAAAAGCACCTCCTTTTAAAAATACTGATTAATTGTTTGATCTTCAGGAACAAATTCGTGGTGAATAAGTCCTTTGTAACTAAAAAAAGCAATCAGCATCACCTTAGTCTTTGATTTTAAGAACGAATTTTCTCCACATTTTCCTCATCCTTTGAAGTTTAAGGGCGTCCTGTCTTTGGTTCATCTTCAATGCTTTCCCGCCCACATTGAAAGCGGTTTTACCACTCATACACTCGTGTTCTTGATAACGATGCATCACTATATACCGTTCGAAGCTCCTCTAAAGTTTCGGTAGCAGATTTATCTAATTTGTAACAAAATTTAATGTTACAACGTTGTTCCATTCCGAAGCAAATTTTTTTTGTACAATGCCTTCTCAGTGAAATGAAAATTACTACGGCGTTTTGATATGCAAACGACTAAATAACCAGTTTAAACGGGCTTTAACAAGAGTTGAGATGTCACTCTTTCTAGCCAGGTGATTATTATTTCACCTTTTTTATTTTATTGTTTGATCTTTTAATTTGTCCGGTTCCTTTATGGGCGCACCTTGTACATTAACTATGGCGAATATGCGATCGTCCACATCTGAACCCACGTCCCTACATTTATTTATTCTTATTTAACGCAATTAATAATTCTATTATAGTAGAGTACCATTATGCACTATTTATTTTATTCCTTCATACTGAGCAAAAGATAAAAATTAATGTTACATAAAATTTTAAGAGTTGAACTCACTCTATTTAATTTTGTCCTGTAAATAGATATTATGGAAGTTGTTTACAAACCGTGAACAACTTGAATACAGATGCAATTGTTTCAAAAAATAGGATAAAAGTTAAAGAATATAAAAGTTTATGCGTAATGGGATTCTCCATTACGTGATTAGAATAATAAATTTTAAGTAATACCAGAATATTTTTAATGCAGTTTAAGGTAGTTTAATGCATTTTGCTCTTGAGATTAATGCCTCACCAACCGTTGAACATCAAGTTCTGAAATTATGTCATTTATTTAGAATCTGGGACCAGCATGAAACTAAAATAATATTAGATTTCCCCAGTCTCAGGGGGATTTAATTTTTTGACTCAAGACACTGAAGGTTTTGAAAGAATACGAGATAAACGCAATTTATTTAATTTTATTGATAATGTTAGTAGGACTGCCTAACAGTGGCGTGAAAATTTGAAGAAATAGTGAGTGTCATATCATCTTGTTGAGCGAATGAAATTTCCATAATTTTTTATATTATGAAAAAAAAATATCTTTGCTTCCAATGATATATTTAGTTTTATATTGTTCCGTTTTCCTGGTTCGGTAGGATTCAATAAAATCTCTTCAGAAAGTGCACACAAAATAAAATTTATTATTCCGTAAATTCTTCTGGCGCATACACAAATTCAAACAGAAAACACATAACAACTGTCTTCTACACATCAGAAAAACTCTAAAAACACAAGTCAGGATATCAGAGTCTTCAATATAATACAGCCTAACGCCCTTTCAATACATTCAATTCTCAACAGAAAAGAACACAGAGTTCCAATGCCAATGTCAGGTATATTTATAGACTTCCAAATCCCCTATCGGTCCGCCACCTCGATATCTCTAGAAGCTTTTAGAAAGGTCTAGAAGGTTGGCGACCATTTGGCGCCAAACCTTCGCCAAATTTGGCGACGAAAATAAGTCACCAAATCCATCGCCAATTTGGCGATAACACTCATATTTGGCAAGATTACCATAGACTCGTAAAATTCGTAACAATATTTATGATTCTCAATGTTGAGTTAAAAATTTAAGGTCTGTTGGTTATCAGCACTAATATTTAAACTCAATTACGAAGCTGTAAATTTTTAAAACTATTAAAAAGTCTAAATTTCTTGAGTTTCAGAGCTTTGACAGACTGTGAAACGATTAGACGTTTTTAACTCTAACGTCAGTAAGAAGTTGAAAAAAAAATATGTAAAGAGATTTACCACCACAAGCTGAGCGTAATGCAGTTTACATAATTTGTGTTCAGTAAAGTCGAGGCCGGCATAACACTACCGTAGTTATAGAGGTCTAAAAGAATGTAAAATTAAAGGAGCTGTTTCAACCCCTGTGACAGTGAAAATTATTTAATTTAATGAGTTGCAGTAAAATTAAAATGCTACGCAATGAAATTCTCCACCACGGGCCGTACGTGATATAATTGGAGTAATTAAATGTGCTTTGTTATACTCGTATAATGTGATAAACGCCTCTATTATTTGCCAACATTTTTCATTTCAGTTTAAAAAAAGAGCAGGATAATGAAACACAGCTAAAGGGCTTTAATGAATTAAGTTAGCTTTAAAGTTATTAATCGCGAGTCCAAATTTAATAAAATTACTAAATTTTCAGAGCTTTAATTTAAAAAGATTTACTGCGAGGTTTACTTTATTTACACCAGTGTTTGAAACAGCCGAGGTTTAAAAGAGTGTCAAATAAGTTGAGCTGTTTTAGCCCCCGAGGCAATAAAAAGATTGAAAAATTAATGACTATCATATAAAGTTAAAAAGATATGTAGTGACAGTCTTCAAGTGACATATTTTACACGGTTTAGTATAATTTGCTGTATAATGGGATTAATATCTATATTATGCAATATTTTTTTTTAATTTCTGTCTTTCGTTTAAATATAGTTTAAACATATAAAATAGTTAAAGTGCTTAAACGAATTAAGTTAGCTCTAAAGTTATTTAACCCTTCAGCGGGCGCGCCCGTGTACAGAGTGCAACATTTACGTAATTTTGAATGGTCTGTTTTTACAAATAAGGTTTGAATGCTCTAAGCAGTGTCTATTTATATTTACACCCTTTCTAATGCAGGTCTAATATTCTGACCACTGTATTCCTTTCCATTCATTGCTAGTCGTGATTTAACAGTGGTAAATCTACGATTACACTGGATTACAATACTACAAAAGCAGCAGTTGATGTAGTCGATCCAATGTGCAGCTATTACATGGTATCCCGCATATCACAAGGATGGACAATCTCATTATTTTTTAGGTTTTTGGACATAACAGGAATCCATTCGTAAGTTGTCCTTAGATCCAATAAACCGGACAGTTTTGAAATGAGGCGATTGTATCTGCATTCTTTGGCCTTCAATTATAAATATATCTCAATATTATTAAAATTTTATATCTTGTCATAAAAGGCAGAATTATTATTTTCAATTTGAAAAAAAAAGTTTATTAGAAAAGGAATAATCAAGGTTGAAAGAGACGTTGCACTTTGCGCCACGCGCGCCTGCTGGTGTTCCAAAAATTGGCGAGACCGCTGATGGGTTAATCGCGAGTACAAATTTCATAAAATTAGTAAATTTTCAGGTCTTGGATTCAAATATATTTATTGAAATGTTAACGTTAGTTACAGGAGGATTTGAAACAACTGAGGTGTAGAAGAGTGGCAGGTAGGTAGAGCTGTTTTTACTCCTGAGTTGATAAAAACTTCAAAAATTGATGAATAATGTTTAATTTAAAAATGTATGTAGTATCTAATTCTCTAAGTTGAACGTGATAAATTTTACATAGTTTAATATAATTTGTTTATATATACTGAGTACAATATATATATATATATATATATATATATATATATATATATATATATATATATATATATACAGTAGGAACTCTATTACTTGGATTAATCTGGGATAATAATAGTTCAGATAACTTCAAAACAGGTTTGGTTTGGAGCTCTATGGTCATTTTTTTGCTACATGATGGCTAATTAGACCGGGACCTACAGTTTAAAGTGAACGGCTACACGCATCCATGCCAACAGTGGGACTCGAACGCACAGGATCTCAAAAACAGGATAATTGAATTTAGATATATGCTTACTTTCTTTGAAATAAATTTGTTAATTTAGTTTTACAATTATTAATTTTTTACAGTGATAACTAATACATGACAAGTGCATATACTAAATGACATTGTTTTTAACGTAGGATTACGTTCCTCAATAACGGTCCTCCAGAGAGAAAAAAATTGTCCGGCGTCGCGAGTTATAATTTTGGCAGCACACCAAACCTAGTAGCAGTAAACAGTTAAACAGAAAATTACCAAAATGCGTCAAAAAAAAAAAGAAAAAAAGGAAAAAAAAGAGTTAAGCAACGATAAGCAATCCTACGTTAATAACCCGAGGTAGTTCCGTTAGAAGAGACTACCTGAAATATTTTTTTTTTAAGTCTGTGATAGTAGCTTCCTTTAACATAGTTCTTATTTCCATAGTTGCCAAATCGTGATAAACAAATGCTCTCGTGCATACGTTTGACGTGCTGTAAAGTAATAACAAATGGATACGTAAATAAATATTTTATATCTGTTGTGCGATTCACATTATCGAAAATCTGGATTATAGAGATCCGGATAATGGAGGTTCTACTGTACTATTATGACATACAATTTTTCACTTCCGTCGTTCGTTTAGAATGAAGCCTAAACAATAAACCGCAGATCACTTGTCCCGAACGTCCCAAATGAATTTATTTAAGCACGTTAGGCACGAATTCCAAATACTTTTGTCAGAAGTTCGCGATGAATTAATGAAGCCGCGAATCTCACAGATAATGCTGTCCAAATTTATATAAAATTAATAAACTTCCAGATCTTTGATTTAAATAATTTATTAAGGAATATGTGGTTTGGCTCAGTCGCGTTAGAATCTGAGACAACCGGAGTTAATTTAATTAGAACGGGGACGAAAGCATGAACGACAGTCTGCAAAGAAGGCAAAAAGAGAGGAAGAAAAAAAAATGGCGATCATAATGAGATTCACCGCCACGTGACGAGCGAAACATCGCAGCTTGTTTCTTTCCAGCCATCACGATGCCGTGGCATTAAAAACATCGCCCCGTCTTATTGTTCCTGGGATACCGAAACAATCATGAATACGTCATGAATACAGATCAGTATCTACCTCCCCCCCCTGCCTCCCACCGAGGCTTTCCACCAAGTCCTTATGCATACATAATTGAAGAGATCCCCCCCCCCCCCTCTTCCAGAAACCGCCAAGAAATTCACCCCCTCACCCGGAGAAATTCACGCAGATAAGGAATCGATGAAGGCACAATGTGCAATCGATTAATCGATCGCAGGCGCCTCGGAGGCGAGAGATCTGAATCGTCCGAAAAGTTGTCTTCATTAATAAAGTCCCGTGCAAGACCGAGAGGGCAAAAAACATCGCGCAAAAAAAAGGGGGGTCTTTTATGAAAATCTGGTAACGTGTCTTTCATGATTATGCGGGGCAACTTTTGTTTTACTGTACTGAGTAAACGAGTAACTCGATAACTTTAATATTAAATGACTCAAGTTATGTAGGAACCAAAATTTGTGTCATGCACCTTTAGAATAGATATTTGTGAGCTTCTGCCACAGAGACTGGAATCATTGAGTTTAAAGCTGTGAATTTTTCTTTATAAATATGAATCTACTAAGATTACGTAATATTTCAAGTTTACTAAGGAAAATTTCTCTTACAAATTTCAACAAGACAGGTGAACTAAATATTTCATTTCATTCGTGTTATTAATTATTCAAGAATCAATATTATTACGAATTTTACGAGTCTATGGTAATCTAACCAAATATGAGAGTTATCGCCAAACTGGCGATGGATTTGGTAACTTATTTTGGTCGCCAAATTTTGCAATATTTCGCCACTTTTGGCGATATGGCGCCAAAGGTCGCCATCTTCCCGTCTAGATCTTTCTAGAGGCTTATGGAAATATATAACTGACTGACCGATAGGGGGCGCTTTCGAAGTCTATAAATATACATGACACAATACTACAGTCGAACCCACGTTATAGCGAACCTGGTATATAACAAACGAAAATTTTGGTCTCGCCGTTTTACGAAATTTAATTAGTATTGTGTCAGATTAATGGGGAAAATCAGATTAATGGGGAATCGATTTTAGTCGATATAATTCATTAATGATCATTTTTAATAGATTTTATCATTTTTTTAATACATCACTATTGAATACACATCGCCTCTAATGAGTTATACATTTGGTGAACTCTAGTATTTTTCTTAACGGTTCGGATAGAGCGAACCACCGGATAAAGCGAACAAAACCCTTTGTCCCTTGAAGTTCGTTATAACGGGGTTCGGCTATTTCCTATTGTACATAATTTAATTATGTACAATAGGAAAACGGCGGGACCAACATTTTCGTTCGTTATATCCGTGAGTTCGTTATAGACCGGGTTTGCTATAACGGGGTTCGACTGTATTTATTTTTTAATCTGCATAACCGTTTCTATAAAAGACAAACGCGAATAAAACATCTTCCTAAAAGACAAAACCTGTCAGAAGTGCTGATCTCACTCCACTAAGCTGTAATAGTATCCTTCTGAAGTAGTGTTAAAACTTGTTTGAAAGTAAATTATACTGCGACTGGAATATTCCATTGACAGTTTCTTACGAAAAATAAAGTTGGTTTACAAAACTGTCTTATTTCTGCATTTCTCTCTACCCATTTGAACATTTATCCCAATATAGTATTTTAGCCTACCTAAAATTTTCTATTCCGTATAATCCGCTTTTAAAAAGTACAAAGAAAGGTAAATGTGCGATGTAATGGTCTGAATAGACGATTATCCGCAGTGGGATTGTAAATAGATAGTGCGGGAATCTTAAAAGTTCGGATTTAAGTGCGAATCAAAACAGGGATTCCAAAATAATTTCAACATCGCTCTTGATCAAAACATAATATAACAGAACACTTCGAGAAGGAAGACTGATAGTCTATTCATGGTTATATTATCATTTGGGTTTAAATCCTTTTTAAATACCTTACATGTAATTCATTTCAAACTTTGGAATAGTTTGGATTATCAGCGTTTTACAGTTGTCGAGGAATACCCGTTTACTAACCAGAACAAGTAATTGGAAGTTCAGTGCATACTATTTTATGAAATTTGTAGAAGTGATTCTAAACCTTTTTACCATGTTTTTATTAACTTTCTTTCTTGTTTGTGTGTTTGTGTGTTTGTCAAGTACAAATCTTGCAATCGATTTTTAACTAACTTCCCGACTAGCTAGACATTTGAAACTTTTAGAATAGCTCAGAACACGATGACAATGCATTTTTTAAATACTTTTAGCCACCTTTCAGCAGAATTAAATTAATTTTCAGTTATTTTCAGTTAATTTTGTTCTGTAGACTGGTGCAGCCATCCATCGGCCGGAACGGGAACGAAAAGTTAAATGCAAGTTAACTTCCATTTAACTTCATTTTCTTTAAAGTTGATGGTATAATTCCTCAAAAAAATTCGACGAGGAATGTCAGACTTGGAATCGACGAGGAATGTCAGACTTGAGTTGTCGCTGCGCTCATTCTAGTTTTTCTCTCTATCTTCATCTTTAACTAAGTCTGACTAACTATAACTAAAAATAAATAATCCAACAGAGTTAGATAATTATAGGAAGAATGTAGACAAAAGACAAACAGAAAACAAGCACTCAGGGCTCCACGCACCAAAGACAAGATTCTGTAGCAGTGCCGGAACTAAACCAGAAATCGAGGTAACCGGCTGGTCTCGTCATCAGGGAGCCTAACAAAATCAATTACCTCAAGGGGAACTTTCTGAATAGGATGCGGGTATAACCAAAAGACATCCCAAGGCTCCGAGATCCCCACTGAAACATTTAGTCAAAAGAAAATGAAAAGACACAGACAACTTACAATAAGGGCTCAACGCACCGTACATGCAAGTACACATACAATCCTAAAGATTAATTTTTATAATTTAATTTATTAGATGCTGACCACGTGGTTTCATTTCTTTTTGTGATACTTTAGATTAATTTTGCGTCGCGTGCATAACAACGAAATAAATTGACAAAAAATTTTTTTTTTTTTGCGGCAGACGATTGGACATTATCCAAAAAAATATTAAAATTCAGTAAAAGAAATGTTCCCCAAACTGTACTATATTCTTTAGTATGTTCTAATAGATTTAATTTGAATATTTTCTTCTACATTATTTTGCCTATATAAATATCCTTTACGATTTTTTTATAAATATATATATTTTTTTTACATTAATTGCATACATTGATCGTTGTATTATATATATATATATATATATATATATATATATATACATATATATAATTTTTTTTGGCATTAATTGCATACATTGACCGTTGTATTTAATTTGAATGTACTGAGTAGCGAAGTACGGGTATTCAGCTAGTTTAATATAAAAATACATTTCTCCAGTATACAGGTATATTTTTGAACCGGTATATTTAGGACCGACCATTAGGTCGTTCTCTATACATTTTGTCAAGATAATAAAAATAATTCTAGAAACCATGTTCAAAATTTGACTGACGAAATGAACCACGACTTACGCTTTCTGTCCATAATGTATAGGAAAATATCTCTCTCCCTCTCGGTAATCCTATAGAATTTTCATATATTTATTTCTTTAATATTATTCAGTACATTTATTTAGGATCAATGTGCATTGATTCAGGAAGTATTTAGAGAGAGTAGCTATGTTAGATTACATTTATGTTTAGATTGCATTTTCCGGACGTACTGTGTGCTTTGAAGATTTCTTTCGGAATGCTTTGTTTAGTGGATGACGGAAATTATTATTTTCCCTTCTTTGGTAGGATTTTCAGGGATAACAACGTCAGCTATGAATTGTCTATATAAAGTTCAAAATCCGCAAGTTTGGTTTAGAATGTTAATATGATGCACATGATTCATGTTTGTTACTACATACGCAAATGATGGGTATATAGTGGAATTTCTAAATAAATATGTTCGACAATTTGGAACGAATAGTTTTTTGAATTTATGAAAATAGAAAAAAAAACAGTGAGTTCGGATAAGAATGTTAATATGATGCACTCGAGTTGAACTTGCTTACATAAATAAAAGTCATATTTTGGCGTTTCTTAAAAGATTCTAAATATAGTAGAACGCAAAGAATGTGATATATTCGAAAATAAAATTTGAAAAAAAAAAATAGTTTTCGAACGAAGACAATTTACCAGAACTATTTTCTTCTGGAATGATGTTAAATAGCTTATTTTTTTAAATTGGAAACATTTAAGATAAAGTGTTTTCAAGTAAAGTGGTTTTTAGTTTGAAGGTTAAATAGCTATATCTTTTTTACCATCCGTACACTTAGAATGTTAGGGGGAAAATGTATGGAATGTATCCAGTGGAATCCTTTGTATATCCTTTTCATATATTCTAAGGTATTCTTGAAAACAGGTAACTGTCAGGTAAACTTTTCAAGGGGAATGATTTTTAAGCGTGCAGGAAAATGTTTGACAATTCTAGTAAGGGTCAGATGTTTGTAAAAAAAATATGCGACGTTGGAAGAAACTTTCGGAATTTTATAACAGAAAGTGTACTTCAACCATTGATAAACATTAGTTAAACACAAAGTTTTGCACGATTTCTGAAAATGTTACGCAAGTAACAGTTTTATTTGTTGAATCAATTACATCTTCCCTCTACCTTAAGAATACATTTGCATAGATTAAGTGTTGTAAGACTAAGTTCTTTGACCGTATCTCCTCTCCAGCCATGGTTAATATTTCAGAGATTGATTGTTTAATGTGTTTCAATGTAATTTATGAACTTTACAAGTGTTCCTCCCTTTTCGGAAGTAAAGCACTTTGTAACAAACAGCTCTGTAAAGAATAGATCTGACGATCTGCTTTTCCGCCATATAGTCTTGACTTCTTCCTGCATTAGCATCAGTTTAGCTTATTAAGGGTGCTGTGGATTACCCTATTGGATTAGCTTACCTCAAAGTTAAACAATGGAGAAAATGTGTCTACTCTTGACAGCTCCATAAATGCGGATAATCCAATAAAAATGGTATTTGCAGATTGCCCGAATCATTCATTCATTAAATTCATTCCATAAATTTCATCCACCAAAGAAATTGAGTAGCGTTTAAAATACACTACACCATTTTTTCCCGAATCATTTAAATTAAAAAATATTATTTGCATCTTTTTTAAAAATGAAACATGGTGTCAAATTTCTTTCTTTATTACGAAGTACAAATTAAAAGAAATATCTTTCCATCCAAGCCGACAATCCTTGAACATATTTTCACCATGGGTGAACAATGATGTGAGAGAATCCAATAGGGTTAGTCCACAGCAGCCTAAAATGACTTATTTTTTGGGAGGTCAGAAATTTAAAGGTTATGATGAGGTCATTACAGCTGCGCAGTTTTGGTTATATGGGGCTAAAAACCTTGGCGTTAGCTTGTGCTACGATGCATTTAACATCACGAGGACATTATATAAAATCTAGGAAAACAGGTTTAAGAAAGATGAATAGGACGTTCTGCCTCATCCACTTTACAATTCGGACTTGTTGTCACATAGATATTTGTTTGGCTTTCCCCCAAGGCTTTTACTGGAGGTCAGAAATCTGATAATGAGGTCATAACAACATAGAAGAGTTGGATGCAATGGGAACCAATAACCATGCTGGAAGTTTATTACAGCCGTCGGGGAATTAATTCGCTGAAAAATATTTCTATTGCTTTGCTTATAAAGACGTTGTAGTCAAATTCTCGTCTGTAACTGAATGTTTATCGTACTGTAGGGTTACTTTTGACGTTATTTAAGCTATTACCGGTGCACGTAATGTATTAATATGTTTACTAGCATTGTTGCAGTCAAAATTGCTCACCAAGCTGTTGGCTAATTCCGTTGCCGATTACAGCATTATTGGACTTTCCGGGAAGTTAAAAAAAAAGAGGTTTATTACACTACTAGCTGAATACCCGAGCTTCGCTACGGAGTACGTTCAAATTAAATACAACGGTCAATCTATGCAATTAATGCCAAAAAAATACATTTATAAAAAAATTGCAACGGATATTTTTATAGACAAAATAGTGTAGGAGAAAATATTCAAATTAAATCTAATAGAACATACTGAAGAATATAGTGCAGTTTGAGGAACATATCTTTTACTGTATTTTAATATTTTTTGGGATAATGTCCAATCGTCTGCCGCATTAGAAAGAATTTTTTTTCTCAATTTATTTCGTTGTTATACACGTGACGCAAAATTAGTTAAAAATATCACAAAAAGAATCCACGTGATCAGCATTTAATAAATTAAATTCTAAAATTTAATCTTTAAAAATTCACCAAAACTCAGAAAATGGAGGTAAAGATTCGAAAAAGAGAATTTTAAAGGAATTTTTAAGATCTTTCTCGTGATATAAATTTTATAACACTCAGATTATTATTTTAAATGCAAACTTTAAAGAATGTTACAAAAACAGCTTAAAAATTTAGTTTAAAAAAATCTAAGAAGAATTTTCCAAAAATCTTTTTTACAGCACCCCTACACTATAAGAAGAATCGCCATGCAAAATGTCAACCCTTTAGGTCCAGCGGTTTGGTCTGTGCGTTATCTGTCAGTCAGTCAGTCAGTAAGTTACGGTACTGTTTTATATAAATAGATTATCAGCAAATCAAGTAGATAAATTTATTATAGTTTACACTTCCTTTCAAGAGGATTGAGGATATATTTGTTTGTATTCTGTGGAGGTCGCGAGCTGAAATCACGGAGAGTAGTGATCGAACAGTGTTCAATGAATATATCGGTACCTTGGAACCAAAAGGGCCAAAGTCCATTTTAATCAAATGTCAGTTCATCAATGTCAGAACATCAATGTCAGCTTAAGGATTTTTACAAATCTTAGGACATTGGGTCTTTTGATTGGCCCTTTGACATTGGCCCTCTGAGAGGACATTGGGCCTTTTGACAATGAATGTACATCCTACCCTCATTTCACTCGTGCAGTTCACTTAAATTGAAAAGTTTTGGACATTGGTCCTTTTTGTTCCAAGGTACAGATATTTAGGTTCATATTAATCGAACAAAGAAATGTTCGATGAATAGTTTCGAGGTTATTGCAGAATGTTATCGAATCTGGCGATATCGTATTGCAACTACTCTGTGACTTGGTAAATAAGCGATCTATTTTCTGTAACCTTAGTGACATGCAATGACTAACGTTAGTAGTACAAATAATTTTTAAAAAGAACCTTGCATTTTACTTCATTTTAAGGAAGGCAAATATAGTACAGGTAACCCTCCTATAACACGGTAGATATGTTCCTAGAAAATGCCGTGTTATGTGAAAGCGTGTTATATGAGACCCAGAGACAGTTAAAAAAAGGGGGGGGGGGGGGTACGTTCCGAAAACTTATTAAAAACAAACTTTTTTAAAATTCCATATAAGCAACTTAAGTTTTATTAAAAAATATAAATGTATGTATAACACAAAACGAAATGAAACAAAAAAGTATTATTTTCATTTAATGCGACCTTCATTTAATAAATTTCTTCCTCATCACTGCTCAGTACAATCAAACGAGAATGTTTTTTCGATTGAACGATATCACCTTCACATTCTGAACCCCTTTCTTCATTTAGATTTTTTTGCACCTTCTATCCTCTTTAAAAAATCTATAATTTTGGTTTATTTGCTGGTTCTAACAAGGTTATTGTAGATTCACGGTATGGAGATAGACAATTTTGCAGCTCCCTTTTGAATTTTCGGCATCTTTCGGCGGAAGGGTCTACATTCAGGAAAAATGATTCAATATTTTCAGCTAAGCTTAGGCCTCCTTGCAATTTTATAGAGTTATAAATGAATAAATTATAATTTCTTTATAACATTTTCATGTAAGGCCACTATAGTTCATTATTCCTTTCCGTCATTATTTTAAGGAAATTTAGTTTTTAAATGTGTTAAACAAAAATCATGTTATCTAGTGCTATAGAAGTATAGTGTTGTAGAAAAGTTTTCGCAATTTTTTTTATCGTGTTAGAGCGAAACCGTGTTGCAGGTTGCAGTGTTATACGAGGGTTCTCGCAATTTATCCTATCGTGTTATAAGATGTCGTGCTATAGGAGGGCTACCTGCATTTCAAAATATATTCTCTGGTTCTAATTTTTGTAGTGGACGGTCAACGTCTTCAATGGAAGTGTAAAGATTTACTCATCTTTCAGAGTCTTTTTTACCGTGTTTTTATTAACTTGTTTTCTTGTTTGTGTGTTTGTGTGTGTGTTTGTCAAGTACAAATCTTGCAATCGATTTTTAACGAACTTCCCGACTAGCTAGACATTTAAAACTTTTAGAATAACTCAGAACACGATGACAATGCATTTTTTAAATACTTTTAGCCATCTTTAAGCAGAATTAAATTAATTTTCAGTTATTTCAGTTAATTTTGTTTTGTAGACTGGTGCAGCCATCTATTGGCAGGAACGGGAACGAAAAGTTATATGCAAGTTAACTTCCAATTAACTTCATTTTCTTTCAAGTTGATGGGATAATTCATCAAAAATTTTTTTTAAAAGTATTTATTAATACATAGAATTGTCAAGTTTATATGATTCAACAGAAAATTAAAAAACATGGTATTTAAAAATTTATTTTTATCTTGTAATTATTGTTTAATAAGCTCATTCCGCAAGTACTTTATTCATCTTAATTAGGATCTGACGTAAAACTTCATCCCATCCGAGTGAGAAGGGTGCAGCGCGTCGGAGAATGTAGGATTTGACTGAGCAGAAAATATAGTACATGACAGAGCCGGATAGCAAACAAAGTAATACCTTTCAATTATCTATCTGGATATTTATTAATTTGTATTCGTAAATGGCCGTAAAATCAATCCGATGTCAATCATTATTTAAAATTGATATGGAGTAAAAAGTGGCGTAGTAAGGCTTTATGAATAAATCAGTGATAGGACCAAGTAATCACTTTTAAAATAGTAGACATCTTTTAGAACCCTGTGCACTTCAGAACAAATGGATAATCGTTCTGGTTAATGGGAGCTTTGCATATCGTGAATCATAATTTTTCTGAAAGATTAACCTAATTTACTAAATGTAGAGCGTATACAAATAACTTTATTTAGAAGGAACTGCGATTTTTAAAAGAGTGCCTTAAATTTCACGACGCTGATAAAATATAATCAATGGGGAAATATATACTATAGTCCTATAGAGTATAAATCAAAATGTTTTTCCTGAAGTACTTATACTGGCACTTAGCACAATAAAACTAGCAATGTTACCGATTATATTAGCTGACGTTCAAATCGGCAAATGCTTTCTCATGTAATCGGTTTAGACAGTTTCAGAATTTTAATAAGCGCGGCAAAAACCACAGTGGTTACTTTTGAACGGTACTTGGCAATAAAAGTCGTTAAAGGATGCATTCATAAGAGGCTTTAACGATGAGTGAATTTCTGTGGTGGAAATAGATTAACTAAAGTGCTTGGAAACTCCGATTTTATTTGTATTTGAATCCTATTTCAGATCCGATTAATTTCTTAGAATATGAATGTATGGTAAGAGAAAATGAGAGATGTTTATAAAAGCTTTTTAATGAAGTGTACTTGGAGGATACCTTTTCGTAAAACAAGGCAGGATATCTGTCGTAACGTTTTGTACCGCCCTTTAACTATCTTTTTCTTATGGGATTTTCCCCCTAACAGCTGCGCGTACCATGTAAATATGGATACTGCCCCTTGACTGCCCAGTTTTATTCAACGAAAACCTACTTTTTAGCGCTAAGAACGCACCCCGCTTTCTTATCAGTGAAATTCTTCATGCGGAGGAGAAAGGGTTGGTATATTACGCTACCAGTTTGGCTACTTTTCGCCTGTCCGAGATACACATGCATAATCGCTTCTCTTTGTGTCGCTTTGTTTTCGCAGTTTTTCTCGCTGCTTGGCGAGCGCTATTCGCCAAATTTGGCTGACTGCTGGACAGATGCAAAGCTCATCAGCCACCTGCAATAAGAGATCTCTCGACCCGTTGGACGACAGACTCCAGAGAAGGGTTTAACTGAATGCCTAAGATGAGGCGAGAGAGTTGGACTTCGAAAACGGTGCTGTTCGCATGGGAACTCAAGACTCATCCACCGGTCTTCATAGTCCATAGAATGACAAACTTTCTGTATTTTTTTTTTTTTTGAGGCCTTAACCCATTTTCTTCATATTCCCTCAAAATAAATATGTTCCATGGTTCGTAATTTTTGGGGTCGTCAATCCTCGTTTATCGTTTATTGCTGTCATTTTTCTATTCCATATGACGAGTTCCCAATGACTATAATGTAATGTGCATCTCAACCTATTTTTAATGCCACAAAATCTTGGTGCGTTCTTTTTCCCACTACAATATCTGTACCATGAAAGAGGAAGAAGTAGATCAGAAAGAGCTGTACGATATTCGCTGATGGTGATGAACAGTCTCTGCACCAGACCGCTCTGGCAAGACACGGGACGTTTATGAGACGAGTGAAGGGTGTTCCAAATCGTCCATATTCCACAATTCTACAGCGCCTTCCCACAAGTGTTAAATGTATTAATGCTTGTCAGTTCCTGGATGATCGGGACTTTGTCGCTGCCTGATTAATTCAACATTGTCTATTGTACTTCCCGGCCACCAGTAGTGAACACGGCGGTGGATTTTGTCAGCGACCGGTCTCGAACCCGCAACCCTCAGATCACTGGTTCGATGCCTTTGCCAACCGGGCCACAGCGCACCCCTTATCTAAACTTTAGTAATAAAATTTTAACAAACATATGAAACACAGAAACATCCAATTTCCACTCCTTTCCCAGTTCAACTTCCTACACTCCAATTTATTGATTTGAAATAAAAAGATATAAGGAAGTAAAAGATGAAACGAAATAAGATGTTTATATAATTACATAGGGGTGTATGGAATTTCGAAACTTTATGAAGCGACGTCGCCAGAACATTTATTTTTCTGACTACATTTTTATTCAGTTACACCCCGTTCCCTTTTCTTTACTTCATCTTCTAAAAAAGGAAAGTCAAAATTTGCCTCAAAACTCAAGTACAAATTCTATTGCGTTTTATAAGCTTGAAATACCTCACGAAGTTTAACTTTTAAACTAAAAATTACCCCAGACCGGTGAAACATTGTTAGGCACCTCAAACACTTATTACAAGCATGCTTGTCAGATAATACAAAAACAGTTTCTTAAAATTCAAAAGAGTGCAATCAATTCCCTGATAAATCACCAATCGATCAAATATCTTTAATATCTCTGCATTGATCAATAGTTTCTAGTGACTCCAAAAATTATGCTCGTTAAGCAAACAATCAATTGATTGATCGATTTCTTTGCCGATATATGTACGAAACACCAAAGAAACCTGTCTTGGACAACATCCGATATTTCCGATGAAATATCTAGACCTCCTCCTGTAAATACCTCCCACGGCGGACATTTCGCGAAACGAAACAATTACTTGCCACCGTATGAAGCCTAAATCAATAACACAACAAAGAATCCACCAGCTAGAGACTCTCCTCACCCAAGTCGTTGGAAAAAACCAACATCACGCGCGGGCAACTCATAACAAACACCTATTAAGTCATCTGATTAACAAAAAATTACAGTCGATCCCCTGCTTGGTAGTACACTGAGCATGCATGTCCCTCCTGCGACAACTGTCTCAAATGAGGGGTCTAAAGTGTCCCTCGGCGTACACCATCATTAGGAGTCATTACTCGCCGAGGAAATGGTCTGTCTGATTCGCCTCACGACCTGCGATTTCGTGCTCCGGAGGCACGATGGATAATAAGAAATTCCCGGGGTGTCTTGAGACAGGTGGCGCGAGCAGAACGGTAGGGGAACTTGCCTCCGAACTTCGTGACCAGGGGTTAGCCGGGATGGGAACGTTCGGTAGCGATGGTTAAGTGTTGGTGGATAGTATGCAAGGTCGTCATCTCTCTCGTTCATTTGGAAGGAATCGGAGAAAACAATAACTGCTTAAGTATGCGCCGCTGCGTCCAAGCCAAATGTTTCACGGGCGGATAATGGTTGCAGTTTTGGCGCCTTCTCGGAAAGCGAAACACGCCGCAGCTTTTAGTCGAGTCATTACAACATGTTTCGCTAATGTTATGCCCGCTCATCACTTTGCACCGTTCGTTCTTCAGGATTTCATTCGATGGAACCTAACAAAATTAGTTTCCGTTAATGCTGTACATTCAAATTGGACGAAGCTATAATTATAGGCACTCCCTCCATGTCTTAAATTATTTCTTGCACACACACACACACACACATATGTAATATCTTAAATATCATGCCCTCCATTCTAATGCTTAAATATCCTTTCCTATATCTAATCCCCAATAATATTAATTTATCGCTTTAAAACCCTTAACCGCAGAACTTCCCATGAATCGTATGCCTTTGCATTTCTACACGTGTATATTTCCGAACTCAGGAGAAGGTTCGCATCCCGAGCCCCAAAATCTGCTGACCCTATAAATAATAGTCACATGTCTACCTCGCACTCGCGTTTAATGTTGAAAGGTGATATCACTTCCGAGCCGTCTTCTGAAATGAACGGATGTTCTTTTGTCGCTCTAAGGAACGATTCGGCCCGGTTGTTTCCAAATATAATTTTTATTCTTTTCAGGCTGAGTCTAGCTCCAGCCATGTAAATAGGAGCTAGTTTTTCCTTTCAGATTAAGATTTAAGGTTTTGGTTTGGAGCGCTACGGTCAACTTTTGCTACACGAGGGCTAATTAGACCGGGAGCTACAGTTTTAGGCCGATTTCGAACGGCTACAAACATCCATGCCAACAGTGGGATTCGAATCCACAGGATCTGTACCGAATGTCAGCGTTCTAGCCATTCGGCCATCACCTATCATGATTTAAGGACGTGCTGTAATATATATATATATATATTACTCACGGCGCAACAGTCCGATGTGGACCAGGGCCGGCGGTACCCATCTCCTCTTTCTTGACCTTGGGGCTTGGGGTGCCATACAGCATATGTCTCAGTCAGGTGGTCAACCTGACATGGGACCCCCAGAGTTTAGTTCCCAAGCATGTTTGGTCCTCATTTTATCGACCCACTCAAGGGATGAAAAGCTGAGTCGACCTTGCCCAGTCGCAGGGTCGAACCCTGGATCTGTGGGAATATATAAATATATATATATATGCATACACACACACACACACACACACACACACACACACACACACACACACACACACACACACATATATATATATATATATACATACACACATATACATACATTCACACATACATATATATATGCATACACACATATACACACACACACACGCACCTATATATATATATATATATATATATATATACACATAAAATAGGTATTTGCTTTCAATATTACCGAAAAAAACAATATATCTCCCAAAAATTATTCAAATTTCAAGGCATATATTATTAGGCCACACACAATTTGCCAGATTTAAAAAACAAAAACAATTTTTTTTTGAGGAGGGAGGGGGTATTACTGTGGAGTGACATGCCGCCAAACTGGCGACCAAAATTAATACCATGGTTATTATCGTAATGCCACCTCATTGCTGTTAGGGCCAAATAGGACTAAACGGCTACGTAGACTTAAAAACTCATTTTGGCAGAATAGTAAACGGCCTCATTACCAACGGAACATTTCTATGCCATAATAATTACAGTTTCCGTGGTGTATAAGAATTAGTTCTGTGTTATGATAGGTAGCAAATATTTTGTGTGAAACAAGGCGAGACAGGAGCATTTAATAACATATTGCAAGGTGAATTACGTTACCTTTCCATACTCTGGAAACAGACATTTTAAAATATACATAGAATGAGGTAGCGCGTGTTTAACTATGGGGTATTAATATTTATCCATCTCTTCAAAACAAGGCCTGTTGAATGAGTTTTAAATGAATGCAACTCAATTTATGAATAATAATTTTTGATTTAATTTAATACGCATAATAATCAACTTAATGTTACTAGAAATTAATTTGCGCTTAGTTACGTTTTCTGGTTTAATACAAAGGGAAAACTGGCGTAACTATAAATGGTTCATTGTTAGCGTCTACTTATTCCTTTCCATTGTGAAACAGATTGCTTCCAATCTCATTACATTCAATGTCTAATCGGTCTTCTTTAGGATGAATTAATTCACCCTTTTCGATTTTCATTTCGATTTCCGGTACGTCGTTCAGGTTTTAGAGGAGCCTATCAAAGCACACTTTTCCTCGACATCTATTCCAATCTTTATAACTCCCTGCTCTCAAAAACGTTAAAAAGGTATGAATTGTCATTAGCAGTAAATAATAAAAAGTTTGTGAATAAAAATGACCTATATATTAATAAATGCTCACATTGCGTCTTTTAGCAGTGTCAGCAACTTACTAATTATACAATAAACCACGCTTGTTTGACAAAATATTAACTGTCTTCTCTACAATATACAGGGTCATCGAAAAAAGTTGGACACATTTCGAAAGCTCATAATTCTAAAATAAACCGAGCAAACGCAATAATATTCTTTTCAAACAACTTGGCAAGTGTCCAAGATTTCTAAATGTAACTGGTAGGCAACCGTGACTTTGAACGTTGCGCAGAAGCGATGCGAGGTGGAAGAGGTCTTCGTTCGGCTTTCCGTCAGGGCAATGGCGACCGTTCAGGAGAAAGCTCAAGCGGTGGTTGTTTGCGATAAACAGACGGTAATTTCGCTGAATTGTTTTAACAGATTTGTACTCCGCTAACCACAAAACACATTGAGCTTCTTATGGTAAGATAAATTCGGTAATTTTTAGACACCCTGTCATTATTAAGGCATAGAAATGAACAGTTGAGTAATATTAGTGGAAATACGTCATTTGAAAATTGATTACAGTCCGAGGATTTTTGTGTATCGCATGCCAAATGGTGTTGTGCATTTGATTTACTATATACAGGATTATCAGGAAAGAATCACCCGATTACAAAATTTAATATTTTCCATTATTACAAACAGAAAATTTTGATTAATATGGCATTGTAAAGGAAAAATGTTAATTTTTTTTTCACAGGTGTTCGATATGACTTCCTTTAGTTACCCTTATAATATCATTGCGATATGCCATTTGTGATCAGGGCCGCCCAGAGGGGGGGAGGGCAACTGGGGCACTTTGCCCCAGGCCTCCAACTGCCGGATGGGCTCCAAAAATTTAAAAAAAAAAATTATTTATTAGATTTCCTCCGAAAGAAAATTCTGAAACTTGTACCATACTTCAAAATTCAAAATAATCTCCTGAAAAAAGGGGCCCCCCCCCCCCCCCCCCCCAAAAAAAAATTCCATTAATCAGATTTCTTGGGGCCCCCAACAGAAGTTTGCCCCAGACCCCGTAAAGTCTCTGGGCGGCCCTGTTTGTGATATGCCATTACGATTGCCAAACACGTTGTAATGTTTCACCATGAACTGTTTGTGCAGCATCACAAATGCTTTGTTTAAGTTCGAGCAAACTTGTAGGCAAAGGTGGTATGAATACAAGATCGCTGACATATCCCCAAAGGAAGAAGTCTCATGGGGTTAAGTCCAATGACTTAGGAGGGTAGCTGTGTAGGACCAAATCATCGGCTGCACTGCGACCAATCCAATGGTGTGGTAGTTCTCTGTTTATAAATTTAATTATTAAAACCTCGAAATGCCAATGGGGCTAAAAATTTAACATTTTCCCTTTACAATGACATATTAATTATAATTTTCCGTTTGCAATTAAGGAAAATATTAAATTTTGTAATCGGATGATTCTTTCCCGATCACCCTGTTTTATGAACGCCTTACAATACCGCCCTAGTCCTTCCGTAAAGATCCGGCCCTAGAAAAACGGAAAAAAAAACCCTCATCTAAAGAGCGATTTGTTGGATAAGAGCAACAAATACACACAGTATGAGTTACACACAACAAGAGTAAACACACATCAAGTATACACACAGCAAGAGTTACACATAGCATGTTGTATACGAGGGCTAATTATACTGGACATACAATCCAAATGGCGGAAAATTTGTGATAAATGACTTGGTTTTGTCTGCTCTATCGTGAAGAAACTAAACTCCATCGCTACGGTATTCGGTCATGACAACTATGTATTTTTCTATTCAGCAGCGATGGAAACTTTGGAGGAAAAGATAAATGTATAAGGGTCCGAGGTAACCCAGCGGTAGCGCGTCGGCTTTCGGTGCCGAGAGTGCTCGGATCGAATCCCGACAAGTGCCCTTCTGTACCTCCGTGTCTAGGCCGGATAGAAGCACGTTCAATCCGTAGATCGGAAAGTCCTTCTGTGGGGTCAGTTGGTGGCGAAGGTACAATTCCCCCAGATGTTGCTCCCGGAGGGGGTGATGCTCGGTCTAAATGGGGGTGGCACTTAGCCAAGTCTGGCTGCGACCCTTGTGGTGCTATTGTTAATCGGAACCTCAGCCCGAATGGACCTGATGTGGAACTTCCGGCCAGGAGGCACTGGAAACAACGATATCGACAGAAAAATTTATAGAAATATTTTCAAAGAAATCGCCCCTCCCCCACGTTTTGTCAGTTCGTGATGACTAAGTTTCTTGCATTGCTATTTGCCCAATCCAGCTGCAGTTTTATCACCGAGTCACTAACAGTTAGTTCTGGAATCCTTTCGCTATGTTAGAAATGAAATACACTCTGTAAATATATCCTACGATCCTGTGTTAGAACAAGGACCATGCGACTTAAATGTAAGTTATTCAATACGAGATAGATCATGTCTTGATATACTCACCTCTTTATAGGCTTACTGCCTACCAACTTGACACATAACGATTCCTGCACTCATGGAAATGTTTAGTTCCCGATTACTTTTAATTATATATACATTCTATCTGTCAACATAAAGCAGTCATGTATTTATGAAGGACAAACAATACATTGCTGAACAACTGAAAATAAAAATGAAAAAATAATTCAAACTACTTTCAACTCTATTCGTACATATCCAACTTCAAACGAATAAAATCGCAAAATATAAACTTATTCAAAATTTTATCTCGGAAATGTTCTTTACTAATGGATTAGGTACCGAGCGATGTATATATGTTTTTAAGAGAAATAGACTCGCTGAAATAGATTTTCCTTTAGTTTCTAAATCTCAACAGATATGATCCATTTACAAACGTTATTCTGTATATTTTTAAACAAAACAAATGTTTTCCAAACGGCAAATAAATTCAGGCTGACATTTTCGGCTATATTTTTCGCGTGTTTGACATTCACCATCATATTTATAAATACATATTTTAGAAGCATCTTAAATAAGTGATCTTATACTCCTTTAAGAGTGTCATAAAGATACAACAATTTTTTCTCAACTAAATGCGGAAATACTGAGGAAAAAACAGTGTAACATAAATCCTCATTTACTTAACCCTTCAGCGGTCGTGCCTGTGTACAAAGTGCAATATTTTCGTAATTTTTACTGGTTTGTTTTTACTGGTTTGTTTTTAATGGTTTAATGTTTGCTTAAGGTTTGAATGTTATGAACAGTGTCTATTTATAGCTACACCATTTCTAATGCAGCTCTGATTTTATGACCCTTGTATTCCTTTGCATTCATTGGTAGTCGTGATTTTACAGTGGTAAACCAGTGATTATAGTGGATTACAATACGATAAAAGTAAGGGTTAATGTAGTCGATCAGATGTGCAGCTATTACACGGTATCCCTCATATCACGAAGATGGACAATCATTGTTTTTTAGGTTTTTGGACAAAATAGGAATTCCATTAGCAAGTTGTCCTTAGATCCAATAAACCGGACAGTTTTGAAATAGGGCGATTGTACCTGCATTCTTTTGCCTTTAATTATAAATATATCTCAATGTTATCGACATTTTATATCTTGTCATAAAATGCAAAATTATTATTTTCAATTTGCAAAAAAAAGTTTACTACAAAAGGAATAATCAAGGTTGAAAGACGTTTCTCTTTGTGCTACAAGCGCTGAAGGATTAAACGTCCTGCAAAGCCATGGTAGTTGGAACTATTACTCAATCCCCTAAATTTCTCGATGATCATAGCTTTAACGTCTCAACTCCCGGATTTATATCTAACCGTTACGCAACGTCAATCCGGTGCAAGACATTGACGAGACGCCGATGTTTAGGATGCCACCTGTTCAGTGGTTCTGCGCTTGCTTGCTTATTGCATTTCAAATCCTTATCTTGTGTCATTGGATAACATTCTCCGATTGATTATAAAAGTCTGGCTTCTAAGGAAGAAAACAAAATTCTACAAAATATTTACAGTGAAACTTCTCAATGTCGGTCAGTCATGGTTCCGAAAAAAATGACCATTTAGAGGGGTAGCCGTTGAAAAGGGTTTTTATTTTCATAACATTTTCTCCATAGTCTTGAATTATTTCTCTTCAAAATAGGACCAAGGAGGTTTCACTGCATTCGCTAATCTGTGGACATAAAAGTACCGAGAGAAAAATTTCCCCTTAGCTTAACATGGGTAAACAACATCGAAGGCATTAGTTCGTAACCCGTGGTCGTCATTGAGAAACCAAGAACATAATTAGTCGTACGAAAGCATGCATTTTCTAATCTTTGCTTAGAAAAATTCTGAGTACAATATCCCCCACTACACAATAAACATAATTAGTCATGCAAAATCATGCATTTTCTTATCTTTGATTAGAAAAATACCTAGTGCAATATCCCTTTACTACAAAACAAACATAATTAGTCGTACAGAATCATGCATTTTCTAATCTTTGATTAGAAAAATACTGAGTACAATCTCCCCCACTACAAAATAAACACAGTCGCACAAAATCATTCATTTTATAATCTTCGATTAGAAAAATTCTGAGTACAATATCCCCCCCCCCCACTTCAAAATAAACATAATTAGCTTTATATAATCATGCATGTTCACGCATTTTCCATTCTTTGATTAGAGAAATATCGAGTGAAATATCCCCTACTTCGGGTTTGAAGATCGTGTCGATTTCATCTCCCATAAACCTCGTCGTGGGTGCGCCACTGGGGGGTACATAAAGTTGCTACTCGAAATCATCAACAGTACCCATTTCCATCATCACCAACAGTACCCAGATGCCTCTCTTCTACCTGTTCCTTCCCACCAGAATTAAATTTTTCGTTCCCCCCTTTTTATCCAATTCCAGCGACGTCATTACCGGCGGGACACTATCGCGTTATGACGCTCGAAGATGAACGAAGCCATCTCGTGTCCCATGCATCAAGCCGATCGTCCAGGGGACACTATCGCATCCAGGGGATCTTGACGAAGACGGATCGTCCTTGCGTCAACCCCCCCCCCCCTCCCCTCCGAAGTATCGCTCCAGCAATTCCGTAAGACAATAGGTCACGGGGATCCGTTATGAGCTTATTTTTAGTGAGCTATGGAAATGGCTTTTGATGAGAAAAGCTTTTATCCACTTTTTTTTTTTTGGTTCTTCTTTTTACGCTGTACGTGTGTGGTGCAGCCTCTATAAATAGAAGGTGGACTAGGTTGAGTGCAAAAAGAAAAAAAAAAAAAACGGGAGGTAATGGTCTGTGTCTGAAAGAGAAATCTGTGGTGATATGCGTAAGGAAAAGTGAAACGAAATACTTCGGTTTTAATTGCTGGTCTTTTGACTGCGTCTCGTTCTGGAGATGGATTTGCCGATTGGTGTTCCAGAGCGGTATTTTTGCCGGTTTGTGCAACTTTTTTTTCCCCCATTTCGGGTTTACTTTAGACGTAAGACGAATTACAGGATCTGGGTGGTCGGTCGTATGGGTAACGTCACTTCTCGCTTTTATGAAAGCGGTGGTAAAATATCCAAATAAACATAATTGGTCATAATTACGTTCAAGTATCACAAGAGGGACATAAAACATGCCTCTTCTCTCAAGCTCGATGTAAAATGCCACCAGAAATGTTATGGATTTTTTTTACAGATTGATAAGGGTCCTATTTCTTTTAACTGCATATTCGCGTGCATGTGGGCAATGATTCAGTTTAAAGGGAAATATTGCCAAAATCGTAACGTTGCCGTAAAAAGGAGATCTTAAATCGACGTTTTCGTAAGCTGGCGATAAACTAGCGAGTATATTCGAGAGATTGAAAAACAAGGCGGATTTTGGTGAGCCAGCCAGGATATTTTGATCTTGAGTCACACAGTGGTTTATTACCACTCCTAAAACCCGAGCTGATGCTTACGACATTTTGTTGCTCATTTATCTGCCTACTATTTCTTAAAGGGTTAGAACAGATATAGTGTCGTAAAATCGTAAAAAAAAATGGCAGGTGTATAGCAGAGAATTGTTTCATTCTTCCAATATTCGGATATTTAAATAGCTATTGAACGCAAAAAGAAGAGAGAAATAGGACATAAACTGCAGGATATTTATGTTGAGAGTGTTAGACAAAGCGGATGTTGTGAGTCAGTCTGGATATTTAGAGCTTCAGTCACGCTGTGGTTTAATAAGGCGCCTAGAAGCCAAGCTAT
>OU015490.1:131131061-131178561 GCA_907164885.2 Dolomedes plantarius | reverse complement strand
AGGGTATATCTTCAGAACCACTGTACCTATTTGAAAAATTCTTTCACTGTTTGAAAGGTACATTATTCCAGATGGACATAGGCTATATATTATGTATATCTGATCAGTAGAAATAAAGTTAGGGGCTTAATAATAACAATCTCCATTGTTTCTGCTACTGTCTTCTGCCGCTTTTTGTTCCGAAGATTTCAACGATCCTTAGCGAGGTGCTATCGCGGTGGGCTTCTTTTCTGACGCTAGCGGTTCGAACCTAGCCGCTCTCCGGCACGCCTTTTTCTTTTAAAAAATTTATTTTAATTATTAATTAACGTAAAATTAATTTAAGGTATTATTTAGGTTATTATTAAGGTGAAAAAAGATTTACAATTTATTGGCTATCAACTGGAAATTTATTGGTATAATATTTTGTTCAACCCGGACAAAGTCGGGACGAGCCGCTAGTATATATATATATATATATATATATATATATATATGACATGAATGTTTCTTCACGCCCTTCTTTAAATATCTACTTCCCCAGTTTTCTCCATAAAGTAGCAGTCGAAAGCCGGAATACTTATTCTTCAATGTGGAGTCGACCCTCATATTCTAGTTTTTGTCCCACTCGAGCAACATCAACAAGTCTTTAAATTTTTCGGAACATTTACAACTTTACAAAAAAACTCTCGACTTTAAGTGAAAACTAACCATTCCACTAACCATCTATAACACTTAACGTCTATGAATGAAAATCCCTATTCCATTCAAATTAATCTACACCCGTCCCATCCAATCTCTTAGGCCGTCAAACGGCGACCTTCCCTGTTGAAGTCTACATCATCTCTGTAGTTATTCCTTTGTTTTAAGCTCGCTTAGAATGATCTGCTTACGCTGCCCCGAAAATTCCACAATGTTATTTGCCTAGTCTGGAGTTAATTTTCGCTCGAAACTCTAAAAAAAACGTCAACACTCTGACGTCAACACCCACGATGAGGCTTGTTATTCTCCCCACTGTCTTTCGTTTTCTTTCCTACGTTGCGTTATCAAATGGGAATAATCTCGCATTTTACGCTTTAATCCCAATTTTCTATAGAAAAACTCCGTTTTAAACTCTAACTTCTAACGTCTAAAAAAATTTCTGATATATATATATATATATATATATATATATATATATATATATATATATATATATATATATATAGAGAGAGAGAGAGAGAGAGAGAGAGAGAGAGAGAGAGAGAGACAGAGAGAGTCAAACTTCCCTATGGCGGCCAGCAATGGTTTGGGAAAAAAGTGATCGTTTTGAGAGGTGGCCGTCGAAAAAATTTCTTCCATAAAATTCGCTCGAAGGAGTTTTTAACTCAAGCGTGTCAAGTTCAAAGGCTGACATGGGCCAAATTATTAAGGTTTAGGTTTATGTGGGCCACGGAAATAGGAAAAACATCAAAATCAATTTTCGTAGAAACTTAGGTTTATTTCGAAAAGTATAGTACGAAAAAAAAAAAAAAATCAAGAACAGCAATAATATCAAGGATTTCATCCTGGCACATCTTGTTCTTGAACGTTAACTTACGAGACACTGAATAACTGCAAATTTATGAGCGTTACCCGATATATATATATATATATATATATATATATATATATATATATATATATATATTTATAAAAATATCGTAAGGGATATTTATTTTTTTTGGATAATATCCAATCGTCTGCTGCATTAGAGAGAAATTTTTTTTTGTCTATTTAGTTGTTATGCACGTGACGATAAATTTATTTAAAGTTCCAGAAAAAGAAATCACGTGATCAGAATTTAATAAATTAAATTCTAAAAATGAATCTTTTAAAATTCACCAAAAATCAGAAAATCGAGGTAAAGGTTCGAAAAAGATTTCATTTTAAAGGACTTTTTAGGATCTTTCTTGTGATAGAAATTTTATAACCCTCAAATTATTATTTTAAATGCAAACTTAAAAAAAGTTACAAAAACAGCTTAAAAATTTAATTTGAAAAAATCTAAAGGAGAATTTTTCAAAAATCTTTCTTCGTGCACCCTTACACCATAAGAAGAATCACCATGCAAAATTTCAGCTCTTTAGGTCCAGTGGTTTGGTCTGTGTGTTGTATGTCAGTCATAGAGTCAGTCAGTTACGGAACTGTTTTATATATATATATAAAGTTTTAATAAAAAAATCATATTTTCAATATAAAGTATGTTTAAATTTTTTAATCATTTGAATGTCGTATAAAGTTATAGATTTAAAACTATATTTTCATTTCTTCCCCTGTATGCTGAAGTTATGTTTTTGCCAAATATATGTTTTTACTTAAGTACCGCTTTCCAATGCGGGTTTTATTATTTTCTCAAATTTTAATTTTATTAAAAAAATCTAGATCTGTACTCGTGTTTTATTCGCTTTAGTAAGAAAGGATTATGAAAGACTACATATAATTTTTTCTTGTTTAAAAAATATCGTTGCAAAATATAAATAATTTGAATTATAAATAATTATATTACAAATGATAAATAATTTGAACAATATAATTAAAAATAATTAATAATTATAACTGATTATATTATAAATAATTGTATACAAATTATAAATAATTTGAATTAATGATAAATACTCATTTGAACCTTTTTTCAAGCCTTGTGGTTAATATGAGTTTAAAAAAAAACTATCGCAAATGTTTTCACAAGAAAAAGGAAAAGGAGAAGGAACATACATAAGCACTTGTTGCCGCAATTTACAATAGACACTTGAAAACTATTTTACCGAATAAAAGTAGAATTCCCAACTGGAGAAATAATGAACAGAGACGCAAAAAATTCTTGCATTTTTTAATGGAAAACATTTTTTTGGTGGAACTATTATTTTTTTTTTGTACAATGCAATAAAACAAATAAATGATGGAAAATTGAAATTAACTATAGAAGCGTTCCTTCTTCACCATTCTTCGACCGGAAAAGAAAATCAAACAACGTAACTATGGTCATAAATTAGAAGGCTTCATCAAATTTATATTTCATAACGGAAGGTAAAGCGCCGATCAAGACTTCTAAGCGAAGTTTAGAATTTAAAAAAATAATAATCCTATTTCAAGGAAAAATACATTATGAATAAATTCGCGGGGGAAAATCTGTTGAAAATAAATTTCTCACCTCGAACTCCAGAAATAAATTATATTATCCGGGCGAGCCGGTTTATAATAAAAAAAAAGACGCCGGTACTTCCCGGATTGACGCATTTAAATGCATATCATTCGGTTAAAGTGGTGATACGCGGCAGGAAATGCGCGCTTCTTTGCTTTTTTTAATGCTATTCAAATTAGATACCTCATGTAAGGATCAAGTAAAACTTCGATACGGAACGTACGAATGCTGAAATATGACGCAGTTAAAAGCAACGCATTTAAAGATAAAATTTGGATTTGGAACTTTCGTTCCATATTTGACGGAGACTACCGACAGGTTTATTTTGGGTCGAGAACTGATGTTATATGTCGTTTTGGCCGTGCTTTTATGTAAAAATAAGATATAGGATTTTAGGACTAAATTTTAAAGTAATGTTGTATGAATGTAAAACTTTCTTTTTCGGGAGGTTATCATCATATCCTTGTATAGCGACGTCTTGAGTAAAATAAACATAATATATACTTTAAAGGGACTAGAGGACAAAAATATCACATTTAGTAAAATCCTTGCAAAAAGAATGACACTTTGGAGACAAATATTTTTTCTATGTGTGCTTGAGGAAACAGAGATTTCCAATGCTTTTAAATTCATTATTTCCAATATATATACACATACATATACATACATACATACATACATACATACACATACATACATACACATACATACACACATACATACACATACACACATACACACATACATACACATACACACATACATACACACATACATATGCATACATACATACATGCACACATATATACACATACACACATACACACACACACATACATACATACATACATACATACACACACATACATATATACATACATACATACACACACACACATACACACATACACACATACATACACATACACACATACACACATACATGCATACACACACGTACATATATACATACATACACACACATACATATATACACACATACATACATACATGCATACACACACATACATATATACATACATAAACACATACACACATACGTATGTGGTGATGATAATTAATAGTTCATTAAATAAATAACGGTTATTTTAATATAGGGTATTGAGATATATAAGTTAGTAAAGTAAACAATTAAATTTTAGTAACGGTTATGCTTTGTATAAATAAATTTATTAAGCCTCTGCTAAATATACTTGGTTAAACTCGTGGTGATCAAATATTAATTGATTTGATTAATGTCGTCGCATTTGGAGAAGTGTGCGCAAGTTTCTCTAAATGTTTTGGCATTGTGAAGAATTAAATTAAAATAGATCATCACATGTTATACCTCATTGTTAAAATATTGATAAATTTATAAATCTTGTAAGTGGCTGGTACGTATATTTTGGCTGGCGAATTTTACTTCAAAGGTTGAAGAAATCTTGATAAAGGGTAAAAGTTTTAGAAATATTTATTGTTTTCCTTCTTTCCCTAAAAATGACCCTGTGCCTAGCAACAAGTTCTCATAGCTACCTCCGCTGTCTGTAACCCAATACTTCCGCTGCACGCCATTTTTCGAGCCGGGAGGAAATCTCAGGAGAAGGAAGGCGCGCAAGGATACATCGTCAGGTGGATGACCAGGGCGTCGTGAAATTAAATTAATCAACAAGAACGAGATGAGGGGTGGAAAAAATAAATTGTATAACGATTTGCAGAGTGCAAGAATGCAACCTGTAGCCTTCCCCCTCATTTCGACCATCAGAATTCATGGCGTGCCGAGGAACTACTTTGAATGGAAGATGATTTTACGCGACTTATGCAAGTGGTGACAAGGAGCTGACTCGGGATCGCGGGACTGGTGGCGAGGGGAGCGTGCGACCCAAGCTGGGGGCCTCCCGGCCTAGGGACGATGACCACGGGTGAATTTCCTTTTTCCTTTCCTTTCCTTTCTTTAAATACTATCCCTAATTTCTCTCCAATTTGAAGCTGCAGCAGGGTCACTAAAGACTCATTTTACTTTATTTTGTTTTATTTCATTTTTTTATGTTAGCAATTACACATAGAATAATTAAGTTGTTTTTTATTCGCCAGCCACTTCATTTTTGAGTTATTGGAATTTTCATTGTATTTATTTGATTGTGTTGAGAAGATATAAATGTTGGTTTTGCAGTAAATGCATTTTTTCAATTGATTTTGTTTTTGTTGGAATAAGGTTAAGAAATTATTGAGATAAAAAGTTTGATTGTTATATGTCAGTGAAATTGTTAATAAATTGTGATTATTAGTTTGTAAAGTGGTGTCATGTCGGTCCTTGCCTTTTTAGTTAATTTTCTGATTTTCAGCTTTAGGTTTTTTTTTTATTTCAGCAGATTTGAAGCTTTTTCTTTTATGTGAAGTAATTTTATTTCTAGGTGTTCAAGGTTAGATAAGTAAATTTTTTAGATTCAATATCATTTTTCTTTTGGCTCATTAACCACCACAGTGGTGCAAACAGCAATCGAACCTAGGGTAAATTTTAATTATTATATGTTTATGGGTTATTGCAACACACATCGCAAGTCCTTAAAATGTACTAACCACTAATGACTAATGGCATATATTGTACTTAAATTTAATTGAAACCCAGATAGTAAAAGTGAGTTGATTTAAATGAAGTGTAAGGATTAATTTTGATTATTAATTAGTAATTAGTTAATTAATGAATAAGATTTAAGATAACCCCCCAATACACAATTTCTTCGTAACACATACACATACACACATATATACATACACACATAAACCCACACATACATTATATATATACCGCAAGACGGGTGAGGTTAATTTGTGACTGCAGGGGTAACTCTGTGACACATAGTAATTTTTTAGTATTTCGGATCTTTTGACGCGTCCGTGATGCCGGGTAGTCAAAGAACAGCGCCAACAGCTTGTCCGACATACAGAGACACCTAGTGGCCAGTGGCTGAAGCTTCTGCGCGCCATTTGTCTTCTTTGGTCTGTGTATTGTTGAAACCTGTTGTCAAGTTATTGACTCAAACTTCGGAAACTTTGTGTGCTGAAAGCTAACACCTTATACAACCAACTAACACAGGTAATTATTTTTTATTGTCAATATGTTGGTTAGTTTGTGGAGCAATACAACTTTTGGGTAGTGATATTTCCAAGAGATATCAGAACATAACCTAAATATCGAAATGTGACGAGGTTACTTTGTGACACATTGACACTGTCACAAAATCACCCACAAAGTCGACCCACCTCCTCCCGCCGCTCGATGTAGCATTTTTCCGTCCTCTAAAATACCACTGGAGAGAAAGAAGTATTGACTGTCTGGAAAAAACTACCCGAAGGAGCAGAATGTGCCGAAAGACGAATGTCCTCATCATCTCAAAGAACTGATGGCTGCCCTGGGCTCCCGAAGTCTCTTTGATGTCAAAGATATAGATAAAGCTATCCAATATTTCTAATAGGTATATATAATTGTATATCAAGCTTTTGATAAGCGTTTCACTGTCTACATTTGTATCAAGTAATTTTTCCGCTTGGATTTTAAGGCGAAAATGCAAATGTCACAAAGTAGCCCCACTCGGCGGGGCAATTTTAACTATAATTTCTCAATGGTAATTAAAGATCCGGATTAGTGCAACACATTACTACGTAAGGAAATGATGTACCAATGTTTTGCAATTATCTGTTTTGGTCTGATTTTAAAACTGATCGGATGGCACAGGGAAAAACTTAAAATACGTCACAAAGTAACCTAATCTTACGGTATATATATATATATATATATATATATATATATATATATATATATATATATATATATATATATATATGAATTGGCAAATGCGGCTCATTACAAATAACGCGGTCATTTTGCAAGGTGCTAGGCTAATTGAAAGATGATCGACAACTTTCTAATTCTTTTTTAGGCCTATCGTAATGAGCCCATACACCTTTAGGCTAGTCAGAAAATCCGCAATAGTTTGCTCAAACAGCGGAGTTTCATCCAGGCTTATATCAATAAACCCATGTATGTGCGCGTATATATATATATATATATATATATATATATATATACCTGGTGGTATTTACTGATATATGGACCTCTAGCGACTGTTCCGTTCAACTGATCGAGATGAGATTTCAGATATAGTTATTCAGAGATATGAACTCAGGATACTGTGAACGGCAACCAAGTGGCGCTCACGGTTACGGTTATGTGTACAGAAACTCGAAATTTTCAAATGGCTACACCCATTTTTTCCCATCGTAAAATGCTCAGCACATGGGAAAACCCTAAAGAGCGTTGGAACGGAACGTGTATCACAAAAAACGGATGCCTTATGCACGTACAAAAAACAGCTCTGCGAACGGCCTACAAAAACACGATGAGAGAGCTTTTTATAGGTTTTCTACGATGATTATCTGGCGAACGGCGTTCTGTGATTGGTTTCTAGCCTCTGCCATATGCAAATTTCCTCCGTACGCCCCGATCGTGTCTTTGTTGGCCGCTCGCAGACCTGTTTTTTGTGCGTGCATAACGCGTCTGTTTTTTGTGATACACGTACCGTTCTAACTCTTTTTAAGGTTTTCGCATGCGCTGAGCATTTTGTGACGGGAAAAAGTGGGCGTTGCCATTTGAAAATTTCGAGTTTCTATACCTAGAACCGTAATCGTGAGGGTCAATGTGTTGCCGTTATCACAATCCCGAGCTCATACCTCTGAATAACTATATCTGAAATCTCATCTCGATAGGTTGAACGGAACGGCCGCTAGAGGTCCATATATCGGCAAAGTTCCTTTATGACCACCCGGTATATATACATATATTTGTGGCGTGGTACAAGAAGTGCCCAAGTCAGTTTTCTCCAAGGTGATTTTGTTTGCTTATGTCTCTTTGAAAAAATATTTTCAATGTAAGAAGTACCCAAGTCTGTACAATGGTTTAGAAAACAGATTTAAAGAACCGGACAGACTTGGGTCCTTCTTACATTGAAAATTATATTTTTGTAAACAGGCATAAGCAAACAAAGTTATCTCGGAGAAAACTAACTTAGGCAATTGTTGTGCAAACCCACAATATATATATATATATATATATATATATATATATATATATGCACCAAGAGGAGAAATATATATCAGGAACTGATATATATTTAATATTAAAGAATTTAAAAAAATTAAAATTCTATCAAGGGTGTCACCAGTTTTTAATATCATTCCCAGTGGTGCCGGAAAGTCAAGATGTTACCAGGTGTAATATCACAGACTGCGTTAAAGAAATATCGAGCTTCGTTTTATTTGTTACATTGTCACTAAAAATACAAATATATTACTGTCAATGAAACATGTATCATGCATGTGTACAATTTCAGACTAAGCACTTACCATTTTTATTTCAATAGGGAACGACTGTCAGGCTTTCTATTACGTTCAAATACCATCACACCACGATTTGTATCCAACCGGAATTATTCCACCTCCTCATCATCTAAAAAGGAAAAATAGAATAATTATTACGAGAATCAAAACATCTATCGGTTAATTCCACTCAACTATTCATTCGAACTATTAAATGTCGAATAATTATCAGTGAGGAGCGCTTTGTCAGTTATTAGCGAGAAGTGAATCAATTATTTGCAGGAAATAAGTGTGGAAATTAGTGAGGATTAACTCATTCATTATAAGTCAAAGAAATTGTCAGTCATTAGTGAAGAATGAGTCAATTATTAGCGAGAAATAGTTTATTATTAGTGAGGAGTAAGTCAGTTGGCTGCTTCTTTAGTTCAGTCACTTAATTTAGACAATTTGTTTATTGGTTCTCAACAGTTTTATGTCTCTTGTGTTTTATAAAAATTCTCTTGCGCAAATTGTTTTATGCAAGTTTTCTTGTGCGCCGACAACAGCAACGCCATATCTTTCCCTATCGGCGACTTTTGGAATTAATTTTTTTCCCGCCACAGAATCTCTTTCCCATGTCGTCCTTAGTCCCTCTATCGAATTTGGTGGAATTCCGGCTGATAGATTGCACTACAGGTGCCTCTGAGTAGTGTCAGTTTAATAAAAGTCACCCTGTATATACACTGGTGTACAAACCTTAAGGACCCTATGGTATTTTACAAGTTTCTTCGCAATAGAGTAAACGTGGGTGAATGAATTAAACACCACAGAGACCTCAATATGTAAAACATTGGTGAATGAAATATCACATGTGCAAAATAATACAAAAGTTAATACGGAGAATTAATTTAGAAACAGCTAGAAAGCTTTTCACATCATCGTACAAAGGCGTATTTCTCAAAGATTTAATAAAGCAAAATGGTGATGCCCAGTAGGGAATAGGATGTCCTATAACTGCAATGGGCGCTTTGCAGCGTCTAACCATGATTATAATGAGTTTATGAGCTGTTGGGGTAACATTGTCCATATCTCTTTCAGTGCTCTTTTCAGTTCATGGCAATTTTGAAGTGGAGGTCTCTCCAGAGCGTCTCACACATGTTCTATTGGATTCAGGTGTGGAGACTTTGCAGGCCTATCCATACGAGTGATATCCTCACTTTCCAACAGTTACAAACGCAGGATGAGGTCTGGCATCACGGTCCATTAAAATGAACTGAGTAGCCCAGTTGGCAAGAGCAGCGGGCCAGTGATCTGAACGTCCCTGGTTCGATGCTCGTCGCTGAAAATCCACCGCCGTGTTCACTAATGGTGGCCGGGGCACGTAAAATAGAGCGTGGCTACAATGTCCTCCAAGTTCTCAAATTTACCTCTGGAGGTACGGGGCCAAGTGTTCCGGTCTCGTCACTTGGTTCAAAATGACGGGACCGGTCATTTAGCCAAGTCGGACTCCGACACTTGTGGTGATAATTCAAAACAGGAGCCGCACCTTCATCACCCATAGCATTTCGGGACTTGATCTGCTGTTGCTGTCGGTCAAGGGGCATAAGAAACAACAACAACAAAATGAACTGAGAACCAATGACACCGCGGAAAAGAGGTACTTGAGAAATGATCACCTCACTGTAGTAGTGATTTCCTGTTTCTGGATCCCGTCCGATAATGGGGAGCTCAGTACGACCATTTAGAATGATGCCATGACACCTGCAACTCCATACCGATCTCTTTCGGTAATCTTTTCTGTATTATAATATGCTCCCACCTCTCTCAAGATTATCTGACGTCTGGTGTTCAATTTCATTTAAACATAAAACCTTCCGGCAGAGGGAGCGTGCCAATTTAGTGAGTTTTTGACATTATTGCTTTTCTGTGTTTCAGTACCTTTTTTTTGCCTTACTTTCAGTGTGGCAACAGGTTAAATTATTGAGTTTGATTTTATGTGTTCTGTTAGTTTGTGATATATTTTTCAAGTGAATATTTCTACGAAATATTAAAGTAACTTAAATAAAATTTCAAGGCAATTGAAGTTGCTTAATGATGCTTTCTATCTACAGTTCATTTAATATCGAATTTCAGTTTTATACATTGGTCCGTCGTAGCAGGAAAAAACGGGTTATTAAGCTTTTTCTTTAAGCCTTTTTTCTTTACAAAACTTATGACTGCCTTGAAAACGAGCTTTTATTTTGTTTTTTAAAGTGATTGATTGTGTCTTATGGAAAATGAATAAACTAAAAGCATTGCTAACCAAAAAGAGAGTTTTAAAAGCAAACTTAACAAAGTTGAAAGAGAAAATTGAGGTTTCTATACAAAAGGCTGATTTTGTAGAAATCGATGTAGCTCAGGAACGGTTGAGTGTCATTTCAGCAAGAATTACTGACTTGTTTGAAGACCATTTTTGTTCAGTGTGAAGAGTCAGATGTTGAGAAGTTTGTTGCTGAATCTCAAGAAATTCAAGACATCGTAGACGATTTAAATGTTGCGATTCTGAAAGTTCAAGGAAAACCAAAAAAATGCTCATTTTACTTTTGCATATTATTCAAATAGTGTGGATATTAAATTGCCGAAATTAACTCTCCTACCTTTGACGACAACTTGGATGAATGGTTAACGTTCAGTGATCTTTTTCAAGCTTCAATAAAAAATAGCGATAAATTAACTGATGAACAAAAATTGCAATATTTAAAGAGTTCTCTAAAAAATGATGCATTAAAAATTGTTCAATCTCTTGCTATAACAGATTCAAATTTTCAGATTGCTTGGGATCTTTTAACTGATAGATACTCCAACAAAAGAGACATTGTGTTTACATATATTGACAAGATACTCAGTCTTTCACAAATGACAACAGAGACTGCACCTCAAATTTTATCTTTGGTTGATTCAACGAAAGAGCGTGTGCGTATATTAGAAAGTCTTAACATGAAGGTTCAAGACTTTGCAGATACCATTTACCTCTATATCATCCAGTCCAAACTCAGTTACATTACAAGGAGCTGGTGGGAACGTGAAATGGAATACAACGAGATTTCTACCCTTCAAGAGTTGCTGGACTTTTTAGAGAAACATGCAAGAACAATCCAGAAAAAGAGCAATGAGAGAAAAGTCCAACAAGGACATAATTCAACGAGCAAAAATGCAATTCATCATTCTAGAGTTTCATAATTTTCTTCAGAGGTTAAAGGTCATAATTTGTGTGCTTATTGCAAGGCTAACCATTCCCTACCATTGTGTGATGCATTTTTGAAACTAAATGTTAAACAGCGTTAAGAATTTGTGAAAAAACATAATGTTTGTTTTAACTGCTTGATCTCTGGTCACAGTTTAGTTCAGTGTAGAAGTAAGTACAATTGTAGAGTGTGTGATAAATATAGTATCCGAGTCAGAGCACAATAATAAATCAGAATACTACCTTCCTCATCATTGTATAATAAAACCTTCAAGTACAACTACCAAGCTGCGAGTTGTTTTTTATGCATCTGCCAAGACTACATCAGGCCTGTCTCTAAATGATATCCTAATGGTTGGACCCAGAGTGCGACAGGAATTGGTTCCTATTCTTCTAAGATTTCGAACATATCAAGTTGCACTATGTGCCGATGTTGAGAAAATGTTTCGAATGGTTCAAGTTCATCCTGAGGACACAAATTACCAAAAAAATCTTGTGGAGAAATAATACAAGTGAGCAAATCAAAACTTACCGGTTAACAACAGTGACATATGGCACAGCAAGTGCACCTTTTCTATCAACACGTGTAATGAAACAGCTTGCTATTGATGAGAAGAATACATTTCCCTTGGCATCCTCTGTTTGTTTGAGAGATTATTATGTTGATGATCTGTTTTCTGGGTCAGGGTCAGAAGCTGAAGCAGCTGATCTAGCTAATGAAATGTTGCACATAATGGAAAAGGGTGGATTCAAGATACGGAAGTGGATTTCCAAAATACCATCTGTTTTGCAATGTTTTCCCCCAGAGTTAAAAGCTCCAGTTTCTTCATTAAAGATAGACAGTGACAACATGGTTAAGGTGCTTGGTGTTATTTAGTGTCCAACTTCTGATACTTTTCAGTTTACAGTTTCCATCAACGAGAAATTAGTGTGTACAAAATGGACAGTTCTTTCAGAGATAGCTAGACTCTTCGATCCTTTGGGTTGGTTAGCACCTGAGGTGATTGTTGCAAAAATTCTTCTGCAAGAACTGTGGAGTAACAAATGTGGTTGGGATGATGAAATAAATGACGAGTGTAACAAGAAAGGGAGAAAGTTTCAGGCGCAACTATTTTTACTTACAGAGTTTAAAATTCCAAGATGTGTACTGAGTTCCAATTCTTCTGAGATAGAAATTCACGCCTTTTGTGATTCTTCTGAAAAGGCCTACTGTGCTGTTATTTACATACGTTCAGTTGTTTCTGATACTTCTGTGAAGGTTTCTCTCCTAACATCAAAAACTAGAGTTGCCCCTCTAAAGCAACAATCACTTCCAAGGTTAGAACTTTGTTCTGCATTTACTTTTGGTCAATTTACTTGAATTTGTTCTGCCCGCCCTCAACATTCCAATCAAAAGGTGTTTTGCATGGACAGATTCAAAAGTCACACTTGCTTGGATATCTTCAGAGCCTCGTCGCTGGCTACCCTTTGTAGCAAATAGAGTTGCCAGGATACAAGAAGCCGTTCCAGGTTTAAAGGGGAGCCATGTGCCAGGAAATCTAAATCCTGCTGACTGTGTTACAAGAGGACTTTTGCCTTGTGAATTCCTTCAGTGTGATAAGTGGACATGTGGTCCAGATTGGCTCAGACAACCAACCATACCATACGACAATGATGATAATGTGAAAGAATTTTCTTTTAGAGAATTGCATTTAAAAGAAGAAAAAAGGAGTTTCATTTCAACTGCTGTTCAGTGTCAAGATGTTTCATTAATATTTAAATTTTCTTTGTGGTCGAAATTGTGCAGAGTTACAGCTTGGTGTTTACGTTTCATAAGAAACTGTTCTAAATCTTCTGAAAAGATTTTGGGTTGTCTTACAGCAAATGAGCTATCAAAAGCAGCAGAGATTATAGTTAAATGTGTTCAAAGCATTGAGTTTTCACAAGAGTTAAAATGTCTAAATTCTGGAAAGGATTTAAATTCATCAAGCAAAATCTTATCACTATGCCCTTTTTTAGATGCTAATGGCATAATTAGAGTCGGTGGTCGACTCAGAAATGCTAACATATCTGAAGATATGAAACACCCAATAATCATCCCTCGAAACCATCATGTGACAAATTTAATTGTGCAATATTTTCATCATCTACACCTCAACTATTGTTGTCATCTGGACCTCAACTATTGTTAGCTGTGATCCGTCAAAAGTTTTGGATACCTTGTGGAAGAGATGTTGTGAGGCGTTTTGTGAGAAACTGTATTACATGTTTTCAACTTTCCGCTACTCCAAATACTCAACTTATGGGGAACTTACCCCTTTCAAGAGTTACACCATCAAGAGTTTTTGCTGTCACTGGTGTTGATTATGCAGATCCTTTTCTATGCAAAGATAGATCTGTTCGATTTAAAAAATCTTTTAAGATTTATGTTGCAATTTTTGTATGTCTCTCTACTAGGGCAATCCATTTTGAGATGGTGAGTGACCTTACTTCCAAGGCTTTCATAGCAGCTTTAAAAAGATTCATTGCCCGACGTAGTAGACCAAGCAAAATATACAGTGACTGTACAACTAATTTTATTGGAGCAGACAGCGAGTTGAAAAGAACAATGAAATCACTTCTATCCTCTTCAAATGATGCCAGTGTTGCATGTTTCTCCGAATCAGAAGGTATCAAAAGGAGCTTCAATCCACCCTCAGCTCCTCATTTTGGAGGCCTCTGGGAGGCTGGTGTGAAGTGTATGAAATTTCACATCAAGAGAACCATGGGTGATGCACGTTTAACTATTGAGGAGTTCCTAACTCTGATTGCCAAGTCGAGGCTTGTTTAAACTCAAGACCTCTTTGTCCAAGCTCAGAGGACCCAAATGATTTGTCAGCACTTACCCCGGATCACTTTCTTGTTGGTGCTGCCTTGACTGCTCTTCCAGAGCCCGAATTCACAAACACTCCAATCTCACGCTTACAACGTTGGGAACTTGTGCAGCGACTTCTACAACAGTTCTGGCGTCGCTGGAGCAGTGAATACCTAAGTCAGTTGCAGTAACGACCAAAGTGGTGTTCATCTAAACCCAATATTGCTATTGGTGATCTCGTTCTCATAAAAAATGAACTTGTCCCTTCCTTACACTGGAAACTTGCTAGAGTTTTAGGAGTTCATCCAAGCAAGGATGATAAAGTTAGAGTAGTAACTGTGAAATGTGAGAGTGAACTCTAAAAAAGACCAATTTTAAAACTATGCAAATTACCACTTGATTAACTTGATTATGGTTGTGATAGGGATTTTTTTCTTTTCTTTTTGAAAAGGTGGTTTCAAGGTGGGGAGAATGTTCAATTTCATTTAAACATAAAACCTTCCGGCAGAGGGCGCGTGCCCATTTAGTGAGTTTTTGACATTATTGCTTTTCTGTGTTTCAGTATCTTTCTTTTTTGCTTACTTTCAGTGTGGCAACAGGTTAAATTATTGAGTTTGATTTTATGTGTTCTTTTAGTTTGTGATTTATTTTTCAAGTGAATATTTCTACGAAATATTAAAGTAACTTAATTAAAATTTCAAGACAATTGAAGTTGTTGAATGATGCTTTCTATCTACAGTTCATTTAATATCGAATTTCAGTTTTATACATCTGGAATTCCTCGTTAGGCTGAAACACTCTCATCAGTTAAGAGCACCGTGCCCCGTTTCTGGACAGTCTAAACTTGATGGTCTTTACACCATTTTAGAGGGTGTCCTCGATGTTCAGGATGCAATGATCAGGCCGTCGGTGGAATAGACCACCTCTGAGCAAACGTCTGTCCGCAGTTAACCGCGACGCTTTGCGTTCTGTGGCCATCTGCAGTTGCTTTGCGATATTACCTGCCGCCCGTATCTTTTGGTATGTAGGGCGATATATTGGTCATTCCTTGGCGTCGTTTTCTTTGTGCCACCACCAACGATCTTTCAAACAGTTGCTTTGAAGGTCCTCCACACACGTGAATCAATGTCATAGGCGATACCAAACTCTCCGGCTACACTATTCTACCTGTGCCCTTCTTAAAGCTTACCAATTATTCTACTACGCGTAAAGTCATCTAATTCTATCCTACTAGACATATGTATCACATGTAACTTAATTTCGATTATTTTTAACCTCTTACGACCAGCCCACTAACTTTCTATTCCCTAACTTTTATCATAAAAAGTCCTTTACCAAGTTCAGCCCTGACACGTGCTGACGTGAATATCTAGAAATTTACATATGCATCATCTTTCAGATCAGGTATCCTTATGTAAATCCCCTCTAGCTTTTGCGTTCCATTTTTCGGGTTTAAACCAATGGAATACTGTCGGTCCACAAGTTTTGCACTCCAGTATATAAACAGAAGGTCGTTCGCACTTTATGTAAACGATTTTGTAATTTGTTTTTGACATTTGCATTTTGAGATAAAAATTTGGAAACTTCAGAATAACCGTCTGCTACTGTTTTCTTTTGATTAGAATGGAAAATAAAAGATTTATTTTGAAATTGGCTCCTAAAATGGATAGATGGCTCGACGGTTACGTAACTGCGCTCTCCGGGGAGAAATATTCGTATCAACAAGTTATAAAGCGGTATAAAAAATGCGGTTATAGCATTTCAAAAAAAGATATTTATAATATATTAAATTTGAAAGGAAAAAAAGTGTAACTGGACTAACTGAATCTAACTGACAGACTGACTGACTGTGTGTGTGTGTGTGCGTGGCGCGTACTAAACAGTTCTAGAATTCACAGTTTCACATTTCAGTGATGATTTATAAAATTTCAGTAATGATTTATAAAATGTAAAAGATTTTTGACCTGAAATTCAGATTAATATTTGTAGGCAATTATAATAGGTAAAAAAACTTCTAATTTTACTAAATAATATAATTTAGTGATATTAAGCTTCTTGCGTCAGTTTTCTCGGTTCGAGGTGGAAAACAAATTCAGATAGTCTCTTCTAACGAAACTACAGCAGGTTATTAACGTGGGATTACTTATCGTTGCTTACCTCTTTTGTATGTATATATGTATGTATGTGTTACGTATATATGTATGTATGTTTATCTATCTATCTATCTATCTATCTCGTAATCTGAAGATGAAAAAATCAATATTTTCCCACAAAACATAAAATAAAAAAAACAAAGTCCGACGAAGATAAGACATGTCTTGCTTTGGTCCTCTCATTTTTCTGCATCCATTGGTATCGCTCTCGACCCCATACCCCCAGCTGTTTCGGAGGAGATAGCGTCACAAGCTTTTAACAGCGGAAGCGGGAGTTACTTTATATATATATATATATCTGTATATGTGCGTATTTTACCCTAAATTTACCTAAATAGAATAAATTATATTTGTAGTGAAATGAAATACTGGAGCTGCTAGTTCCAGTCTGTGTAGGGATAAAGGTCTGTGCTGGTTCCAGGGTAACCATATGACGAATTAATAATTTATGCCAAAAATTACGAACGCGATATTTGAAGGTATTCATCGATATCTACAATAATTTTCTCCTGGAAATGACCGAATTGCTGTGTCCTGCCTAATTTCATTTCAACTTTTTCAACAATTTCGTCTTCGCTTTTCCTGCATCTGATGTTCAGCTGTATTATAATTTTTTTTTCCTCTTCCACTTTTATCATTATAACTTCTTTTTCGTAAACAACTTTTGAATTCACGGCATACTTGCGCAAATTAATTAAATATGTTCGGGAGTCACGTGACATTTAAGTCGCAAATAAAAGATCAAAGTTATTTTCCTCTTCTTCAAAGTGCAGAAATAATTAGGACAAGAAAATTTAATCTAGACTCTTGTACGGAAAAGAAGAAAGAAATACAAAGTCCCAGATAATATTTGAATGTTTTTAAATAAAAGAAAGTTTGGAGTTTTCTTCTTTTTTTTCTCTCTTCTTTTTCTCCTTTTACACTGAAAACTAACTTTAAAGTTAAGTTCACTTAAATTTAGAGACGGCAGAAACAAATAAAGAGCGAAAACACTCGAGAAAGATTTTTTTTTATTCTAAATTTTAATCTTAGCTGCATCGAGGTTTAAAGAAGTACCATCTGGTGCTTTTTTTTTGTTGGCGGGAAAATTGAAAAAAAAGGTAGAATAATTTTGTATATTAGAAAATGCAATGACAATCATAAACTAACAGCTATTTCGACTCGTTTGTTTTAATGTAAATTTTTTATTGGTTACTGAATGCATGGCAATAAAATGAAGCAACATTTGGGAACATTCTTTTCAACACGTGAATCTAAAACTGACTTGCATAATTTTAAAGGGAACCTTCAATCTCGAGTTTTTTAATTTTCCACTTTTAACTCTATATAAAGAAGGATAATAATTTATATTCTTTTTAAAAACTTAAAGACCTTTAGAATTAAAAATAAGGATTTTTTGGCAAAATAACGCCTGTTAAAAAAAAAATATTAAAAAATATTAGCATTTTTCAAAATGCTCCAAGCGTATTCCATATCATTTAAAAATCATAATTTGTTTTACATCACATATTTATATATATTACGGTATATAAATAAATATAACTGTGCACTGAATTTTTTTCCTTTGTAGGAATCATTAAAGGGTTTTTAACGTAAAATTACGTTCCTCCATATTAGTCCTCCCGAAAGCAAAATTTCAGATGTGTTGCGTCGCTATTTATAATTTTGGCAGCGCGCCAAACCCAGTCCGTATCACTTGGGCAAGCAGTAAACAGTTAAACTTAAAAGTACCAAAATACGTCAAAATTTTGACACACGCACACACACACACACACACACATATATATATATATATGTACATAACACATACATACATATATACATACAAAAGAGGTAAGCAACGATAAGTAATCCTACGTTAACACCCCGTGGAAATTTCGTTAGAAGAGACTACCTGAAATTTTCTTAATTTAAATCTGCCTGTTATTTTTCAATTCCTACTATTTAGTTCACACTCTCTCTATATATATCTTGTTCAAATTTTCAATCGTTAATAAAAGTACTTTTTATTCATCCACTCAAGTTCAAATACATTTTTTTAAACTTGTAGTAGATGACACTTGATGTTAATACAGTTTTTTCAAATATTAATTCATTAATTAAATTTAATTAATAAATTTTAGTTTTAGACCTAGAGCGTCTCTTGCTCTTGAATAGTAATTTCTCTCTTGTTACTGTGTAAACGGTAGCACTGCGGTATCGCGGGCTTCTCCCGTCCTGTAGGTTGCGAGATCGAATCCCCAACCTGACAAACTTTTTCTCTCTCTTTCCCCCCCTCCTAATCTCGCACAGTAGGCAAGGTTCTGGCAGGCAATCCTTTTTTTCAATTCCTACTATTAGTTCACACTCAAATTTTTCTTTGTTGACCTAAGTAGGAATTGATTTTAAAATTTTTTTTTATATATTACTTGTTTTGTTATGTTTTTACATTATTTCGTGATCTATAAATGTGAAAAATATTTGTGGATCAAAGATTTGCGCACAATTTTGTGGCAAACACTTCAACTAACAATCCCGAGAAATTTGGAAGAAAATGCATGCGCATGCAGCATTTTGAAAAATTCCAGCATTTTTGAAGAATTTTTTGAAACACAAGTCTTATTCTTCCATAAAATACTTATTTGTGAATTCTAAGAGTCTTCAATACAGTAAAAAAAATATTTATTATTCTCATTTAGTATATAGAGTATGTTGGAATTAATAGTATTCAAATTCCGGATTCCAATTGTTCCCTCCATCTCAGCCAGTGACGTAGGTGCCAACGCATAGCTGAAGTGCGGGACTGCAAAGAAGAAAAGGTAAAAACTATGTTCTACGAAGTACGGTGCTGAGTTTTGTTCCACGTTGGTAATGATTTTGCCTGTCAGTGTTCATAGAGTGTATAAAGTATGTTGTAACTGTTCCATTGTCACCTGGTCAAACACTGTTAAATACCTAGGGTTTAAAACTCACACTTGGAAACAACATATCTTAAACATATCATAATCGTAATAAATTTCGTAATGCTAAAATACAACTTTACCCCTTAACTGCCCGAAATAGTAAATTGAAATTTAGTAACAAAATGCTCATTTATAAATCTTTCTTAAGACCCTCACTTACGTATGCTGGACCAGTTTGGTCGTATGCAGCGGATTCCAACATTAAAATTCTGGCTGTTGCTCAAAACATGACTATTCGGCAAATCACTCACTCCCCATGGTATTTTCACAGTGGGGAGATAAATCTCCCCACTGTTCAAAATTATCTTCAAAATCTTGCTATTAACTTGCATAAAGATTTATCAAATGATCTTATTAAAAATCTTACCGATGACCACCCTGCTGACCCAGCTAACAAGAAGCCGCCCTGTGTCATTCTTGCTCGTCACTTTCAATTGTTTGTCCTGTTCTTTGTTCGCTCCGTCTCTTCTCCCCCTCCCATGTTTTACCTTAAACTTGGACTATTGAACTAGTACTATTGAAGATTTTTCGTTTCCCCCACTTTCTATTTTCCTTCCTACTTTCGTTTTTTACTGATCACTGAAGTTTTATGGATTGCTATAGCATCCTACAGTGGAGGGTTCCAGCCCATGTACTGTAGTTACCACTACTCTTTCTGGAGTTTCCTGAAGCTGTGCTGTCCATAACATAACAAAATCGATATGTTTATTTGGTTGTACATTCGAAATCGATACATTCGAAATTGCACGTTCGAAATCGGTTGTACATTCGAGATCAATATGTTTATTTGGTTGTACATTCGAAAAGCAAGTTGCTTAATAAAACTTTGTTTATTTTATCAAAATTAGAAGTCGGTATTTTCTTCTCAGATAGTAATATTTTCATAAACCTGGAAACTGTACTAAAGGTGTATTAATGAACTGACCACCTACAATTTGAAGGTCCCTTGATATTTTTTGTGAAGTACATCGCCTACAACCCGTTGTAAATATCTGATTAGGTACAACTGGAATGTACATTGTAGTGCATTCATCAACATTTCGTATATTGAAATCGTTATCATAGATTTTTGTTTTGTATACGGGATCATCTATAGCCTGTTAGATTACTCATTTTAATATATGTCTCAGAAATCAAGTTGATTTCAACATTATGTACAGAGAAATCATTATTACAGATTTTTTGAACACTAGATCACTGATAACCCGTTGTGTTATTCGCGATTTATTGACGGAATGGGGCTGTTATGAGTATTTTGTACATTGAAATCATTAATAAAGTTTTTTTAAGTACTAGATCACCTAGGGTCCGTTGGGTTATTCACTATATATATCAAAGTAATTACGATATTTCGACATCTTTTAATGCATAGTAAACAAATTATTTAAGAATTTGTTGCGAATTTATCTGATCGGATCCTCTCAAAAATTGTTTGGCTGCTGTCGTGTCCATTGGAGTGGTCAAATCGAACTGCGAGCGGTCAGCATCGCCTCCTCTTAAGAAGTAAAGATTATAATTACAATGCAAAATTTTAATCAAATCTTATTTCGTTTGACATTGACTATATAAAGTTATCAAAATTTTCTATACTTATTTTATCAAGTCTAGAAAGTACTTACTATTTTTTTTGGAAACGATAAAATTAGATTCCTTTCCTACGAGACAGCATTCCCATTCGCATAAACTGGCTCCATTCAACACACATTAAAATCGCTGATCGCAAAACACGGAATTTAAATATGTATCACCTGTCCTCTGCTAAATTTCATCCGAAGTCATAATCTAATCAGATTACGCGAAGGGCCTCAACTGAAGAGAAAAAAAAGTCTTGCCGACAGGAATAATTTCGACTTTCGCGCGCGTCAAAATGCAGTGTATTATTCCATTGTGGAAATGAAATTTCTACGCAGTTGGGCTCCTCGCAGATTTTTATAATTCAAATTAACTTTTTTGTTCTCCAGGAATCCTCAGATTTATCCCTTTTTCTCCTGGGCCTCAAACTCTGAATTAGGAATTGAATATTTTTCGGTGGCATCGCTGCTTTCTGACACGAAGGAGCACCGTCGCCTTGCTTACGCGGGTTTTTTTCTTAATTTGATTTTGTTTTCCGGCCACATAATGACGGGGTAATATGATTACAGTTATCCGGAGCTGAGAGCGTGAATTCTTTTTCCATCTCCCATTTGCGAGAAACGCTGAGGCATTTAATGCTGGAGGCAAGGCGAGTCATATCGCTCTTGGAATAAATTTCCTGGAAGAAGTCGTGGAGGGAACGATGCTTCTTGGCTGCATTGTTTCATTTCAAATATTCAGTGAAATGAAATCCCAGTGAATGTTTCCCTCCTCCTACTAGAAGATCATTAGAGTGGATAATTCTCTTAAAAAATTGGGAATTAGTGCATTATTATATGATTTAAAATTATTTATAATTTATATTTGAATACTTATAATTTTTTTAGAATACTTGTGAATGAACTTGAAAAGGTGCTGTAAGAGGTTTCCAACCGCTTACAGCGCCATCTATTGATACATTTTGGAATTTTCTTTTATTATGCCAAATCGTTTCCCCCTTCTTCCAGTATATTCAGTTCAAATTTGAAGTCATTCTGACCAGTGGTTCTTTTTTTGCAGCCTTTTGAAAGTGGGACTTTAATTATGGATACCCTGTATAATAATAAAAAAGTATAGTAATTTTCTAGTAGTTTAGTTTATTTTTCCTGGTTATAAAAATGAATTTTTTAATATATTAAATCTTTACTTGTGAACACGAGAATCCAACTGGAAAAGTCTTATGACATATTTTCCAGCACTGTTTTTTGATTTAGTATTTTCAACACTGTATTTAATCTTAAAAAATACTGCAACCAAACTACATAATGTAGTGCACACATTCTTTTTCTGTTAAATATCCCTAAATACTGTAAAATTTAATTTTTAAATCTAAAAGGCCGCTTAAAATTTGAATGTCTTTTTTTGAAAAAAAAAAAAAAACTAAAACGCATCTATACCTATCCAGAAAGAATAAAAAGGCGTATTTTTAAAACCTTAAATTTTTTCCGGTGGAATTCTCTTTCAGTAGCTAATAAATTTCTCTGTAATGGACAAAAAAATTCACCATAATACCATCCACTCAGTAAGAAAATACGGAGACATTTAGAAATAAAAAAAGTTCCTTATACTGGTGAAAATTGCCCACCCACTTTCTTTCTCGAAATTCGGTTTCGAGACATATCTCGAAGCGCATGAGTGAAGCAACTGAAAGGATTCATTGTGTCCTAACTATAAAGATTTATTCAACACTTCTAAATGTCTGATTAAATCCTTGTTTACATCTATCATTCTTTAATGTACGATTTCACTCCGAGATGGAGTTCATTTATGTTGCTGTTATTGTCGTGTAATCTTACTTTATAAAAGATGAGATATTCAGACCGGGATTTAAAACAGCAGAAATTTCCACCGATAGTCAGTTCTCGAAATTTGATTTTGAAATGTTTATAAGTTATGAGGTTGTGAATACGTGAAGTGTTAAAACTATAATGACGTATGGTTTTAATACTTCTATGATAATACTAGATGAAAACCCGTACTTCGCTACGGAGTACATTCAAACTAAATACAATGGTCAATGTATGCAATTGATGTAAAAAAAACGAAAAAAATATATTTCTAAAAAAATTGTAACGGATATTTTTATAGACAAAATAATGTAGAAGAAAATATTCAAATTGAATCTAATAGAACATACTAAAGAATATAGAACAGTTTGAGTAACATATGTTTTACTGGATTTCAATTTTTTTTTGATAATTTTCAATTGTCTTCAGCATTAGCAAGAAAAAAATTTTTTTTTGTCTATTTCGCTGTTATGCACGTGACTATAAATTAATTTAAAGTACCAGAAAAAGAAATCACGTGATCAGCATTTAATAAATTAAATTCTAAAAATGAATATTTAAAAATTCACCAAAAATCAGAAAATGGAGGTAAAGATTCGAAAAAGATTTCATTTTAAAGGAATTTTTAGGATCTTTCTCGTGATGTAAATTTTATAACCATCAAATTATCATTTTAAATGCAAACTTAAAAAAAGTTACTAAAACAGCTTAAAAATTTAAGTTTAAAAAATCTAAGAAATTTTTTTTGAAAAATCTCTCTTAGTGCACCCCTACACTATAAGAAGAATCGCCATGCAAAATGTCAGCCCTTTAGGTCCAGCGGTTTGGTCTGTGCGTTGTCTGTCAGTCAGTCAGTTACGGAACTGTTTTATATATATAGATAAGTACTTCTCATGAATTAATGAAAAAAAACCCTTTTTTTTGAAAAAATTTATCAGTTTTTAGAATTTCAAGTACTTAAATAAATAGAAATAATGCGATTAGCGCATTATTTCTATTTATTTAAGTACTGAGAAAATTTTTTACAGAGAATCCAGGGAGATTATGTTCAAATTACAGTGTGTGATCCACAGACGAATTGGAAAAAAAAAAGCTAAGCAGATCGTAGATTTTAAGAAATAAACTTTACAGTATTTAGAGATATTTTAAAGGGAAAATAATAGGATTAGTATAAAGTCTATTCGGATTCATAATAAGGTCCAGAGTATGTATGTATGTATGTATGAGTTAGTGCTTATATATATATATATATATATATATATATATATATATATATTAGTATATATATCAAACATTTTAAGTTCATTATTGCGCTTCCCAATAAAATATATACATACATATATACTTGCATGTACAGGGTGTCGCCAAATTCGACCGACAAATTCAGAAGGGTGATAATAGGCATCAAGCCGAGCAATAGTCACACAGGAATGTATGACCGGAAACGCAAACCTGAACCTGGAGGGCGTTGTTTACTTAATCGGATCATACCTCTTACCAAGCCCACTGGATGGCCGGAAATATCGCATTTTTCTGGAGGAGGTAAAAAACTCAAAAACAAAACAGAATCACATAGGAATGTATGACCGAAAACGTAAACATGGTCAACTAGAGGATAGACAAAGATGCAGAAATGTTCATGTGTGCATTTTTTTCGAATGAAATTTTTTTCGAATCTTTACCTAGATTTTCTGACTTTTGGTGAACTTTTAAAGCTTCATTTTTAGACTTTAATTTATTAAATGCTGATCACTTGGTTTCTTTTCTTTTTGTGATACTTTAATTTAATGTTGCGTCACGTGCATAACAACGAAATAAATTGACAAAAGAAATATTTAAATGCGGTAAAAGATAAAAAGTTTTTTCTAAGAATTTAATTCAAATGAGTATGTTTTATCGATATTAAGCATGGAAATTAATTGCATACATTGACCGTTGTATTAAATTTGAATATTTTCTTCTACATTATTTTGTCTATAAAAATATCCGTTACAATTTTTTTTATAAATATATTTTTTTTTTGTTTTTTGGTATTAATTACATATATTGACTGTTGTATTTATTATAAATATATATATTTTATGGCATTAATTGCATACATTGACTGTTGTATTGAATTTGAATGTACTCCGTAGCGAAGCACAGGTATTCATTTAGTACTTATAATTTGCGGTTTTTTATACCAACTGATTCCAGTGGCTTTACGCGGTGCGTCCACTGTTTCACAGTCTTCGAAAGTATTATTTTAACTTTTTTTTCCATGTGTGATGGGTAAAAAATTGTGTCATTCACGTATTGTGTCACTGCCACGTATCTTAGTCAGGTCTCTGGAATGATTGCAGGCGATCCGTAAATTTGCTAAGGGAACTAATTATGACGTATCGCAGTGTCACGGTGTCACATTCCTGGCAAATGATATCATGGCATCATTAATGAGTCCTCATTTTGCACCGTAAAGGGAAATTATGGCTGCAATAACGCGGCACGATGCGTGTCAGAATATTGCGCACTTAATGCTCCGAAACATGAACAGCTGTTTGTTATAATTGCTTGAAGAATACGCATTAGGACTGAACATAAAAATTAAGGGCGTCTGCACAACTGTGCTCCAAGTGAAACGATTAAAAACGCAAGTTAAATTCGCATGTTTAAGGAACACTTTAAAAGAACAGTATAAAGGTACGAGATGAGGCCATGGCTTAAGCCGGTTCATCAAATGATCTCGTAGGATTCTGTTCCCATGTTAAGCTAAGGGGAATCTTAGTAGTTTTCTTATCGTGGATATACATACAAGTTTTTCCTGCATTCGAAAAGAATTTTAAAATGGTATTCACTTGTTATTCACAAAACTTAATATTTTAATTTATATTTTTAAAATAATCGTTTTAAAATAATCGTAACTTGTTAGCAACTGACGTTAATATTTGAATGCATCGTATTTTAAAGTGTTTAAAAAATGCTGTTTATTTTACATCATACTTAACTTATATCATACAAGTATTCATACATATGCATTTGCTAATGCATATGTATGAATACTTGTATGATAAGTATATAAGTAATTTGTAAGTATATAAGTAATTACTTGTATATAAGTAATTAGAAAAATACTTAAAGGAAAATCCCAATGTAATTTCTCCGAAGGTACCTTATAGGAAAATGTACCCTCTGTATTTTTGTATTCTCGGATTAGCAAATGCATTTTTGAATTCCTTTTTCTGCTTCAAAAAATCTGTCTTAATATGAAATACACTAGTATTTCGTGAATCATTTTATCTTGTATTAATTTCTAAAAACAATTTTTTTTTTTAAATTTTGTAGTGGTTGACATTAATAAAGCAAAAACCCTGAGATATATTAAGTACTGAAAATTTTAACGCCTTCATTTATACGCAAAAAGTAGAATAAATAATATTCAGGTGGTTAACAGAATAATGGAAACATATGTCAAAATTAGTGGTGTTTATGAAAGGGTTTCGTATTCCCTAAAAAAAAAGTTTAGGGACCAGTATTTTTTATAGAATATCGTGTATACATTATTCTATTCTAAGGTAGAAATAATGAAACTAACGGCATCAGGCTCTTTGGGGGATAGCGTAAGATGTCAAACCTTGTAGACCGTGCAGAGAGGGCAAATTGTTGAAACGCGTCTAATTGGAGTACCTGTTACAACACCCCCCATGGTTACCAAGGGGTGTGTTACCGTGGATGTTTACCGAGCTATAATATCGTAAGTCATGACGGCATACAGAGTGCACGGAAAGACATCCTCAGTGAAATAGAATAGTAGACAAAAGGGAAAGATTAGGGAAAGAGACTGACAGGTGTTGAAGCAGATTTTGTCATCAAAAAAGAAGACAACTGCAGCCAAAGCGATTGTAGATCTCCATCTGAATCTGCAGGCTCCAGTCATTACAGGTAAGAGAAAACTTGGCAAACAAAACATTTAATGCAGAGTAGTAATTCTCAAGCCACTTGTAACAGATGTGAATACAAAACGTCCTCTACAATGGTGCCACAAGCACAAAAAAAATGGCTAAAATTTTGAAAAATTGAAACATTTCTCGTCTAGCTAGAAAAAAATTGAAAGAACATATTTATAAAGTCATATTTATAAAGAAGAACGAGTGTTTAACTCACAGTAAAATTTTCATATTTCTGAATAAATTATTTTTATAACTACTGATGATTGAACACATGGATAAGTTTGTCGCGTCTCTCAGCTTTAAAAAAGCCTGTGACCCCTTATTTTTTTCCTTACGGGGTGGGATAGCATGTATCCCAAGAATACGATATATATATATATATATATATATAAATCTATGTAACTCCCTTATCGGTCGTTCTTAAAAAGGGGGTATAGAATTTCCCGTTGTAAAGAGGGAATAGGAATAATGGGCCCCATAAGCTAAAGGTTAACATGGAAATCGAAGAGCTGCTGCTGATTTGTTTCAAGTGTGTAGAGAAGTTTGAGGTTCATATTCTGACCTATCAGACTACCAGATACAGAAATACATAAAAGACATAATTGTCAAGGAGAAGCCAACTGTCACCTATTACTAAGTAACCTCGCGAACGCGAAGTGCAGAAAACTCACGCCGTATGCTAATTCGGATGGAAAAAGTGTGCGAGATAGACCTAAAATCGAGGATGACCTCTCATCGCCATTTCTTAGCCCACCAAATACGAGTGTTCTGCGAAATCATGGAATGTTTGCGGCTCTTGGCGTCACTTCCCTATAAATGGCGATTTTTTTCAGCTTTATGGATAGGATATCACAGCATACGTAGAATATATTCTATATATAATACTTCCTGTACACACATAATAATATCCTTAAATATATCAGCATATGTACCAGGCAAATTTAAAGCACTTTATACGCATTTAAACATTTTGGGATAAAATAAAGACGAAAAAATAAGTTTGAATCCGAATTATCAGACAGTAAAAGAAAATTAAGGAAGGTCCATCAAAAAGTGTTTTTTTACCGATATTTAAAATTTTTTTTCTTCCTTGCATGCCTTTATATCAAGATACTTATTCGTTAATAAAAACTCACAATTAAAAACTTGAATCTTGAATATTTTTAACGTCGGATTACGTTCCTCCATAAAGGTCCTCCAGATAACAAAATTTCAGACGCTAAAACCGTCCGTCGTCACGAGTTATAATTTTGGCAACGCGCCAAACCCAGTCTGCATCGCTTGGGCAAGCAGTAAACAATTGAACAGAAAATTACCAAAATACGTCAAAATTTTGACATATATATATATATATATTAACACATACATACGTACATATATACATACAAAAGAGGTAAGCAACGATAAGTAATCCTACATTAATAAACCGCGGTAGTTTCGTTAGAAGAGACTACCTGAAATTTTTATTTCGTATTACTGCCGAATCAACAGCTCTATCTGACCAATTTTAACGTAGGATTACGTTCCTCCATAACGGTCCGCGGTAAAAAAAAATTTCAGACGTCCGACGTCGCGAGTTATAATTTTGGCAACGCGCCAAACCCAGTCTGTATCGCTTGGGAAAGCAGTAAACAGTTGTACAGAGAAGTACCAGAATGCGTTAAAAAAAGAAAAAAAAGAGAGGTAAGCAACGATAAGTAATCCGACGTTAATAACCCATGGTAGTTTCGTTAGAAGAGACTATCTGAAGTTTTCCCCCCTTTTAGAAGTTGGACAGCAATTTGTTTTGAGGATCTAAAAAAAATTTTCTGTTCATAAATATTTCTAATCCATTTAAGAGTCAAAATAAAAGTATACTTTCAGAGTAATTTTTTTGCTTCAAGTAAAATATTTTCAGGTTTTATAATTTCAATCAAAAATCCTGAATACGGTTGGACGAACACAGAACAAAGTGTGAAGAATCCACTCTCAGTATTCCGAGCGTCGGTGGTAAGTGTAAAATTTTATACTGTCCAGTGACAACACCAGCGAGGAAATGCCTTTTTCTTTCAGTGAATCCCATGTTAATGGCCGGCAGACGATCTCTAGTGTAACGGCAAAATGTTTTGTAATAAATGTTTTTCGTTTTTGTGTAGTAGTGAGAACTACTAAAAGAAATTTAACAAACCAAAGACTTATTTCAGCGGGGCAGGCCTCTTAGTTCTTAGAAAAAGCAATACTACCCGGAATTGAAGGGAAATAACACGAAATAGAAGGGAATAAGATTTTCGATATGTCCTTTTAAAAAGACGAAAAATCTTAAAAAAATTCAGAGATAAATGAACTTCAATTATAAATGTATAGCAGGGCGATCATGCTGCGAGTCACTATACGATCATCGTAGAAACATGCAGTTTATACCACTGGATTCTAAAAGCAGTAAGAAGCTCTAAAGCTTTGTAAAAAGCTCAAGTTGTGAGAATGAAAAAAAAAAATTGAGAATTGTGCCCCCCCCCCCAAAAAAAAAAATTTCGAACTCTTACATATTTAAATCCTTTTTTAATAGTGAAATAGACTGACAGAAATACATTCGTTAAAAATATATTGAAAAACATATAAATATTTTATGTAGAAAAAGAAAAGTGGTATGTTGTATGTATAGTAAACTATCGTAAGTATTAAATTGTAAAGAAATTCAATGCAAGGAAACAGGAAGCATTTAATAATCGAGGAAATGTTACATAAAATTTTCCACCCAGAATGAGGATATTCAATAACGAGAGTCATTTATGAAATTCTCTCTTTTTCGGAGATACATCAGAAGGAATTCACTCTAAAATGCTCTTGAGTTTGTGGGAAAAACAGGTTTTCCATGCTTTACTTAAAATTATTCGTTTCTCAAATCTCCCCATGCTCATATACAGTCGAACCCCGTTATAGCGAACCCAGTCTATAACGAACTCACGGATATAACGAACGAAAGTTTTGGTCCCGCCGTTTTCCCATTGTACGTAATTTAATTAGTATTGTGTCAGTTTAACGTAGTCGATTTTAGTCGATTGAATTCCTTAATGATCATTTTTAATAGATTTTATCATTTTTTAATATATCATTATTGAATACACAATTGCAATTACTGAGTTATATATTTTGTGAACTCTAGAATTTTCCATAACGTTTCGGATATAGCGAACCACCGGATAAACCGAACAAAACCTTTGTTCTCATGAAGTTCGTTATAACGGGGTCCGACTGCATAATAAAGCATTCTCCTGCATGGGTATACTGCACAGACTGACGTCGCACTTTTTATCATTTAAAACTAAATAGAGAATTTTTTTACAAGTATGTCTAAACTAACGTATAGAAGACATCAGTATTTTTAGTATTTAATAATTGATAATATTTAATAATAATTGTAAAATTATTCAATAATTATTATCAATATTTAATATTATTAATAATACCTAATTTCAGTACAGTCGAACCCCGTTATAACGAACTTCAAGGGACCAAAGGTTTTGTTCGCTTTATCCGGTGGTTCGCTATATCCGAACCGTTAAGAAAAATGCTAGAGTTCACAAAATGTATGACTCATTAGTTGCAATGTGTATTCAATAATGATGTTTTAAAAAATGATAAAATCTATTAAAAATGATCATTACTGAATGAAATCGACTAAAATCGATTACCGTAATTTCGCACGTAAGCGCAGCGGCGCATACGTAAAAAAAAAGTTCAAAAATTGTTGGGAGCGGCGCTTACGCTGGTGCGGCCTTTACGCCGATTTCGGATTTTAAAATCTTTTCAGCTTGCACTTTTCTACTAAAATTGAGCCTAACGCATTACTTGAACGGGCGTTTATCACTGCGCATGCACGAAGTTCTTGACTAATTTTAGAAAAGAATGACGATGATGTCATACACACTTTGGCGACTACGCACTTACATTACTTTCGTTCTCTCTCTTTCTGCGAAAATAGTTTTTTCCCCCTTACTGTGAAACTATTTAACAAAATGGCTCCAAGACGCAGAAACAAAAGCTACTGTGCGAATTTTAAGTTGAATGTTATTACCAAAGCAGAAGAAATCGGAAATAGAGCAGCACGCAGAGAGTTCAGTGTTGATGAACGCAGTGTTCGGCGATGGAGCTCCGAAAATAAAGCTCTACTAAAAATTTCGAAAAGTAAGAAAGCACGCAGAAGAGGGAATGCTGCTTAGCCTCAACTAGAAACTAGCCTTGAGAAATGGATTTGAGAAGCATTCCAATGCCTTGAGAAGCATTCCAATATCAACAGTAAAGATACGTTTAAATTCAGAGTTATAGCGGCATAGATGGAATTGGACGATTTCAAAGCTGGATCCAACTGGTGCTACCGATTCATGAAGCGGAAAAACTTCTCCGTTCGGGCCCGCACAACCGTGGGACAAAAATTGCCTGTTGATTGGGAGGTAAAGAAATCTTCTTTCCTGAAGTTTATAGGGGACCAATTAAAGGGCAACAAATTTTCCACCGATCAGGTAATCAACATGGACGAGGTACCTTTGACTTTCGACTGTCCTCCAAGCAGGACTGTCAACAAGGTTGGCGAAAGTACAGTGAGTATTGTTACTACCGGTCACGAGAAAACGTCATTTACTTGTGTCTTGTCTTGCACAGCAAGCGGTGAAAAACTGAAACCTCTGTTGATTTTTAAAAGAAAAACTCTTCCCAAAGGAGAATTTCCTAATAACGTTGTGATCCGTGCGAACGAGAATTGATAGATGAACGAAATAGTAATGCGAGATTGATTGAACGAAGGCTGGCGGAAAAGGAAAGTGGCTTTTTTCAATCCAAAAGGGCTACATATAATGGACTCGGTGAAAGCCCACTTCTCAGAGCCTGTTAAAGTTGCAGCGAAGACTGTGTCTGCAAATTTAGCGATAATTCCCGGAGGCTTGACAAAATTAATCCAACCACTTGATTTGGCTATAAATAAAGTATTTAAATGCCGAATACGAAGTCTTTGGGAATCGTGGATAAATGAAGGCCTACATTCCTACACAAAAAGCGGAACTATGGGAAAGGCAACTTTCGTAGAAGTCGCGAAGTGGGTCTCTGAAGCATGGAAAGGTGTCTCCATTAAGACAATAATTTCCTGTTTTAGAAAGGCGGAAATAACTGTTCCCAATGCCAGCGACGATGACAGTTCTGACGATAACAGTTCTTCCAACGAGGAAGATCCAGATGATCCAGATACAAAAATTCAACCAGAAATTTTGTCACTTTTCAATTCTGATATCGAAGATGAGGACTTTGATGGTTTTGATTGATCGGTAATTCTTACCAGTATATCTTAGATTTTCATTTTGATGGTTTTTAGTATTACCTAATATCTTTATTACTTTTATTCAAATTTGTATGCTTTATGTGTTTTGCCCGTTTGATGTTCCATGATTACGTTTCTTTTTTTCTTTTTAATAATTTATCATGCGTTACTGTGAAATAAAAATACGTTTGTACAGTTTCAGGTGTTATTCGTTTTTGTTTTTTTTTGCATTGTACTACGGTAGACGTCTAGTAGTACGTAACATTTCATTAAAAAAAACAGTTTTAAGTAATGTAAATCTTAGCGGTCAAAATGACTACCTACCGCGCTTATAGGTATGGGGTGTGTTAAGCAGAGGTTTTTAAAAAGAAGTAAATGTAGGGTTTGAGAATTCATTTTTTATTAAAAGTCATCGATACTAGCTTTAGTATACAGCAACGAAACATAATAGAAATAAAATATTTTCGAGGGCAGTAACAGAAAATAACAGCAACGCATACAAACCGAGCGAGAGAGTGAGAACGAACAACACACTGGCGAGTATTTTATCTCACCACGTATTTATTTTGAAAGCCGGAAACGGGTGACTCCCCCGTACGGCTACTACGCATGTGCAGCACGCCGTCTCGCGGGCTGAGCGATGAGCCGAGGTTTCACTCGAACACGTAAGTGACAAGATTTGCATGTGTTTGGGCTAACAGCGTGTTATTCGGCGCTTCTAGTGTTAAAGTGTAAAGTAATAAGAGAAATATTTAAAATTTGAATTATACTGAATGCATTACATTAAAAGGTATTAGTTTGTTACAGAAATAACTTAAAATTTCTGCTGGTGTCTCAATATTTGGTTGCGGTACGGTAACTAAGAAAAATTTATATGCTGCGTTTAGGCCGCTGAGGCGCTTACCCCGATTTCGTTTTTCTAAAAGGAAATTTCAGTCTCTGCGGCGCTTACTGTGGGTGCGGCGCATACGTGCGAAATTACGGTACATTAAACTGACACAATACTAATTAAATTACGTACAATAGGAAAAGGGCGGGACTCAAATTTTCGTTCGTTATATCCGTGACTTCGTTATATACTGGGTTTGCTATAACGGGGTTCGACTGTATTTCTTAATTATTATTAGTAACTTCAATATTAAATATATAATAATTATCTCAATATTTTAAAAGACAGGCTTAACGATAAGTAGGTTTCTATGAATATTTTCACGATTAAGTGAAGAACAAGATGATACGATATGATATATTCGATACACGATGTTCTGACATATTGCTAAATATGATAAGTTTACACTGACGTGGTACGTTAACGGGGCCGGGAGAACAGAGCTTCATATCCTCGGTAAGGTTAATTTTATGTGGCTATATTTTCTTTCTCAGGATTAAAGGAAAACTGTTGACGTTGAAAGTTAAAACAAATAAAATTTAATTAACATATATATATACACATATATATACATATATATATACACACACACACACATATATATATATACACACACACACATATATATATATACACACACACACACATATATATATACACACACACACACATATATATATACACACACACACACACACACACATATATATATATATATAACGTTTGACAACTATAAAATGACAGTTTACGCGCTAGTGTACAAGTATTATATAAAAGATATTTCAAATGATATTTCTGGTGGTACAAAATTCTCTAAATTTTTTTATAATTTTACGACTGTTTTTGTAGGCTTAAAAGCATTTTTATTTTTTTTTCTCCTAAAGCTGAAAATAGAATCAAGAAACTGAATTCATATCAGAATAGTGGGATTAATTATTTAAAAAACCTTGAAAGACTGACTTATCTTGCTTTGAAAGAAATCCATGTTTATTTAATAAAAACAGCGTGGGGAAATTCGTTAATTTAACACGCTTTTTGAGCTAGACTTCAAACATAATCTAGGGTTACTGTTAAAGCATGTTAAACAAAACAAACTACGCACAGACATATATTTCATTAACATGGCACGTAACTGATATAATCAAAATAAATTAAACAGGCCATATATAAGTTTTGATTGAGCAACTGTTTTCCCTCTTAGGTTTTTATTAGCATAACCTTGACGGATTTCTTCAAAATAAACAGTGAACACACGATTTGCGACTAAAGAGTGCTTTACAACTACGTTTTTTATTAACGTGACCTTTGGGTATTACTGAAATGAACGAGATGAAATAATTGCTGCTACTTTTTTTAAAATTTAAACTTTTGATAATTTTCTCTGCGACATCATTAAAGGTCATTTCCCCCATGTACTGAAAATAATATATTAATTTTCCTGCAAATGCTTAATATCGTATAGATTAAAATGAATACTTTAAATCGTTGCCTATCCTTCTTAACACCACAATTTAATTTTTAAAAATTTTTTTTCTGTAAAGTCTTTAGACCAGTTTCCAAAGCCTTGCTGGTCAAGTTTCATCGAACGCTCAGAATCCCAGTCGTCCTATTGGTCGAGGATCCAAGGTTCTCGATCTGATCTGAAAATTGTCATTCTCCCTTCTCTTATGTACTTATTGTTGTATCTCTATATTATTATCATATTATCTATGTATCACGAGTTCTCAAACTCTTTAATTGCTTTTGGCAACAAGTTTTAATTATTGCTTGAAAAACGATGTATTATTTTTTAGATAAGGTGTTCTTTTTTATAAGTAATATGTGACTTGTGAGTTCATGGCTCCAAGATTTTTGCTGTATTTAAATGTTTAATGCAGAGATTCTCCCAGAGATGATGCTGAGCGTGGAGTTGTTCTTTTGTCTGTAAATTGAATGCCAGTAGCACTTTGGTTTTTGTCATGGTAAGAGATATGAGAAAAGGCTGAAAGCCAACTGTCATCTCTTGGACAATAAAGAGGGGTAAAAAATACCCCATATTCGAAGAATTGTTTTTTATATTGTACTATATATATGAAACATTACTCAAAGACTTTAAACGAATCTCAGGGCACTATTCCGACGAGTAGTCAAGAAATTATTAGTGCCAGAATCCCACAGATATGGTTAAACAATATTATGTAAACTTCCTTTTAGTTGTACTATCCCATATTTTTATTTTACTTTTTGAAATCTCGGATCCATGTGTTCGTACCCTTTCTTTGGCTTTCCCATTATAATTTCTCGATCAGCACGTTCGTTTCATCTCTCCATACGGGCACTGTCGGTAATCCAACTTCAGATGGCTTGGCCCAATGAATTCTGTTAAGACTTCTCATCCTGTGGAGCTCCTGTCAGTTAGTGTGTCTGTATTCTTTAGATTTTTAAACCCCCTCTGCTGGTCTGAACCAAATTTTAAATAGGTATTTGTCTTGGACAAAACGAGAAACACAGGCTGCCTGGAAAACGGACTCGTTCCGCCCTCCTAATTTGCATAAAACTGACAATTTACGACTGCCGTATCCAATTCCTCATTTTGATTTAAGTTGTATTTTCGGCATTACTTTTTCTAATGGCCGCGAATATATTCGATCGTTCTCTAATATTAGCTATTTTTCTCTGCGACATCATTAGAAGCCACTTGATCCTCATTTTTATAAAATAACTATTATTTCCTGCATATGATAAAAGCCGTAAGAAATTACAATCCAAACTTTGAACCCATCCATCTTACCACTATAATTTAATTATGTTTTATTATATTAATTACTTATGCGCTTAAATTGAATTGTAATGTTAGCTTGCGTGTTTGAATTCTAGTTTTTTTTAAAAACCAACTATCGACGTGCACCGAATTTTGAATAAGTAGTGTCTAGGAATTAGAGGCCACCTGGAAACAGATTCGCCCCGTCCTCCTGATTTACATACATTTGACATTTTATGGTTAAGTCTCTATTTTGATGTAAGCAGCATTATTTTGGTTGCGAGATCGTTGGTTTCTTGAAATCAGATGGCTTGGTTTCTGAATGCTGTTTATAATTCTATGGTGCACGGTATAAAGGGCTTAAGTCAAAAACAGCGATTTAAATATACCAAGTTATTGGCTTTTATACCAATCGCAGAAACATAATTTCGACTTGAGTCTTTTGTACAAGGAAATGTGCTTTTGTATACAAAATTGATAGACTTTCAATGAAGCTTTTCATTCAAGTCAAAAGATTTTTCTCTTTTTTTTTAAAATCAATACTAACAAATATCTAAAAATCACTTTTTTTGACTTAAGCCCTTTATACTGGGCACCATAGGCGTGGGGGGGGGGACGTGCCCCTCCCCAACTTAACTAGAAATGCATTAAAACGTTAATTGAAGTTCAGTTAAAATAGGAAAATTGTAGAAAACATTTAAGGAAGTTGGTTTTTTCCCGCTTTTTCAATCTGTGAAACTGAAGATTCCAATTATGTCTTTAGCCTTAACATAGTTTTAACAATGATAGGATCCATAAAAAAAATTTGATGCTATATTTTTTTTTTCTCATTTTATTTATATTATATTTATTTTCCTCACTGTATAACTTATGAATACTACTCAATTAATTCTATTGCTATTCAGTTTAAAAAAAATCATAATATTTCATATTTTAAGGACCGCCCGGCAGTCAATGCATGGAGGACGGCCCGAACTGAATTCAATTCGTGCCCCCCCCCCCCCAAAAAAAAAAAAAAAAAGAAAAGTTAGAAGCACGCTACGCCTATGCCGGGCATCATAGAATTATCAAACTCGTGTTCACCTTTCATATGCACAAAAGTTTAAAAAAATGATCAACCCTTCCTAGCTAATTGTTTAACAGATATAACGAAAACTAATGCTTTAAATTTTGAATTGTAAACATTTTGAAGAAAACATTTCAAATTGCTCAAGTACATCTATGCATAATAACCTTAAATGTGGAGGTAAATTACACCGAAAATTTTCTGTCCCGTGCCTCCTCAGCATTCTCTGAAATCATATTGACCGACTCTAATCTGTAGCAAAATACTTTTTCGTAACTAATCAAATTTAATTACCGGAAATAAATGAGGACAGTCGCCAATTAAACCGGTCACTCGAATCGAACAATTCTTTCATTAAATCTCGCTGAGAGGGCTTTCCATATCCAATCGGAATGGACGACACGAAGTTTCAAAGTGGATCATAAATATGGAGAGAGAGTCCCGCCAAAAAAAAAAATGTTCCCGGGGAAAAAAAATGTAAACAAAAGGTGGATTATTCGGATCAAAAGAAATTGATCGGATCGATTTCTGCTCTCTTCTCACTGATCCCACAAGACAGTTTTATTCCTTATATTTTCGATCCAGACTTTTGTTAGTTAGATAGGGGTACGGAAATACAAACAATACGCCATCTTGAAGTGAAGTAGTTTTCTTGAAATTAGTTCTTATGGAAGTAGGTTCTCTGTTTGAAACATCTATGGAGAAAGGATATTTATCAGCGTAGAAGTGGGATATAATTCCGGGTTATCTGAAGCGAAAGAGATAAAGTTCCTGTCTGCGTAGTTTTACTAAAAAAAAAAAAAAAATACATGTAAAAACTGTTTGGAAAACTTTTTCACGTAATATGGAAAGATTGGGATTTCATGGAAAGAATAAACTATCTCATAAATAGAAAGACGCCAATATAATTTAGGAAAAGTAGTTTAAAGAAATTAGCTTTTATTGGAATATGTACTTCCGTATAAAGTGTTTATGGAAGACTAGCTGAATAACGTACTTTGCTACGGAGTATATTCAAATTAAATACAATGGTCAATGTATGAGATTAACGCCAAAAGAAAATTATATTTATAAAAAAAATCGTAACGGATATTTTTATAGATAAAATAATGTAGAAGAAAATATTCAAATTAAATACAACGCTAAATGTATGCAATTAATGCAAAAAATATATTTATAATAAATACAACGGACAATGTATGCAATTAATGCCAAAAAATATGTATTTATAAAACAATCGTAATGGATATTTTTATAGACAAAATAATGTAGAAGAAAATATTCAAATTCAATACAACGGTCAATGTATGCAATTAATTTGTATGTTTAATATCCCCAAAACATACTCATTTGGATTAAATTCTTAAAAAATTTCCATCTCAATGAGTTTAGTGGTTGAATTTTATCTTTTACCGTATTTTAATATTTTTTGTCAATTTATTTCGTTGTTAAACACGGGACGCAAAATTAATTTAAAGTATCACAAAAAAAGAAATCACGTGATCGGCATTTAATAAATTAAATTCTAAAAATAAATCTCTAAAAATTCACCAAAAAAACAGAAAATGGAGGTAAAGATTCGAAAAAGATTTCATTTTAAAGGAATTTTTAGGATCTTTCTCGTGATATAAATTTTATAACCCTAAGATTATTATTTTAGATGCAAACTTAAAATAATGTTACAAAAACAGCTTAAAAATTAAATTTAAAAAAATCTAAGGAGAATTTTTCAAAAATCTTTCTTAATGCACCCCTACACTATAAGAAAGAATCGCCATGCAAAATGTCAACCCTTTACGTCCAGCGGTTTGGTCTGTGCATTATGTGTCAGCCAGTCAGTTACAGAATTGTTTTATATATATACATGATAGACAAGATGCGCCCATAAAGTAACCGGACATTTTTTATAAATAAGAAAAATATTACTCACCTTCAAATAAATTTATCTCCTTCAAAATAATCGCCAAAGAAGCCTATACATTTTTTCCAACGTTTCTTCAAGTCATCGAAACACTGTTTATAAGCGTTGGAACTAACCTTTCGCAAAATACTCATAACATTTTATTTGATATCCGAGACGTTTTCAAATCTCTGTCCTTTCATGGCCATCTTAAACTTCGAAAAAAGGGAAAAAATCAGCTGGCGATAAGTCGGGAGAATATGGTGGGTGATTTATCACTGTAATTGAATGCTTAGCAAGATATTGTTGTACAGAAATTGCTGTATGGGTCCTAGCATTATCGTGTAAAAAATTCATTGCCCAGAATCAAACAGTTCCTTTCTGACTCGCTTTATCCTGTTTCTTAATCGAAAAAGCACCTCCTTGTAAAAATACTGATTGTTTGATTTTCAGGAATAAATTCGTGGTGAATAAGTCCTTTGCAATAAAAAAATCAAAAATCCGTGAAAGGACAGATATTTGAAAACGTCTCGGATATCAAATAAACGCGTCGAAATGTTACGCGTATTTTGCGAACGGTTAGTTCCAACGCCTATAAACAGTGTTTCGATGACTCGAAGAAACGTTGGAAAAATTGTATAGACTCCTTTGGTGATTATTTTGAAGGAGATAAATTTATTTGAAGGTGAGTAATAGTTTTCTTATTTATAAAAAAATTGTCCGGTTACTTTATGGGTGCACCTTGTATATTACGATAGACATGGGAATATATTTCCTAGTTGTGTGAAAAGGAAAAATTCAAGCGAACCAAGTTTCTGCCTGCACAGTTTAATCGAAAATGCATTCGAAAACGCTTAAAAAAAGTTTTTCTCAAAATATTATAAGATTGCGACTTTTTACGAACAATACACCCTCTTGAAAATACAAAAAATACACCAACCTGAAAATGAAAGCAAAGTACCAATTTGAAGTAAAGTATTTTTGAAGAAAGTAGCTTTTATGGAACCATGGAAATATATTTCCAATATTGTATGAGGCGGGAAAAATCCAAGCGAATCAAATTTCTGTCTGTATAAAATATACGTAATGACAGATTGATTTGAATTTATAAACGTTCTTTATCGGATTCATTTTAACTCAAGTTTACTTTCATAAGATAATACACTGAAATTCCGGCAACATGAGCATCCGAAAAGAAATAAGATAGAATGAAACGACAAATGCGACTCAATAACATCTACATGTCTCGTAAACAAAGGGCCATAACAGACTTTTTTCCCCAAAAAATTTTAAAAACTCTAGGTAGGTTCTTATATAGCTCTTTTCAATTGGCATGAATTTAATCACTATGTAGTGCCTCTGAATTATGTACTTTTCATGGTATACGATTCCACTGACTCGTATTTCCCGTCAATATGTCCATGCGTTATCTAGCAATGCTGACTGGTTTGTTTAGAGCAGTGATTCTCAACCTTTTTTTTTTGTCGCGGCACACTTTTAACGATTTCCAAATTTGGCGGCACACAAAGAAAAATATAAGTTTAAAAGATGTTTACTTAAAACGGATAAAAACAGTTAAAAATATGGCATTTAACTGTAAAAACAACAGTTTTCTTTTACAGTGTATTTTTCTTTAATTTAAACAAACTTTACTCGTAATAAAAAAAAGAATTATAATTTTTACTGTATACATTTCTAAAATTTGGCGGCACACTTTAAGAATTTGGCGACACACAAAAGTGCCGCGGCACAGTGGTTGAGAATCACTGATTTAGAGCATAGATTCCCAACGGGGTCCAGGTGGACCCCTTAGGGGTCGATGGAAGTTCAAAAAGTTTCTATAGTATTCCAGTGGTCTATTGGGGGGTCGATGATAAATTTTTCTGTTTTAAAATTTAATTTATTTTTTGAGGAATGTAATTATTAGATACTAATATCCGTTTTAATATGTATAAATACAGATTTGCATAGGGCGGAGTGACCCACGCATCTAAAGTCGAATGTCGTGACGCTTTTGTATATGCCTCGAATGCCGCCGTCGGCTTTTATTTGTGTACCGACACTAGGCAGAACTGAGGAAATCCACTGGACCTTAAGGCTGCTATGTACTAAGCCCATTGGATTCGCTCACCTCAATGTTAACCTATGGAGAAAATGTGTCCACGGATTGCCGACTTGGATTCAAAGATTTTTTTTTAAAATTGTACTCCGTCATAGAGAAAGAAATTTTAAATTTGTGTAAATTTTTCGTTTTTTTAAAAAATGCAATTAATATTTTAAAATTTAAATTATTCGGGGAAAAATCTGGTATAGTCTGTTTTAAACGCTCATAAATTCCTTCGGTGGACGACATATATAAAATGAATCCTGTAGCGCTTTGCAGAAAAGTTCAGGCTATCTGACAATTCCAATTTTATTTGATTATCAGAATTTATGTACCTGTAAATAGTTGAAAAAATACATTTTAAATAAAAAATTTGGGGGTAGCGCTTAACCCCCCTATAGAAAGAGAGCCATTACAATCCCTCAAAATGTCAATCCTAAGAGGGGTGATATTCTCGAACTGTCAACTGGACTCCTCCCACCACAAGAGTCTGCAAGAAGAGGAAAAGGGAAATACGATTTTTTTTCTTAGTACATAGCAGCCTTAAACAGCACATGGGTCCTCCAGATGCAACCAATCAGAAGCAGTTTCGTTTTTCTCTTGGTGATGTTTGTCCAACTACAATCTGTTTCTGAAATCTTGTATATATTTGTGAAATTAAAAATTAAAATATTACAAAAATAATAAAACATAAGCCTAATGGAACACTTTCTAATTTTTTGTTCCTATTCTTATTTAAATTGTTATCTTTAAGTGTTTTATGTGCAATTATTAGTATTATAATTATGTTGTATGCTGTATATTATAGAGGAAAATGCGAGGGGGTCGATGAAGAAAATCATTCTTTTAAAAGGGATAGGTGTAGGAAAATGGTTGGGGAAACCCTGGTTTAGAGCGATAGGGTCACATTTTACAGAAAGGGGGTTTATCTGAGCGCAATTTACAGCTAATGGCCAAATGCGGCATGATATCTTAGTGCAGAGGTGGGGAACCTTTTTACCATTAGAGGCCACATGTAAATTAGGTAGAAATAAAGGAGGCCGCGTAAGTTGATGTACCTATAAATGCGACTTTTATGAAATTATTATAGTTAGGTATAGTTTTGACAATTTGGTGCATTATATAGAAAAATAACAAAAAATTAAGTCCTTATTTATTATTTGACTTAAAAAGTTACAATATAAAATATTTTTGTATTCACATAAGGGTAAAAACTTGTTATATCATTAATCATTAATTGTTCTTTTTTTAAATAAAATTATAAGATTCATAGATACCACTGTAATTTTTTATATTTCACTGTTGATATTTTTATTTATGTAAGCACACATATATATATCCAGATTTTTAAATTTTAATAAACAACTACATATTTAAATACCACTTCAAATAAAAATAATAAAGTAGAAGTATTTTTAAATAATTTTAACATTATAAAGAAATACAATAGAAAAATAATAGTGTTAAATTATAAATAACTGACATAGCTACAATTCCTCAAATAATTTTAAAATCCGATGGAAAATTTAAGCTAGTAGGATATTTGCATTTGTTTCTTGCTTGAAAAGTAATTGAATATTTGGATAAAGCTTCGTAACGCGAAGCCTGCGTACATACATTCATGCCGTTCTTTATTTAATTCCATTGATTTGCAAATCGTAGTAATCTATAAAATTAAATATTAATTGATACAAGTGCTAGCTTTTATGAAGGCCGCACAAGAAGATCACGCAGGCCACATGCGGCCTTAAGGCCGCGCGTTCCCAACCTCTGTCTTAGTAGTTGGAATATTCCTCTTTCAGTTTAAGAGTAAATGTGGTTAATCTGTTGCATGGCCCAGACGTGAGAATCGTTACTGGGAGGAATTACCATTTTGAAACTATTTGAAGGAATAGAAAAAAAAAACCCTAGTTTGAAACAAGTCGCCGTTCTTACGTTTTATTTGTAATTTTAAGAAGCCAGCCGTTCCTGTTACGCGTTTTCCATAATTTCATGTCAGTGATAGGTAACTTTTAAAATATTAAAGTGCGTGATTTTATCTAATCTAAGTAATTTTAAGATAAAATCACCGAATTAAGACGAAATGCACTTTTTATGCCATATTAAAATACAAGCATTTCTTTTTGAAATAAAGATAAACCTGAATTTTGAAGTCATTTAATAAGTAAATTTATACATAATTCAGTTTTTGTCAATGAACATAATATTTAATTCCATGAATGAAATATCTAGAAAATATTTCCCGTTATTATTAAATAAAACAGCATGGACTTTTTCGAAGATTTTGGAAAGAGAATTACTTCTTGTGTTATTTTTCGTTTCTAATTTTCTATTACATAACTTTCTGAGAACTATATTAATTTCATGTACTTAGTACGCTAGCATGTCTTTGTACCTTTTTTTTAATCTCCCTAGGAATTTCTTCACTAGAAAAAAAAATTCTGGCAAGAATAAATGGATTTCCTCGAGAGATTCAACACATTTTATGGGGAAAAAACCATAAAGTATAAACTATTTGATAGTTTTATTACAGTAAAGTAATGTAATTTTGGGGAGAAAAACCTCATTTATAAAATGAAATTAAAAATTTGGAACATTTCTCGAGACATATGACTTAATAATCGTTTTGTAATGTTTATCATCAGAATATTTAAATGGTCATTATATATATATATATATATATATATATATATATATATATATATATATATATATATATATATATATATATATATATATATACACTATACTTTTACCACATTCATATCAAAGTATGATAATAACCAAACATGGAGCTCTCACAGCTCCAGAAAAGAACCGTCATAGAAACTATGGTGTTCCGGTGTTCGATTCCTGGGTGTATTCTGCCACCACAATGAACAGGTGTTTTTAACCAATACGCCGCTGAGAATATCTCCCATTTTTCTATTATGGACTTCTTAGGTCGTTTCTAAATAATTATGCTCGTTAAATTCGGGGCAAAGATCGAAAAAAAATTTCAATTGTTTTCATCCACTCATAGCTTGGTATTTTCGTGAAGTCTAATACTACAGCGTTTAGTACGCAGGTGAACACACTTAAATTTAACTAACTTTATATTTTATGTTAAATTAATTAATCCATCACTTATTATTTTCTAGATTGATGACTAGGGATAGGCAATTTTCGTATTTAAGAAATAGATGCGAATGAATGCGAAATTTGTCGATAGGAGCGAATAAATGCGAAAGTTATTTTGTGTATTACTTTTCGGTGAAAACTCGGTGATAAACGGGGTTTTATGCGAAATTAGGTAATAATAGTAATAATTTAATAACATAATTGCTTAACCCCTTGACTATCAGGACGTACGGCCCCGTACGTCGTTCACTACACAGTAATGAGTGCATATATGAACCGGATTGGTCAGTGATATGCAACTGATATAGCATGGTACTGGTCGGAGGTGAGTAATAATGACCTTGATTCTACTACAAGGACGCCGCTAGATGGCGAAAGGAGCGGCGTTGTATGAATTCGCATAATCGCTTCAAAAATCAAAACGTCAGTTGGAATTCGACTGTTTTCTGTGTTCACGTGTTTTATATTTGCTCGTATTATTTGAAGAACCTTAAATTCTTCACTATTACATCACAGAAGTTTTTAAATGATTTATGACACGAACATTTTACACCGCATAGCCTGGTATATAGCCCTTCACCGGCGAAATTAAGCCTGGTAGTCAAGGGGTTAAGTAAGACCATCCGAGGTCTTTTACTGAGAAATCTCCCTCGGATTTGCACCGAATTTCACCCTGACAGTTTGTCCGTACCGAAGTCGAGCCTAAGAATCTAACTGTAAAAATCAACCATCAATGTGGAGCAATTTTGTAGCTTTAAGAACGCCTCTTGAGCGCCAAGGTCGAGGGCATTTCAGCTACTTACAGTAGTCAACCAAGAGACTCCTGTTGATGCTATACAGAGTTTAATTGCAACGAAATGCTGCTACCTTGATTCTGCAAAGCTATACAAAGCTTCTATAGCCCGTTAATAGAGTAGATGCTGAAATATTTTAGAAAGTACAACATAGTAATTAATGACAGAAGGCAAAGACTTAAGGAACATAATGTGGAGACTACTACAATGCTAGCTTTTAACTAAGAATTTTGTTACTTACCTATCAAATTAAGAAAAATTATAATTTTGTTAACGCGAAATCTTTGAATTTATATTTTTTTGCGAATAAAGGCGAAATTTTATGCATTGTATTCTCTTTGTTGTGAAATTTCGATATTTTTTATGAGAAATTTACGTATCCCTATTAATGACCCTTTTATACATTTCGTTACGGGATGGGGTAGCATGTATCCCAAAAATATGGACTTAAGAATGAATTTTTATTTATATATATATATATATATATATATATATGCATGGTTATATACGTATGTATATATATCTACCTATATATATATATATATATATATATATATATATATATATAATATATATATATATATATGTATGTGATAATATTACTAACTACCTATAATCGCCCATTCTGTACTTCATCTCTGCCATGGTAACCCGTCCTTCTTGTTTTGGCGTAAACGCTTCGCCTTCCCACATACTAACTTCCTCCGCCAATTCTGGCAACCTCTCTGACCTAATTCTATTTTGGCTCTTTTTGCGAGAGACGCTGGACTGACTCGAAGCGAGTAAGATGTGTTGCTTTACTGTTTAATAAATTAGTTTGTTCCTGAAGCTGATTTTATTATTTTCCAGCCACGATGTAAGCTACATTTTCATGAGATGTCCATCCGGACATTTCATATATATATATATATATATATATATATATATGTGTGTGTGTGTGTGTGTGTGTTAAATGCTAGATACTAATATAGTCATTTGTTACAGGTATTTATAGCATTTTATTTGCATTTACGGAGTACATAAAAGGCAAATATATATTTCCTAAAGATGGAATCGAAAAAACAGGCAGCTAAAGGTTAATCTTAAAATTTTAAACTGAACTATTCCACCATTGACACTGAAGTTTTAAAAATCAACTCAATAATTAGTGCAAATGAACGTGATCTTCAAGTAGTCATTGGTGATCTCTTCTGTAATAATTTTAATCTTTCTAAATTTTAGACAGAGCTTTTCCACACTTGAGTTTTTTAACTAATATGTTTCACCAATAAGTGCAATTGAACAAAACATACAGATAACCACAATCAATTCGCTGTTTATTATTTTCCAGCTGTCTTGGCACACGTATCTGACGAAATCCGAGACAGAATTTTGCCAAACTGAAGAAAAACCATTTTTTTGGGAAAAATTGCTAACAAAGGGTGAATTATCCAGATCAAAAGAAAATGTTCAGCTCGATTTCTATTTTCAGTATATTTTTTATTTTTCTGATCCAAGAAAACTTTTCTTTTTTTTCCCTTTGGGTCTAGGATGTTTGCGTTTGGTCGCGACAACAAAATTACAGCCGGAGTTGCAGCGTGTATTCCGATTTCTTTCATAAATATCAGAGGATGTTTTTTGGGGTATTATTTTTCCGCATTGTGATTTTCATCGACATATGCTGATTGAAAGAGGCTTTTTTCTTCTCTTTTTAAGATAAAGAATATCATTTTGAATTCTGTTTGTCGAGAAAAAAAAGTTTTGAAAGAGAAATTTAACTTTTATTTGAAAAAGTCATGGTAAATAAAAATTGAAATTTTCACTGACACCAATGGATTTTTCTGTGAAACAATAAAATGTTTTCTTTTGTTAGGTAAAACAGAAATAAATTCTGTGTTGTTATAAAGAGTGTTTTAAGCCTATGATTTACACTTGGGTTTTATGTTTTGTAAAAGAAATAGATGTGGACTCCTACCACATTAACAAAAATAGTTACCATCTTTTTTATTTTATCAGTTCCAATAAAGTTTACGTCTAATCAATTTAATTAATATTCGTGAGTCTTGCAAAATTTTAAAGATTTCTCTTGCAAAGAATTATATTCATAAACTTCATAAAAATTTTCGTAACTTTTTTGGTAAAGTTTCATTTTTTTTTAAAGAGAACTTTTTAGGGAGTTTGCCATGCGTAAGAAAATTTAACAGTTAAAATAAAACTTTCAAGAGGCTACCAAGTTTTTGCATCAACTAAAATATTTGCGTAAAATTCTGAAACTACAAGTTTCCGCTAGATATATTTCCTTTAAGGTATGTTTATCAGTTTTTTTAATCAATTTTCATGACCACCTCATAAAAAAGTGCACCGCATAAATCTAAATTTAAAAAAGTTCTATACGGGCATTTCAATAATTTACAACGCAAGTATTACTAACTAAACGTAGTGACACAAAACGTATGTAAAAATATTAATCAACCATGTGTGAGAATTTGTTAATTCATTTTTTACCTATCCCTTCTAATTTTAATGTAAGGTATTTTCTCTTGCGCATAAAAACAACTTTTCTTATAAAACTGAATTTACAACTACAACCAATGCAATATATTTTACGATTAATTTCTTTGGTTACGATGTGGTGCGTTAAATTTACTGATT
>OU015490.1:130821061-131126061 GCA_907164885.2 Dolomedes plantarius | reverse complement strand
TATATTTAATTTTCAACATAGTCACCGTTAAGGCTAACACATTTCTCCCGACGTGTAACAAGTTTTCTCATTCCGTCACTGAAAAATTCTTTCGACTTTTCTCGAATCCACGACTTGACAACTGCCTTCACCACATCGTCCGAGGTGTAATGATTACCCTTTAGGTCTCTCTTGAGTAGAGGAAAAAAATAATAATTGCAAGGCGCAAGATCGGAGGAATAAGGAGGGTGTAGAATCGGTTCAAACTTCAGGTTTCGCAGAGCCTCTCCGACGCTGTTCTCGCCTGTGAGACGGCGTGGTACCCATAGAGCACAGATTTTACGGTATCCCAATCGTTCTATAATGAAGCAGACACATTCCTTGGATACTCCATTATGGTTTGCAATACGCTTTTGAGTGATTTGCCGGTCATTTTGAATCAAATAGTGCTCCTATCGACAGCATCGTCACCTTAAACAGCCGTTAAACGACAATGAATCTCAGTAGGACTCACTTTTTCAGCTGTTAAAAATTCGATAACAGCGTGCTGTATAACTCGCCGTTGACATAGCACTAGAACACGTCTCCATACTACCGCTTTTCAAAATACTCAGGATGAACACAACGATTTCAAACCTGCGCATGCGTATTGATGAGGGATATAACTTCCAAATGCCACTTGGTGCTGTTTTGAAGGTCATTTCGTTCACGCTCTACACGCATGTGTGCATTACTTTTCAGCCTACCTACGTAAATCTTTTCTCTTTTCAAAACCGTTTTGATTTTCATTCTACATCAATTAGAAGCTGAGTCATAGCTATTTTAAAAAACCTCGTCTAGTACAAAATTGAAGTGACAAAGAACTTTAAATGCGTTTTTCTCAGAATTATGTTTTTTAGCACAAATCTCTACCGTTATCATGATATCTCACATAATAATGCATATAATTTGATAAAATTTTCAGGAAATGTTTTAGATGCAATTGTTAATGAAATGACGCACAATAATTGATGTATAATAAATAGTTTTTGTTTGGGGCTGTTTTTATAAGGAAAGGAATGACGAATTGTGGAAAATTTTCATATTGGAACATAAAATTGTCTATATTGTTTTTGCATCTTAAAATTTCTCTTAGATCGTGGGTCATTTTGAAGATAACTGTTATATGTATCATGTGTAAGAAGGAAATTAAAATAGTAGCATTAGAATTTTGCGCAGAGTGATAGGCGTTTTAGCTAAATTTCATTAAAAATTACTTCAAACTGACCAATTTATAAAAAAGTATGGTATTTACAGGCAAGTTTTTTTTATATTATTTTTTATTTTTAAATGCTATTTTACCATAAAAGACCAAAAAATCCTTAAAAAAACTATTTTTTTAAAAAAATTGGCTCCGAAAGTAGGCAGTAAGTCACCTTAAGACTAAACGTCCCCAGTCAGTGCAATTCCAAGATGATTGGGCTAAGCATTACTGTAATCGGTTTGGTTTGGTCTGGAGCACTGCGGTCAACTTTTTGCTACATGAGGGTTAATTAGATCAGGATATACAGTATAAAGTCGATTCCGAAGGGGCTACAAACATCTATGCCAATAGTGGGACGCAAACCCACAGGATCTGAACCGAAAGCCCGCGCCCTAGCCATTCAGCCATCACCTGACACTGTAATCGGACTTAACAGTGTACAAGTAACCCTAACAACTGAAATAACAGCAGTGTCGCTTTCAAACAATTTAAGCAGGGACTAAGCTTAGTGGCTAAGTATAAACCTATGTTTAAATCAATGGCAAACAAAATTCAGTCCGCTGCTCGACTTTAACGGGCAACTAAGAATGAGTGTCGACTAACACAGAAATATACCGAACTTACAAAAGTAATCCTACTCGAATCTCACTCCACTAAATAATATTAATTTAAATTAGAATCTCCCATGCCACGCAGTAATCCCCTTATGAAGCCCTTAACGGGTACACCTAAGATATCCCGTTTAAGTGGCATCCATTTCACTGGCAAGCTTGACTGGCTCTGCAAAGTTTGGGTGATAATAGAATCCTTAGTAAATTATATTATTATCTAGGCTAGAAGCGGAGCAGATCTAAGAGATTCACAAATCGGGATATTCCCTCTCTTGGCTCTCTAGCAGTTTGTTACACGCTACTTATCCCTTCAGCGGGCGCGGCAATTTTTGGAACGCCAGCAGGCGCGCGTGGCACAAAGTGCAATGCCTCTTTCAACCTCGATTATTCCTTTTGCAATAAACTTTTTTTTTTCAAATTGAAAAAAAAATAATTATGCGTTTCATGACAAGATATAAAATGTTGATGATACTCATATATATTTATAATTAAAGGCCAAAGATTGCAGATACAATAGCCTTATTTCAAAACTGTCCGGTTTGTTGGATCATAGGGCAACTTGCGAATGGATTCCAATTATGTCGAAAAGCCTAAAAAACGAGGAGATTGTTCATCTTCGTGATATGCGGGATACCGTGTAATAGCTGCACATTGGATGGACTACATCGACTCTTACTTTTATCGTGTCGGAATCCAGTATAATCGCTGATTTACCGCGGTTAAATCACGACTAACAATGAATGGATAGGAATACGAGGGTCAGAAAATCAGACCTGCATTAGAAAGGACGTAGATATAAATAGAAACTGCTTAGGACATTCAAACCTTACACGTAAAAGCAAACCATTCACAATTACGAAAATGTTGCACTCTGTACATGGGCGCGCCCACTGAAGGGTTAATTTGATTGTGGGTGTGTGGATTTTTGTCTACGTCCCCATATAAAAAATGGTAGGTTTAAGGTAGAATCAACCTCAAAAATGTGAACTGATAAATTTTCAATAGACAGAAAATAATGAAATAAACATCACTCTTTTAACTGAATGCATGTGATTTTGATCACATTTCTATAGTATCAATATGCAGGGGGTTCAACGTGGCCCATCACTCCATGGTAACGGCGGATAACGCCAAATTGTGCCACAGCTTCCTGTGCTTTTAACGAAGGACTACGTTCCTCAGTAACGGTCCTTCGGAGAGAAAACATTGTCCTGCGACGCGAAAAATTTATCCTGCGACGGCTGCGCGCCAAACCCAGTAGCAGTTAACAGTTTAACAAAATGGTGCCAAAATGCATCAGAAAAAGAGGTAAGCAAACGATAAGTAATCCTACGTTAATAACCCGCGGTAGTTTCGTTAGAGGAGACTACCTGAAATATTTTTTTTTTTTTATAATAATGGGTCAAATCCTGCAAAAATAGAAAACATTGACTCAAAAAACTTCAGTGGAATGCTGGAGGTTAGACAGACGGAATCTCCGCTCTATACTCTTTATGATATTGGACAAGTTACTAACGCTAAACACTTAGATGCATGCCCTGCAATAGGACATTTTTAATGTATTGTAAAAAAAAAGTATTGGGAAGTTCATAGGCTAATGGCCTAGCAGGAAAATACCTGGCATTTGTAAACAACAGTATAGCATTAACCTTTTCCTTACGGTGTGGGATAGCATGTATCCTAAGAATACGGGCTCATGAATGAATGAATGAATATATGTGTGTGTGTATACACATACATATATGTATATATGTGTATATATATATATACATACATATACATTTATACATATATGTACATATACATATATACATTAATGTACATATGCATATATACATTTATGTACATATACATATATATATATATAATCTGTGTGTGTGTATGTATAATTCTCTTAATGACCGTTCTTACAAAGGGGCTATGAAATTTCCCGTTCCAAAGAGGGAATCGGAAAAATGGGCCCCGTAAACTAAAGGTTAATGTATATGATACGAGTATTGCAACTTTATATCATTTTTTTTAAAATCATTATGAATATAAGTTTTCTTTCCCAATAAAGACTAACTTCGCCCTCAATAGAATTGATCTGACCCATCCTTAGTTTAATCACGCTCGTTCGTTCCTTTTTTTAAAACCATTTCTTTCACTCTTAGAAACATAACGTAGGAATAATCAAAGTGGTGATTCTTGACTTCGAATAGGAAACTAATACAAAAAAAAAATTCCTAAAATGTAAACAAAAGGTGGATTATCTGGATCAAAAGAAGCCGCTGGGATCGATTTCTATTTACTTTTGTCTTTTTCTCCATCTGATCCCACTGTATTTTTTTTTTTTACTATTTTTTTCCCCATCGAGACTTTTATCTGTTAGAAAACGAAGCCGCCAAAACTCAGTGACGGAAATCTGCCTGCATCCAAGGTTGCTTTCATTGAATAGCTCGACCTTTGTTGTTAAATTATTCTTTGCAGGAGATTTTTCTTAGAAAAAAAATTTTTTAATAGGAAGGGTAGAAAAAATGGAACATATTTTCAGTTTTTTTAAATCAGTGAAGTTTTAATTAATTTTTATGAATTGAAATGTTTTTTGCTAATTTGGAAAGTTTAAGAGGAGTGAATGCATTTGATAACCACAATTGTAACGAGCAGTGAAACTTGTTCGGTGGCAGCGGAACGTTTTTTGGGGTGACTTTGGAAAGCCCATACGGAACTTTCCAGCTTATTACATTATAGCAATTTATCTCACGTAAATTTGAGGCTCAGAATTCAACGCTTGATAAGCCTTATGCCGCTCTCAATAAACTCTTTTAGTATCCTCTTGAAGCGAACGTTTAGACTTTCGTACTTTTCTTATGAACCAGATCCATCCGATGGACCTGTATAACCACACTACGTGCAAAGTTGAAGCGCTAAATATACAAGGTACGGCTATTAATTTCCAGGACTGATCTAATAACTCCAGAAAAATATTACATGAAACACATACCCATTTAATATGTTTCGAAGTCACTCCCTCCTGCCCTAATGCACTTCTGTGCTCGACTCTATAACTTTCAGAAACAATTTTTAAAGTCTTCTTTCGGAATGCTCTTTAGTGTGTACGTCACCGTTTTCTCGATGGCTTCGACATCCTCAAATCTTGTTCCCTTCAGCAAATTGGCACAGCTTGAGGTCGTGGAGATGCAGCATCCTCCACACTCTCCGAAATTAGCACCGGCAGGCTTTTCTTGTTTCCAAAACTGAAAGATTTGGTCAAGGGAACAAGATTTGAGGATGTCGAAGTCATCCAGAAAACGACGACGTCGACATTAAAGAGCAATCCGACAGAGGACTTAAAAAGTTATTTCCGAAACTTATACGGCCGAGCACAGAAGTGCATGACGGCAGGAGGGAGTTACTTCGAAACATATTAAACGGGTAGGTATTTCATGTAATATTTTCTGGAGTTATTAGATTAGTCCTGGAAATTAATGGCCGCACCTTGTATATCGTCACAAACTGGCGTGGCAGTGGAAAATAACAAAGCCATAATCATAACGCCCAGGTGTGGGTATGAACCTACGCTTTTGATTCCGAAGCCAGTGTGATCCCCTCTTAAACATTGTTTGCTTGTTTGAGAAAAATTACTCATTTTTCTGCACGAGGGCTAATTAGACTGATAACTACAGTTTAAAGTCGATTCCGACCGGGTACCATAATCTGTGGCAACAGCGGGACTTGAAACCACAGATAGATCTTGGTACCACAGACTAATCTTGGTATCGAATGCCTACAATTAAGGCTGCAGTGTACTAACCCTATTGGATTCACTCCCCTCCATGTAAACCTATGGAGAAATGTGTCCAAGGATTGCCGACTTGGATTGAAAGATTTTTAGAGAAAGCAATTTTTATCCCTCGAGGTATTTTTCGTTTAAAAAAAACGCAAATAATAGTTTAAAATTTAAATGATTTTGGGGAAAATATATGATCTAGTCAATATAGTGTGTTTTAAACGCTGATAAATTCTTTTGGTGACGCAGTTTATAAAATGAATCCTATTGCAAGGTGCAGAAAAGTTGAGACTATCTGGAAATACCATTTTTACTGGATCATTGGAATCTATTGAGCTGTCAATAGTAGACACATTTTCACAGCAGGTTAACGTCAAGGTCAGCGAATCCAACAGAGTTAGTACACCTGTTCGTCCATATCGTCAAGACCAACATTAACGCTGTGAGGAAATCTCATACAGTGAAATAATTCCAAATCTCACTCCACTCCCCTGGGAGTGATCGGTCTAAATCAGTTTTCCTCAACCTGTCTCTTCTGAGGCCACATGCATGTGTTTGCTACGTCACGCGGGCCGCAACATAGTACGCTTTGCCTCATAATATAACAATGTAGAAAATAAAGCTCAAAACCTAAATGTATTCAAACGTTCTTTAGAAACTGGACGCGATTTTAGATGTCGAGAGAAACTTTTGCTCTTTTTAGACAAATTCAAATTTCTGCTTGCTACGTGTTTCTCTCAACACTGTTGTGACGACTTGTGTCTGATGTAGAAAGGGGTGAATATGCCTTTCCAGTCCCTCTCCCTTCCGTTTCGGGAGTATTTTTGTCTCGGGTGTGGGCCGGATGTGCAATAGCCACCGGTCAGGAACATCTGCTGCTGTCTTTGTACATAATTAATTTTTCAGACGTCCCCCTCTGGTGGGTGGAGGTTTTTTTGGGAAGGGCTAATATCTTGGGTCAGCACTTCTGATCATTATGTCCCAGTCACTGGGGGTAAGGATGTTGTGCCACCTTTTCTTGGCAGCCTTTGTTTTGTTGGCTGTTTTCGGGAGGCACACATTTTCTGGCAACCCCTACTTGAGAAGAGCTGACACGGCCGAAAGAAATGAGTTTAGTGGTGGGTTGTCAGTTGAACATGTCTACCTTTTGACTGACGTGAGAAGTTAGTTCGTTGTACGTGTATGGGCTAATAAAGACTTGAAAATGAATTCCACGTGGTAATTTTTTGTGCTCCCGGAGTCCTGTTTGTACTGCAGCGCGGGTTTCTCTTCCAGCCCTAGATAAAATGCTGCAGAGGAGGAATGTCCTCTTAACAACATGGCATTACGGTAAAAATCAGTAAGTTGATTTGTACATACTTTCTTCGCATATTTAATTTTGGAATCGGATGATTAAAAAAAAAACGTTGATACAAACAACTTGAGCAGCAGGTGGCCCATTTTTGTACAGTCTTGTATTTTCTAGGCAGTCATTTCCAAAATTAAGTTTACAAGAGCACCTACTGCGCGTCTCACATAAAAGCTTAGTGGGCCGAAGTTTGAGTATCAATGGTCTACATTAAGATATTAACAAGGGGGCGATGTTAGTTCGCCTATACGGGTTCCCATTCTGTTGTTGTTCTTTCCAATCCCCTTGGTGTAGGAAAGCCTACACCAAGTCCAAAGGATCTAGGTCCTCAAACCCTAGGTTCTCGGCGAAGGGTAGTAAGCAGCTTCACTTTCAGGCGAGGTACCACTAGGGCTAAAGTCTGACTTGACCTCGAAAAACATCGGTCCCGTCATTTTAAACAGAGTCCAGTGAAGAGACCGGAACACTTGACCTCGCACCTCCAGAGGTAAATTTGAAAACTTGGAGGACATTGTTGACACGGCCTATTTTACGTGCCCCGGACACCTTTAGTGAATACGGCGGTGGATTTGAAGCGACGAGAATTGAACAAGAGACGTTCAGACCAGTAGATCGCTGCTTTTGCCAACTGCGCCACTGCGCCCCTGTTTCCATTGTTTTATCTTTCTACCAAGCTACTTGAATTAATACACAGAAAATGCATTCGATCCATTTCTTATTTACACTGCTGGCCACCCAAATTGCAACACCAAGAAATACAAGAGATATCACAACAAAATTTATTTTGTAGATAACATGTTGACCAAGTATCAAATCATTAAATTTATAGACTTATGTGAAGTGTGGTTCCTGCCAAAATCAGTAGCCAGAGTAGCCGCCATTGTTGGAGATCACCGCTGCCACACGCCTCGGCATTGATTCAAAGAGACTTTGGATGAAATCTTGGGGTACAGCAGACCAAGCAGCTTCCACACACGTTGCCAAAATTGATCTGCTGTGGCAGCTGGGGATGGAATCTGGGTCAATCGTAGAGCAACCATAGACCACATGTTTTCTATCGGCGAAAGATCCGGAGAGCGAGGCGGCTAGGGAAGCAATTCAATCTGGCGATTGACGAAGAACCGTTGGACAACGCGTGCCACTTGTGGTCGCGCATTATCCTGTTGAAATATGGCTGTGGGCAAGCCCTGAAGGTAAGGAAGGACAACTGGCTACAACACCTCGGAGATGTAGCGCTGGCTGTTTAAAATACCGGTAATGCGTACTAGAGGTGTGCGAGAGTGATATACAATACCGCCCCATACCATAATACCCGGTGCAGAACCAGTGTGGCGGTGCATAACGCAGCTGCTCAGCATCCTCTCTTCACGGTGTCTCCAGACTCGAATGCGACCATCGTGGTGTTGCAGACAGAAGCGTGACTCGTCAGTAAAGACAATTTCATTCCATTCTGCCGTCCACATCCTTCTGTCATCGCACCATTGGCGGCGGAGACATCTGTGGTTCTTCGTCAAGGGTAGACAAAGCAATGGACATCTTGCGGACAGACCACTCTGCTGTAAACGGCGTCGAATGGTACGCGTAGACACTGGATGATGCGTTACAGACTGCATGTGCTGTGCTATGGTTCGTGATGTGACTGAGCGATCCGTCACTGCCATGCGCACAATTTGCCTGTCATCACGTGAAGTGGTGCGCTGAGGTGGATGCGATCGAACACGCCGGTCCGTCGTACCCTCCTGCATCCAACGATCACATATCCGCATTACAGTTGTTTGTTTCGTCCAACACGACTACTGATTTACCTGAAAGATAATCCACAATCTTGGTAGGCCACTATCTTTCCTCTGTCGAACTCGGATACTTGATCAAAAGATGATCGCTGTTTTCGACGAGGCATAATTGATCGTTTTTTTTTAAAAACCACAATAAAAACACAATTTCCGAACTTGAAATCGTCGAAATCTCCAAGCCTTAAATAGCGCTTTGAAGTGGCGCCACAGGCGCGCGTGATGTGCGTCTGCACTGAAATTCTAATCATTTGCATATCTCACCTCCGCTAATGCATGTTGTAAATTTCATGTTATTTGCATGTTTCCTTCAGGGTGTTGCATTTACAGTGGCCAGCAGTTTATTTCGCTTAAAAATAATCCTAATTGAAGTTTCCCTGAAAATATTTTTTAAATTCTCATTTTGTTTCGTAGTTTATAAACATTTCATTAATACTTCATATCCGCATTTTAAAATAGTTTTCAATATTTTAAATGCTTCATCAACATAGCGCAAGCCTTTCATATTTTGACATAATAATACTTTTGAATTATAATAATTTTTATGATTTTCAGGTTTATTTACTTAACACTTAAAACAACCTGACACGGAAAATTATAAAATTAAATATATTTATGTACACAACAATGCCTTTCACTGTTTTCCGAAATACCAGAAAATCCTTGTTCCGTAATCATCATAAAATATTTATTTTGTTTACAAGAATTATTTGTCCTCTAAAGCCCTTTTCGAGAGCTGTACGTTTTATTTCGTCAAAATCTACCACCGCCATTAATATCTGGGAAACAAAGTCTCGCCGTTAAGAATTGCTCGAGAAAACGCACGCAGAAAAGGGTAATTTCATTAATCTTTTGTTTTGTCAACAGAAATCGGATTACGAAGCAAACATAACCATATTAGAGCCAGCGCCATCACTCGCAAAGGAACTTTAAATCCTCGGGAATTCGTAATTAAAATTTTAATGCGGTTCGCGAAAGATCATACAGAATTTTGATAAGGGTAGTTTTCTCAAGGATTTCGGTTTATATTTTGTTTCGGCTCGTCATTTCTCCAGAAAGAATCCTTGCCCTCTCGGCTCTTCAAAATCATTTTCATAATTTTTTTTTCTTGGGATGCGTTTATGTAATCTTTAATCACGAATCAAAGCTTTGTCCTTTGCGCGTCAGAATTTTAATTTAAATTAATGACTTCAAAGAAAATTAATAAATAAATATGTCTTTGCATGTAAGATACACGATGACAGAAAATTTAATTATGACAACTCCGTATTTTGTGAAAGGTTTTTTTTGGCAAACGTTTTTACATTTTGATTGAGTACAACGTATCTTGCAATTTTATGATGACTCGCGCATGTCATTTTAGTTTAAATAAATAATACCTGAAAAATTACCATAAGAGTAAATACTGCTTGTTCCATTTAATAACGTACACAATTGGCCACCAAAAAATTCATAATGAAATTAACGTTCTTTTCTTTATCTGCCAGGAGAAATTCGTACAAAGGAAATTTGAGTTGAGCTCAGTTACGCATTTCCCAAAGTTATTTAGAAAAATTATCCATCTGCGATTTACGTCTGACTATGTAAAACATAAAACCGAGAAAGTTATAAAAGATTTCCGCTTTTATGTAAAATCTTAAGACAACATTTTTAAGGCAACTGGTTTGGAGCCATATCGGATTCGCCCAGCTCACTGTAAACCTATGCGGAAAATTTTTCCAAGAATTGTCGACTTTGGATTTAATGACGTTTTTCAAAAAATTGCACTCAGAATAAAAATATTTTTACTCCGCCATCTTGTTAATTTTAAAAATGTCGTCCAACAAAGGAAATGGCATGCATTCAAAACACAACAAACCCAAATTTTTTCCCTGAATGATCCATATTTAAAAATATCGAAGAAGGAAAAATTTCCATCTCTGTTACGAAGTGTAATTTCTTCTTGAAAATTCCGTAAATCCAAGTCAACAAATATTGGAAAAATTTTCTCCATAGTTTAACATTGCGTTCAGTGAATCCAATAGAGCTACTACACAGCTAATGAATTTTTATAGCATTTTTAAAAATGAATATTAAAATCTTTATTCGTTCAAGCATGCATGCCTATGACTAGACTAAAATTTTAACTTATGATTTAAAATATTACGCACTATGACTCTTAACGTAGGATTACGTTCCTCCATAACGGACCTCCGGAAAGAAAAAATTCAGAGTCCGTCGCGAGTTGAAATTTTGGGAGCACGCCAAACCCAGTAACAGTAAACTTTTAAACAGAAAAGTACCAAAATGTGTATAAAACAGAAATTTCAGGTAGTCTCTTCTAACGAAACTACCGCAGGATATTAACGTAGGATTACTTACCGTTGCTTACCTTTTTTTAAAATTTATTTACGCATTTTGGTACTTTTTTGTTGATCAGTTTACTGCTACTGTGTTTGGCGTGCTGCCAAAATTATAACTCGTGACGCAGGACAATTTTTTCTCTCCGAAGGACCGTTATTGAGGAACGTAATCCTACGTTAATAACCCGCGGTAGTTTCGTTAGAAGAGACTACCTGAAATATTTATATTTTTCTTTAACATGTGGTTGCTCAATATTTTGGCAACGGTCGGTAATATAACAAAAAACCCCAAAAAAATCCGTAGCCACAGTAAAATGAGGCGTTGGCGAGCTCATATCGCGCCAAGCTCAAAATGATGCCAAGATTTAGTTATAGTATGTAAATACCTCCCTTTTTTGTATCATGTTTTACAAAAAAAGCACTAAACATTATTTAAATTTCTTATAATACTAGCAAAATATTTTTTGTTTCTATCCTTTTAACTTAAAACACAAAATCAGAAAGTACTGAAATAATTAACATATTTAAAATTCAAATCACAAGTGTATATTCACCATCATATCCCTGGAATTGTTAAAAAGACAAACTTTAAATAAACTCTCGCACAAAGCAAATCATTGCATCCATTATTATCAGTCTAATAAGTCAGCTTTTGTAAGTTTCCCCCCAGAAAGAGATATCCGAAAAAATGATTCAAAAGAAAACAATATTACACAGCAGAGAAAAGACCGACCGGAAGAAAGATATTTCATATCTGGAGAAACCATCTGGATATCGTATTTGTTGTTTTTCAGCGAATCCAGCAGAATACTTTTTATAGATGTTTGGCAATCACCTGTTTTATGTGTAAGCAAGTCTCTCCAAAACGAGGCTGGAAACTTTGTGCGAGACAGATGATTTTTTTTTTACTTTACAAAACATCCCGTTATGTGATAAAATAAGAATTTTTGGATTAGATTTTCACTTTTACAATTTTTTTTCCTCATTTTAGTTTATTTAATGTAATATTTCTTTTTTTTTTTTTCAAGATAAACACTGAAATTGGTTCTTTCAGATAGGCGTGTTCATATTTGACAATGTTTCTTATGTGATAGATATGTTAATACATAAAAGTTGATGTATAAAATTGTTTATATAAAAAATATCTCAGGATCTTATGCTGTGGTGTTTCATCCAACAGGAAAAATTAGCTTCAATAAATAAATAAATAAATAAATATCTATCTATCTATCTATCTATCTATCTCTGTCTGTCTGTCTGTCACACACACACACACACACACTATATATACATACATACATATACATGTACACTAACACAGACACTCACAGCCACACACAAATATATATATATATATATATATATATATATACACTGAAGTGCCACTGAATTAGGGATAGCAAAGCCTATGCAAATTGTGTAGCGTTGCGCATCATGTATGAGCAAGTGAGGGCGCTGTGGTAACTGCATATATAGCGCGTACTGTGGTTGTTCTGAATTAGTTGTTGGAATTGCCAGTATGGGTAAACTGCCTGATTTAGACGCCTTCGATCGCGGGCAAATCGTAGGTGAGCGACGCATGGGCCATTCAATTTCCGAAATCGTCAGACAGCTAGGATTTTCAAGGTCGACAGTGTCAAGAGTATACCAAGAATACATGGATGGTGGAAAAAAACTAGCGATCGGGCAAACTGCAAAGGACAATTAGCCTTGACATTGCGTGGTGAGAGACGGCTCAGGCGTATTGTACGTAGCCAGCGAAGCCAAACATTAGTTCAAATTACCACCCAGTTTAATGACGGTGCCAGTCGTACTGTCAGTAAACGGACTGTGCAACGCTTGCTTCACTGTATGGGTCTCGGGAGCCGTCGACCTACGAGAGTACTCGAGAGTACTATGAGAGTACTGGTGTGTCACCATTGTCCACTGTCGTATTACCGTTGTGGATGTCGCTGTATGATACATCAACACTGTTCGTACCAAGTGCCTGTCTTTCGTTTCTGACTTAGCTATACAAGATCCCTCGCGACGATGCGTGAAACCATATTCTGTCCATTGTTCCAAGTATGCATAATTGTACTAGACTTTGCCGTTAAAGGAAGCCGCAGCAACGAACACTGAACTACATGCCCTTGCGGCAGCAAAAGCCGAGAACAGTATTGGTAGATATCGCCTGGTGTGTCACCAATGCCCACTGTCGTATTAACGTTGTGGATGTCGCTGTATGATACATAACCACCGTTCATAGCAAGTGCCCATCTTTCGTTTCTGACTTAGCTACACGGGATCCCTCACGACGATTCTTTGAACCATATTGTGTTCATTCTTACAAGTATGTATAATTGTACTAGACTTTAAGCCAACGTGTACAAGTATATCTCGATAAAACAAACCACTTTCCCTCCACCACTAACTCTTCCCCTGTCAACTGTTTGTAATGTTGTCTTCTTTTGTGACGAGGCATGTTTATGCTGTATAGCAGAACAATACCAATGGAATTCTCCACGCATATTCGGGATTTGCTTATTGGGACCTTTTGCATCCTTCCTGTCACATTTTAGTCTGTGTTTTACGCTCATCATATTCGCAAACATAGCTGACATTTTGATCATTTGCATTTGCCATGAAAAATTGCCCTTCTGCTAAATTTCAGTTCCGTCCACCAACTCTCTCTTGGTGTTGCAGTTTTAACGAATGACAATCTATCTATCTACGTAGGTAGGCTGAAAAGTAATGCACACATGATAGTAGAGCGCGAACGAAATGATCTTCAAAACAGCACCAAGTGGCATTTGGAAGTTCCATCCCTCCTCAATACGCATGCGCAGGTTTGAAATCGTTGTGTTCATCCTGTGTATTTTGAAAAGCGGTAGTATGGAGACGTGTTCTAGTGCTATGTCAACGGCGAGTTATACAGCGCGCTGTTATCGAATTTTTAACAGCTGAAAAAGTGAGTCCTACTGAGATTCATTGTCATTTAACGGCTGTTTAAGGTGACGATGCTGTTGATAGGGGTACTGTAAATCGATGGGTAGTAAAATTTCGTGGTTTCGAGCCTGGAAAAGCCATATTTGTTGATGAAACACGCAACGGACGTCCCATCACTGCCACAGACGATGAACATAGCAAACTCGTCGACGATTTGATTCAAAATGACCGGCAAATCACTCAAAAGCGTATCGCAAACCATAATGGAGTATCCAAGGAATGTGTCTGCTTCATTATAGAACGATTGGGATACCGTAAAATCTGTGCTCGATGGGTACCACGCCGTCTCACAGGCGAGAACAGCGTCGGACTGGAGAGGCTCTGCGAAACCTGAAGTTTGAACCGATTCCACACCCTCCGTATTCCTCCGATCTTGCGCCTTGCAATTTTTATTTTTTTTCCTCTACTCAAGAGAGACCTAAAGGGTAATCATTACACCTCGGACGATGTGGTGAAGGCAGCTGTCAATCGTGGATTCGAGAAAAGTCGAAAGAATTTTTCAGTGACGGAATGAGAAAACTTGTTACACGTCGGGAGAAATGTGTTAGCCTTAACGGTGACTATGTTGAAAAATAAATATATGATTTTGAAGCTTAAGAATTGTGCTTTAATGTTCTTTTTGCCCGATCTCGCTATTTCTTTTTGTTCGCGCTCTACAAGCATGTGTGCATTACTTTTCAGCCTACCCTCGTATATATCTATATATCTATATCTATCTCTCTCTCTCTCTCATATATATATATATATATATATATATATATATATAACATCACGCACATCCGTTTAATATAGAAAAGTATAGACGCTACCGGAGTGGAGAACAACAATAAACACTCGAGGAAAACATAGTCCACACGTTGAACAGCTGAACTACTTTATTCGCTGGAATTAAACTTCAAGACGGCGACATGAAAGAGATGTACACTACAAAACGAAGTCACACAAATGGACACTGAAGACATGGACGCAAATAAGCTAGCCACCGGAATCATCTGGCGGGGCTTATGAATACGGATTTTACATCTTATAGCGCATACAGATTGGTACAGAGTTCTCTGCATCTGCAAGTGATTTATGTCTCTCTGTACTCTCTACTATGCGGGGATCGCCTCCTCTGGCGGTCCATCAAAGAAAGAGTTGGGGGTCAGCGGGTCAAATGGTGTCGAGCGGGGTCGGGGGAGGCATCACATCAAAGAAATCTTGCTAGCGGGAATGGGGGTGGTTCTAAATACCGCGCTATTATGGTGCCTACAGATTGGTACAGAGTTCTCTGCCTGCAGATCCCCGACTCCTGTCATCACATTAGTCACGGTAACATTGGACACGGTATTTAGAACCACTCCCATTCCAATGAACACGTGTCTTCCAGATATTCCCCCATTTAGAACCCCCCCATTCAAGCCGCAAAGTCTCTCGTGTTTCTTGATCTAGTGTCCCCCGCCCCCACTGTCACCTTTTGACCCCTGGGACCTCGGGTTCTCTTTGATGCTATGCATACGGACCGCCAGAGCAGGAGATCAGCGCATATGCAGAGTACAGAAAGAACATTAATCACTGGCAGATGCAGAGAACTCTGTACCAGTCTGTATGCGCTATTAGAGTTGTCGGAAGCAGTCCCCGAACAAAGGACAGAGGGACGCGAGAGACGATCAAAGAAGTAACGAAGCAGAGAGAAGAAAGCCCCGGGCAAAACCTTGCTGTGTCTTAAATAATCTTCATGAGGTCGTTGTAACATGACCCTTGCCATCTGCACCCGTTGGCCAGAGCAGTTTTCTGAGCTCAGGGTAGTCGTGGCCTGTTATATAAGTTTGGCACCCCCGAGACTGGGGGTTAAGGGATGGTATATTATTTGCCTACTTTTGTATTTAGGATACACTCAATTCCTTTGTTCTTAAAACGAAAATAGCTTACTTATGCCCAAGTAATTTTAAAGGGAATGAAAATGAATTTAGAATAGGCGTGTGTGTGTGGGTGTATGTGTAGGTCTTATTTGAATAGTAGGCCAACTCCTCTTTTAAATAAAATGTAGTTAGCCTCACTTTCATGTTCATACAAGTCATTTCTCTCTTATTTTAAAACTGGTCCACCTCCAGCTTATTTCTGCTGGCAATAGAGGTCACCATAAATGTGACTTCAGCAGTCATTTTTCAGCCCTCATTAGACTTTAAGACTCTGGATCTCAAAATGGACAAAAATGGAGTTGGCCCACTATTAAAATAAGGCCTTCACATAAAAGTTTACGAACGATTTAGGAAAATACGATTAAGTGAATATTTTATATAAGCAAATTTAAAAACAAAAATACGAAAATACGAATAATTTATGGAAATGCATCAAATATTATTTAATTTAAATACAATTTTATATTTTAAAAATTAATACAATGAAAATAAATATATTTATAATAAAATAATTATTTGTAGTTAAATCATAATAATTTTTAATTAAAATTTCAATAACTAAAATTTTTTTTGCAATTCCGCTTGTCATTACAAATAATTTATTAACGTTAGAGTACTATTTTAATATTATTAAATTTAAAATATTTATAATTAAATAATTATTTAGCATTACAATTATAATATTTATAATTACAACTCCAATAATTAAAATATTTTTTGTAATTTTCTTTCTTACAAAATAAATTCAGGTAGTCTCTTCTAAAGAAACTATCGTGGGTTATTAACGTAGGATTACTTATCATTGCTTACCTCTTTTGTATTTATATATGTATGTATGTGATATGTATATATGTATCTATATCTATATATATCTAATGTCAAAATTTTGACGCATTTTGGTACTTTTCTGTTTAACTATTTACTGCTTGCCCAAGCGATATAAACTAGGTTTGGCGCTCTGCCAAAATTATGACACGCGACGATGGACATCTGAAATTTTGCTTTCCGGAGGACCGTTATGGAGGAACGTTATCCTACGTTAAAAGAAATTAATGTTAGAATATAATTTTTCTATGCGCAAAAACATTTTATTCATGTATAAAGTGTATTGATTTTCCTTATTCCTTTAAAAAAACTATCGCAGAAATACACTGTCATATAATTGAATGTGCGAGTGTAAGAACTCACGAAAAGTATACGCATCTTTTTCTGGCTCTTGGAGTTCGAACTTGTTTTTATAATTTATTTGCAGAACCTTTGGCTACCATAAGAACTGCTGTGTTTTCATAATCTACGTTCAGAACGTCATCTAATGAGATACGACATCCTTTACTTTTTAGTGCTTGCTTCTGAGAACTCGATATAGTTAATGGGATTAAAAAAAAATGTATTTGCAGCAGCATATTCTCATTCCTGGTACTGACAGGTAACTGTACGATTTTCCGGCTAACATGCAGTGCAATATATATGCACTTGTTTATTCGATTTAATTAGTGAGTTGTCTGTGAAAATAAATCTTATATTTAATGATACAAGGTATACTTGGAAGCAACGGTAGATAGTATCTTATCGAACAGCGATATTGCAATGAAATATGAGGATTCAATGTAGGAAAAAAAAAGCCACTAGAAAAACTTAGATATGCTTATTTTTATGAGCTTGATAAGAAGTAGGTTTGACTCAAGCATCGGAATATTCTGGAAGTTCTTGAAAATGGAACACTTTCTGGAAGTTACCAAAGTTTATAAAACTCGGTCATGTATCGTGAATAACAGCTTTATATGAACTTAAATAATTAGGCTGTAAAATAGATATAAAGTTACGAAAGTTTATAAAACATTGTAACATATCGTATACAACAGATTTTTATGAACCTAAATAAAAATGCTAAGCTAGTTATTAAAGTTTATAAAATACAGACATGTATTGTAAATAACATCTTCTTATAAACTTAAATAATTAGGCTGTAATATAGATATATAGTTACGAAAGTTTATAAAACATAGCAACATATCGTATACAACAGATTTTTATGAACCTAAATAAAAAGGCTAAGCTAGTTATGAAAGTGTATAAAACACGGAGATGTATCGTAAATAATAGCTTCTTATGAAGTTAAATAATTAGGTCTGAATCTAGAATTACTAAAGTTTATGAAATACAATAATGTATTGTAAAAAAAAACAAAGAAACAAATTAACTTAAATAGTTAAGTGTTAACTTTACAGTTATGTTTAAATCTTAATAACATTTAAATAGTTAATTTTTATTAAAGTTTTAAAAAACGCATGAAGCAAGCAAGGTAAGTAATATTTAAAAACAACAATTTCGTACTGGAAATAGCCGTAAGTTTATGAAACATATTGTTGCACTTGAAACAACCGTATCTAATAAACTTCAACAATTACATGTTAAGATAAGGAAGGGTACTAAAGTTTATAAATCAATCACACACACACACTCACACACACACATATATATACAGTCGAACCTCCATATATCGAACTTCCGTATATCGAAATATTATATATATCGAACTCTTAGCGAATCTCCATGTTCATTACATAGAAAAATTGTTTCTATATATCGAAAAAATCTCTATATATCGAAATTTTTTTCAAGACAAATTGGGAGATTTTATTCCACTTTAGAATAAAATCTCCCAATTTTTGGCATTTGAAACAATACGTCGTGGACTTCAATTCGCGGAAAATGTCCCTGATGAAGTTTTTAGTGGACTGAATAAATACGAACATTTCTTTGAACTTTCCGCAAAACTAACTGTTCAGCAAGATATTCGTAGTTTTTTTTTAAAGAATGTAACTGTGATCATTGTAACCACTGTCTGCATTATTGTTTTTTTAAAGATATGTAGTAATCAATAAATCTTTCATATTAAGTCATTTTTTAGTTATTAACTTTCATTTAATGGGATTCGCATATAAATTAGAAATGGAGTTTCGTATACGAAAATTAGCTTTAATTTTTATTTTTAGGAGAATTATAAGACTAAGCTCAATTCCATATATCGAAATTTCTATATATCGAATTTTTTTCGCGTAATTTGCTACTTCGATATATGGAGGTTTGACTGTATATATATATATATATATATATACATATAAACTGATAATCTTACTGCAAATCAAAAACTATTACATGACATACTGTGCTTACATTACAATGCCTATTGTGCACGCGTGTTACATCATATACTGTGTTTGTACCGTAAAGTCTCTCACTCTCATTCTCTTTATGTGTGTTATCTCACATTTTGGATACTGTTAATTAAAAAAAAAATCCTGGTTGTTTCATTCTATCTGGATATGCTGCGCAAATAAAAAGTTCCCCCATGATTGGACACCATTCAAGACGCCATTAACAAAAGAATACCGCAGACTCGGAAGATCAAAAGAACGAACGGAATAACAGACACATTTCATCGCACCTTTCTAGTTGAGCGCAGTTCGAGGATTCATTAGGCAAGTCTTGGGAAAAAGACAGCGAAGATCAAAAGATCGAATGAAAATGAATGCAGCGACAGCAATGGCAAAGAGATAGAAAGCGATGGCTGCCATTTCTGCCATTGCTTTCTAATGCTGAAATCAATGGCAAAAAATACCCCGGACATGAGTCTAAAAGACACATCTCGGAAATGAGGAGGATAATTAAATACCTTTTAATTTTAAAGACTGCGGCCCGAAACATAAATAGTTATATACTTATATGTATGTATTTTCTCTTATATATATGTATATGTGTGTGTGTGTGTGTGTATATATATATATATATATATATATATATATATATATATATACACGGACTACTAACTACGGAGTACATTCAAATGAAATACAATGGTCAATGTATACAATTAATACCAAAAATATATATTTATAAGAAAACCGTAACGGATATTTTTATACACAAAATAATGCAGAAAAAATATTCAAATTTAATCTAATGGAGCATACGAAAAAATATAGTACAGTTAATATAATACAGTTTGAGGAACATTTCTTTTTTTGGATAATTTTTGTCACATTAATTTTTGTCACAATCGTCTGTCACATTAGAAAGAAAAAAAATCTTTTTTTGTCAATTTATTTCGTTGTTTTGCACGTGACGCAAAATCAGTTTAAAATATCACAAAAAGAAAAGAAACCCCGTGATCAGCATTTAATAAATTAAATTCTAAAAATGAATCTTCAAAAAATCACCAAAAATCAGAAAATGGAGGTCAAGATTTGAAAAAGATTTCATTTTAAAGGAATTTTTATGATCTTTCTCGTGATATAAATTTTATAACCCTCCAATTATTGTTTTAAATGAAAACATAAACGAATGTTACAAAAACAGCTTAAAATTTAATTTTAAAAAATCTAAGAAGAATTTTTCAAAAATCTTAATTTCGAAGATTTTTGAAAATTTAATTTAGAAGATTTAATTTAAAAGATTTAATTTAATTTAAAAGAATTTTCCAAAAATCTTTCTTAGTGCACCCCTACACTATAAGAATTGCCAGCGGTTTGGTTTGTGTGTTATCTGTCTGCCAGTCAGTCAGTTACGAAACTGCTTTATATATATAGATATACATACACATACATTTTATAATATATATATATATATATATATATATATATATACCGGGTGCGTCATAAATTCGTGCACAGTTAAAAAATTCGTAATAAAAGGAATAATGCTCGGAAATATTTTCTGTTTGCGCGAATAGGATCAGAGGGACATTGGATTTTTTTTTTCCAAGTAAAAAAAAACAGTTTCCAAAAGTAACCGAAAGATGGCGCTTTTGCTTGGCCACGTTAAGTTTGCATTGCAGGAAAGACATGCGTTACCTGTTGTCACCTTCATGCAGGATGGTGCCCCGCCCCACATTTCACGTGATATCAAGATGTTCCTGTTTGAATCTTTCACTGAAGACCGAGTTCTATAAGTCGCGGTTGTGAGGTTCATCGGCCCTCACGATCAGCAGACTTGACTCCGGCATATTTTTAGTTGGGAGGATACTTAAAGTCTCATGTGTACCGTGGCTCTTCCACCAACCACTTTGGTGGGACTGAAAAATGTCATTTGACAGACAGTCGCTGCCATCGATACTACAATCCTCTGTAATGGGCTTAGTGACACGGATCACTTGCCTATTCCATTGTTCTGGTAGTAATGTTGAATATCTGTTACTTAAAAATAAATGCACAGTCTCATGTTATTGTGATCTGTCTGATTTTCTGTTTGAGTTTGCCTGATTTGCATAAAACATCTCAGTATGATGTGTAAGCGCCCTCTTTCGGTTACTTTGGAAACTTTTTTTTTTTTTTGCATGAAAAAAAATCCAATGTCTCTCTGATCTTATTGGCGTAAACAGAAAAAAAAATTCCAAGCATTATTTCTTTTATTACGAATTTTTGAACTTTGCACGAATTTATGACACACCCGGTATATCCCCACCAATTGCCGTTATTTCGCCGGAGAAAATATTGAAAAATGAATTAAACACAGAAATGACAGATGAAGCATAAAGAAGTTATCACATAAATCTGAAGAAGCCGTCTGATATGTTCCCCAGACGAGTCTCTTATCTTCCAATGAGAAATTACAATTAGCCTCACTGGATGTTCATGAATAACCCGATTTTTTCGCGTGAATGGGTCATTGGGAATCAAGAATGGAAACCTCACAACAGGCAAAATATTCTCAGGGCTTAAAACCGGTTTAATGCTTGGAAAACTATCTTCCAGAATCATTTTTTTTTTACCTTTTTGTTACAGCTAAATCTCTCTTTTTCGTAGTAGAAAGAGTCTTTTTTTGCATTAAAAATTTTGCTAAAAAGATATAAAAGGATTATCCTTTACTAAGGATTAGTTTAATAGAAGCTGAGCTGTGTTAAACAAACGTAAGAGCTTTTCGAAATGGAAAAAATAGCATTTTATTACTGTATTTTAGACGTGACTTTTAAAGACGTTACTGCCCATTCTGTTGTAGGAATAATAATTTTAGGGTTTTTTCTTCCTAAAGTGTTAAACGTTTGAAATATGCTAAATGGAATGTCTATTTATAATTCGATACTGTACAAATCCTGAGAACGTTTCATGGCCGTTGAATCACTGAAACAGGTACTCCGTAATGTTACTTCTTTGCTCTGGGCTATGTTGTTTGGACATGTTGCATAATTACATCTTGTATACCCACTCGCGTATTGTAAGATATCACACACACACACACACACACATATATATATATATATATATATATATATATATATATATATATATATATATATATATATATGGTGAGCCAAAAGTTCGTAAAAACTTTAAAAATTCATAAAAAAGGAAGACATTATCCTTAAGAAATGCGGTTTGCAAGAAAGGGCTCACCCGTCGGATTTTTTTGTAAAAGTCGAAAAGTCGGATTTTTTTGTAGCAGCAAAATAAAAATTAGTTAAAAGAAGTCACCGGTAGAAGGCGCTGACGACTCGAAACACAATGAACAGGACAACAGTACGTTCCATTTATTTATTCTTGCTATAATAATTGTTCAACATGACCTCCAGAACATTGTACGACACAACTAAAGCGACTCTTAACAACTTGACCAACAACGCTCGATCGTGTAATAACATTCTAAAAGCGAATGAGAAATCCTCGTGTATCACGGTCTTTTATTGCAAGATTGATTTGCATAATTCTGCTGAATCTCTGACATGTCAGCGCCATCTAACGGTGACTTTTTAGATTTTTTTTTTTGCTGCTAAAAATAATCCGACTTGCTTGTGAGTCCTTTGCAAACTGCACTTCTTTATCATAATTTCTTCGTTTTTTATGAATTTTTGAAGTTTTTACGAACTTTTGGCTCACCCGGTACTTACATATATACGTACATGCATGTAAAATCATAACACAAAAACAATTTCGAAAAGTTTGCTCCTAGATATCGAAATTTTGAAGCCTTTTAACACTTCTTTAAAACTAATTCTTTTATGACATATTCAGAATCTCTTCGATGCTTTTTTACAGACTTTGAACGATTATCGAAAGGAATTTTGCAAATTAACATTGACACAATTTTTTGTGAGAGCACATCAAGCAGAAGTGTCCATTTCAATACTTATTGGTGTATTGCAGTATATTTTATTTTACGATCAGTACCTACAAGGTGCGTCCATAAAGTAAACGGACGGTTTGATATAAATAAGAAAAATATTACTCACCTTCAAATAAATTTATCTCCTTCCAAAGGAGTCTATGCCAATTTTCCAACGTTTCTTCAAATCATCGAAACACTGTTTATAGGCGTTGGATATAACCGTTCGCAAAATACGCGTAACATTTGATTTAATATCCGAGACGTTTTCAAATATCTGTCCTTTCATGACCATCTTAAGCTTCAGGAAAAGGAAAAAAAAACAGCTGGCGATAAGTCGGGAGAATATGGTGGGTGATTTATAACTGTAATTGAATGCTTAGCAAGATATTGTTGTACAGAAATTGCTGTATCGGGCCTTGCATTACCGTGTAAAAGAAACCATTGCCCAGAATCAAACAGTTCCTTCCTAACTCGCTTTATCCTGTTTCTTAATAGAAAAAGCACCTTCTTGTAAACATACTGATTGCATTTTTTGATTACAAAGGACATATTTACCACGAATTGGTTCCTGAAAATTGATGGGCGCATCTTGTATAACTACCTACAACTTCCGCAGATGCCATCATACATATTCATATAAATGAGATCCCCGACTTACAATGTTGTACACGAGAAGCAAAGATTATTAATTGGGACTGGTTCGGATTTATCCCGCCAGGGCGCATTAGTAGAAATAACGAAACATCATTCAGCATTAACTGAGAGAAACCAAGAATAATAATAAAAATTTTAAAGAAAGACAATTTCCCCCCGGTGGTATGAACAACCACGTAAGTCACGACTATAGTAAATAAATGACCCCTTAGCACCACTCTTTTACACAGAGGATCAAACATAAGCTTGCGTATCAAAAAATGAACGTCCAAACGAAATGGAAAGTTATTACAATCTAATAAAACCATCTGTGTAACTTATTTATTGTCTCTCTCTGTAAATACACCTAAAAAATCTCTCTGGATATCCACAAATAACTTTTTTCGTAGGAAAGCAAGAAAAAGACCCAAGAAAACTATTCTGTAGATAAATTATATTTTATGACTTTAAACCGCATTTTGTTCTGTAAAACAAAGCTCCTTTAACTATACTTTGTAGCCCAGTTTTAGGTATTTTTTCCTTTCTTCTGTTTCGTATAGAAGGGAATGTTTCATCTTCCTCATAAATACTTTTATGGATAAAGTAAAGGATCTTTTTTTTTTCTTCTTGCTATCGGGGATTATTTAATACATTTAAAAATTTTTGTGTTTGAAAAACTAGTCGCTTTTAGAAAACAGTGTTACAAACTTTATAACGCCATCAATCAACTATAAGAATTTTCATTTATGCAGACAATGCTATCAGAAAGTTGTACAGAAACTATAGAGGGGATTCACTCGAAAGAGGCCCGATTATTCTGTTGCTAGGATGAAGCGATCTGAACCCCCCAACCCTTAAATAAATAAATAATATATATATATATATATATATATATATATATATATATAAATAACGATATCTAAACTCCAAAACCTCTCAACTGAAAAATTACAAATTTTACTTGAGGGCCAAAAAACATTTTAGCAAATAAGTCACCATCTAGCTAGGTGTAGATAAATAAGTCACAGCTCTTCATTAAAATGCCTTTAGAATGCACTTAACAATATTTATTGCGTTTTCTTATCAACTGATAGGAGCAGAAGTGGGTTATGGTATTCCCACATAAAATAAAAACAGCAAAATATAATAGTTGAGAGGTTTTGGAGTTTAGGTATCAATAAACTACATACCTTGAAGTATGTGTAATCGATTGCATGCCATGCCATGCTGGAAGTATCGCCGCTTTCTGCCAGACACGTTTTGACGCGGTACTCCATGTTCCTGGACGAATTGCTAAGGATATCGAGGGGGGATAGCATCAATTTCAAATTTGATGTTTTCCTTCAAATCTTACACGGAACGAGGCTTGTTCCGATAGATTTTTCCCAAATGAAGATCTCTGGTGGTGACAGATCCGGCGACCGCGGTGGTCCAAACTCCTTTGAAACGACCCTGTTGCCGATGAAAGACTCCATTTCCCCCACGGTCCTTGCCGATGTATGACACGTTGTTCCATCTTGCTGGAAGTAACCTTCCGTTAACGCACGATCCTCCAGTTGCTTCACGAACTGACCGAAAATGTCCATGTGCGCGTCGATGTGAAAGGAAATAGGGCCTGTGATGAGAAACCGACATATCGCGCAACACACACCCGCGTCTTGATCAAGGATCGGTGTTTGGTGAGTGGTAAAGGAGCTGTTTCAGCTTCCTATATACGGGTATTTTGCGGGTTAACATAACCCAACAAATGGAACCACACGTCATCCGAAAGCCATGCGATGCGATGTGCCATCCACTGAGGAGCACATTATACGCTGTTTCTATCAGATTGCTCAGTCCTATCAAGGGTTATTACAGAATATTCAAGACCTCTGCCGAGTGAATTCCCTATATTATTGGCATAAAACTTATCTATCCAGTACTTTAATGCTTTATGCTTTCTAGAAATAGAGACAAATGTTTGACTAGACGTGATGTAGAGCACATATAATATGGTTTATGCCTATAAAAATTATCTATATATCGGCATAAAAATGATCTGTCCAGCACATTAATTAAGGTATCTTTTTAAAACAGAGACACGTGTCGTAGAAGCACATATGATTTATGCACATAAAAATCATAATAGCGGCATAAAAATTATCTATTATATACTTTGAAAAATATTTCTTTTTAGAAGAACAGACAAATGTTTGTTTTGATGTGCCGTAGAGACACATATGGTTTAATCCCATAAAAAGGATTTACATATTGGCATATAAATTATCTATCCAATACATTATTGAATAGATATTTTTAGAAACAGAAACAAGTATTAGTTTTGATGTGTCGTGGAGACACATATAGACACATATGCCCATAAAAATTATCTGTATATTGGCATACTAATTTTCTATCCTATACACTAATGAACAGGTCTTAGGAAGAGATAAGCGTTTGTCTTGATGTCCCGTGGAGCACATATGGTTTATACCCTTAAAAATTATCTATAGTGGCATAAGAATAATCTAATACACTAATAAATTTCGCTTTAGAAACAGAGATAAGTTTTTGTCTTGATGTGTCGTGTATTCACATATGGTTTACGCCCATAAAAATATATATCCAATACACTAATGAACAGATCTTAGACACAAAGACAAGTGTTTATCTTGATGTCTCGTGGAGACACATATGATTTATGGCCATAAAAATAATTTATATATTGACATAAATATTATTTATCCAATACATTAATGAATAGATTTTTTTAGAAACACAAACAAGTACTTGTTTTGACGTGTGGCGGACACACATATGGTTTATGGCCATAAAAATTATCTATCCAATGCATTAATGAATAGATATTAGACACATGCAAGTGTTTATCCTGATGTGTCGCTGATACACATATGATTTATGCCCATAAAAATTATCAATATACTGGCATAAAAATTATGTATCCAATACACTATTGAATCGATCTTTTGATCTGAGAAACAGAGACAAGTGTTTGTCTTGATCTGTCGCCAAGGCACACAAAGAATTCATTTGATATTCTGTTTCCCACTTCACATAGAATCCCACAATCCTGCCAGATATCTGCTCTCGAATTACTTCTAATCAGGCAGATATTAAAAGCATAGAATTACCATAACATATTTTAACATAAATGACAGAATTAATCTGAGTTTAATATCTGAATTTCTCACCGAGAGTGCACTCAAATTCCATTTAATCATAGCCTTAGCAGACCGTATTGATCTAAGTTCATACACTTTGATCTCCGTGCTGACAATAGGGACTTAAAATGATAATCGATTCAGATGAAGCTTTGAGTAGACACCGAATCACGCCGATAATAAGCACTGCAAGACGCAATCGAATTTGTTTTAAAACATCACAGGTAATGAATGCAAATAAGCACGTTATAGAAAATTCTCGAATCGAAATGTGAAACATATGAAAAGGAATTTTTTGATGAGAGAGACGGTGGTTTCAATTTACACACGAACGATTTGATGAGAACTGAAAATTGCAAAATTAAAATAACCCAATTGCTTAAGACTTGCTACCAATTCTACTGATTTATATAAGAGGTCGGACTCTGAAAACACGGATAATCAGACTATACAGGGTACACACCTATATCCGTTACAACCCCTCTAACATCCAAACAGTGACAGCTTAAGCCATAAAGTGGGTGTCTAGGTATAGTAAAAAGGCGATGCGCTACTCGATGAAACTTACAACGCCATCTATCGGCACATTTTGGAATGAGCGTTTTTATCTAAAAAATGGTACGATGTATGGGAAAAAAAAAGGGGTTACAAAGTTGTTCCGTATCATCGATTTAGTAAGAAAAGACAACTTGCGCACATTAATACTCAAAACAGAATGCAAAAAATGAACATGTGATTTTCAACACTATGGCGTCGTGAAAAAAGAGCGAAGTTCGCAAAGAACAGACAATCCAGTCCAGAGTGCATATGTGTATAGTGACTAATAGAGAGCATTTTCAGCACCATAAATAAATGATCCTGAGGATAGGGAAGTGTCTCAGTTTCTTTTTTCTACTCTTTATGACATGACAATTTTCGAAATCGTGACCAAACAAATGTTCATTTTCAGTTTTCCTTCTATAGAATCTCAATTTATTTCTTTATTGACTTCTCCAATTTTTAGTTTAATCCATACAGTTTAATATTTCTTAATGCTCCAAAAATTGGGAATTCAGTTGCATACTTGCCTGTTATATTCAAGGCACTTTTCAGTTAAAAATGTACAGCGTAATAAATATTAAATATATATAAGCATGGAGAAAATTCTTTATAAATGAACCAAAAAAGATACAAAAAAACTTTACGTTATTAAATTGAAGCACCCTATAGCACTTTGCAAAGTCAGTAAGAACTCTCATCTCTTATTGCCACCAGCAAAAAAATAATCGCAATTTCCTGTTTCGGCAAAACAACATCGGATTTCACCAACTGCTTGCACGAATGAAAGTATTATTTATTGAAAAATGTCTCATGAAAGCAAATGATGTACGAAAAAATATCCATAAATTATTATTGAAATATTTAAGCTAAACTTTAACGGTTTCATAGAAGTAAAAGAGAAAAAGTTTAAAATAATTAATTACCGTAAGCGTTATTTACAACTGGGAAAATGCAGAACGTTAAACAATTGCAAGAAAAAAAGGGATAAACTATTTTTACTTATACTAATGGAAATATGAAAACTTATGAACTGTTAGGGACTGTTCACATAGATATCCGTCAGCGTTACTCGTATTGAAATATATTTCACCAATGACAAACCTCCAAACGATTAGCCATGAAATTATCAAGGTATGCGATTGGTTTAAAATATGTCGATACGTGTAACGCTGATGGATTGTATGTGAAAAGGCCCTTATTGTGGTGTTTTTTTAGACAGACAGATACACACACACACACACACACACACACACACACATGTAATATATTAAATATTATGCCCTCCATTCTAGCATTTAAACTTCCTTTCCTTCATTCAATCCCCAGTTATATTAATTTATCGCTTTAAGACCCTTAGCCACAGAGAGCTTCCTAGGAATCGCATGCCTTGCATTTCTTAGAATCGCGAGCCCCAAACTCTGCTGACCCTACAAAGAATAGTCGCATGTACCTCGCCTCTCGCGCCTAAAGTAGAAATGTGATATTACTCCCGAGCCGTTCTTCTGGAAGTACGGATGTATTTTTGTCGCTCTAATAAATGATTCGACCCGACTGCTTCCAATTTTAATTGTATTCCTTTCAGACTTAGTCTAGCCCCAGCCATGTAAATATGAGATAGTTTTTCCTTTCAAGTTATAGTTTAAGGTCGTGATGTAATGGGTCTCTCTCTCTCTCTCTCTCACTCACTCACACACTTTATATATTATATATATATATATATATATATATATATATATATATATAAAGGCGAAACAATAACGTTTCCCTTCATTAACTTTGACAGAACATTATCCCTCAATTTGATTTTGATCTAGATATACCAAATTAATCTATTAGATTTTCCCCGAAGTCCACGTGCGGACAGAAGGCTTATATAAGATGATTGTTCGAGAACCATAACGAGCCATCACCCTATATGACGCGTTAAAGTCAGGTGTAAATTTTTAACCAATTAAAAGTTTTGCTCGCCTTTACCTCTCTAGTAACCGAGCGTCTCTGTCAGCTTTTGTGTGTTCGTATTAAAACCCAACATGAGGTGAGTTTGAGCTCTCCGTCCGTTACGTCGCAACGTTGCGCTGCCGGGATTTTTCCCGAAGTAAGTGATCTGTAGAAATGTTTGATGTACGGATGTCCAGTGAGAAACTACCTTATAATAAAAACCTTTAGAAGTAAAGCTAAGTACATCGTCCTTCTAGAAGTGCCCTTTCTCTCCAGCGTTCCTGCATCAATATGCCAGCCACTCGTTTTGCTGAAACAGCCACGGCTACTCTTCTCGGTAATTTTGAATCTCCCTACTTGAGGGACCATCGCCTACCCCGGTTCCAAGACTACGGATTAAATCGGAACTTTCCCGAGTTACCCCGGATTTATTACTTACACACACACACACACACATATATATATATATATATATATATATATATATATATATATATATATATATATATATATATATATATATATATATATATATATATATATATATATATATATATATATATATATATATATATATATATATATATATATATATATATATATATATATATATATATATATATATATATATATATATATATATATATATATATATATATATATATATATATATATATATATATATATATATATATATATATATATATATGAGATGACATTCACATGACGTAGTGGAGGAGATGATACACGGCAGTGTATACGTAGCCAGTGGAGAGAAGAACCTCTGAAGGGACGCACAACAGAGATGAGAAGCACAAAGTCAGTGAACTCTTTTATTTGATCCGAATAACGAAGACAGTACACCGACTTTTCAGCAAAGCAACTTGACAGCAGGTAACTAGACCTTAGGACGCAAACAAGCTAGCCACCGGACCTGCCGGGGCTTGAGTATCGAATACGGTTACATCATAATACAGTTGGAAGCAGTACGTGGACAAGAGACAGAGGAATGACAGAGCAAGGCAAGGAAGGGCCGAAAAGCGCTGGTCAACGTTTTTACACTATGGGGGAGCTAGGCGTTTAAAATCTTTCAATTGGCTAGAACCGAACATCCGACTTGATAACGTGAGACATGACTCATGATTCTAAACATTCGATGCAAAGGTGCGTGGTTTCTGAATATCCTGAATTATAGTCGCATGACTTTCAGCGCGTGCATTAAGGGACAAACTAGTTAGTCAATCTATTTACTTCTAGGTCACAATTTAGAATAGGGGCTGTGTTTTATTGCAAGGAGAATTTAGAATACGCGGCAAGTAATAATGGCGAGGTATTATCGTTACATATATTAGTTTTTTGAAAAAGCTTTTTAAAGTCTATGTTCTAAACACAATTTTGTTTTAATATCTCACCGACATCCCTGCATGGGATACAATTTGAATACATCACTGCCAGGATCTCTTATTATTCTAAAACACATATCTTCCACTCTTCCCTGAAAATACAGAATTAATTTCCCTTCAGAATACGATTTTGAATTGACACAGTATCAAAGGAATAAACAATTCTTGGAAACCGCGTTCACGTTAACTTTATGGAACCGCAAGCATATTTGTGAAGTTCGTACCTGCTCAAACATTAACGTCACCGGTTTTCCATACCTCGAAAATTAGATACATATTTATGCTCGGAAAAATTCAAATCATAAAATTTTCAGGAATATCCTAACACAATGAACTTTGTTCGTTGCATCTGCGTCTACTCCTTTTCAAGGAAATATTCACGTACTGGTAGGGATCTCTGTCACAACAAAAGGTGTTTGTGTTGCCAGAATAAAAAAGAGAAGAAATTCTTTTATAGATTCGTTTTATATTTGCGGTGGGCGAGAAAAAGCCGGGACATTCTTTAATGATCTGGTTTTAGGCTTTGAAAGAACACGCCCACTCTATAACACTTTTTGTTAAAAAAAGAAACGTGAGGCGAATAGAAGTAAACGAAAATGACTACAATGAAACGGGCCAACGAAAATGGAATTTTCTGGGAATATTATCAATAACAAATGAAACTGGATTATACCTAAAGCAGTGCAGTGACAAGGGAAACAGAAATATGTTAATGACTAGCTGAACACTCGCACTTCGCTACGGAGTACATTCAAATTAAATACAACGGTCAATGTATGCAATTAATGCCAAAAAATAAAAATAAATAAATATATATATATATACATATTTATAATAAATACAATGATCAATGTATGCAATTAATGTAAAAAAACTAAAAAAAGATATATTTATAAAAATCGCAACGGATATTTTTGTAGACAAAATAATGTAGAAGAAAATATTCAAATTAAATCTAATAGAACATAGTAAAGAATATAGTACAGTTAATATAGTACATTTTGAGGGACATATCTTTTACTGCATTTTAATATTTTTTGGATAATGTCCAATCGTCTGCCGCATTAGCAAGAAAAAAAAATGTTTTTTGTCTATTTCCTTGTTATGCACGTGACGATAAATTAATTTAAAGTACAAGAAAAAGAAATCACGTGATCGGCATTTAATAAATTAAATTCTAAAATTGAATGTTTAAAAATTCACCAAAAATGTGAAAATGAAGGTAAAGATTCGAAAAAGATTTCATTTTAAAGGAATTTTTAGGATCTTTCTCGTGATATAAATTTTATAACCCTCAAATTATTATTTTAAACGCAAACTTAAAAGTTACTAAAACAGCTTAAAAATTTATTTTTAAAAAAAATCTAAGAAGAATTTTCCAAAAATCTCTCTGAGTGCACCCCTACATTATAAGAAGAATCTCCATGCAACATTTCAGCCCTTTAGGTCCAGCGGTTTGGTCTGTGCGTTATCTGTCAGTCAGTCAGTCAGTCAGTTACGGAACTGTTTTATATATTCTATAGATTACCGTGATCAATGAAGGAGAATTAGATGTGTTTCAATGATAACGAATGAATCAGAAGTGTATGTTAATGACTGCAATAACAAATAAAATAGAAATCTATGTTAATCGCAGCAATATAAGATTTAACCCTTCAGCTGGCGCGTCCGTGTATAAAGTGCAACATTTTCGTAATTTTGAATGTTTTGTTTTTACATATAAGGTTTGAACGTTCTAATTCAAACTTCAGTACGAAGGACCGTTACTGAGGAACGTAGTCCTTCGTTAAAAGCACAGGAAGCTTTAGTACAATTTGGCGTTATCCGCCGTTACCATGGGGAGACGGGCCACATTGAACCCCCCCCCCCCATATTGACACTATAAAAATGTGATCAAAATCACATGCATTTAGTTAAAAGAGTGATGTTTATTTGATCATTTTCTGTCTATTGGAAATTTATCAGTTCAAATTTTTAAGGTTGATTCTGCCTTAAACCTTCCCTTTTTTTTATATGGGGACGTAGACAAGAATCCACACACCCACAATCAAATTTATGCAGCTATTACACGGTATCCCGCATATCACGAAGATGAACAATCTTGTTGTTTTTTAGCTTTATGGACATAATAGGAATCCATTCGCAAGTTACCTCTAGATCCAACAAACCGGACAGTTTTGAAGTAAGGCGATTGTACCTGCATTCTTTGGCCTTTAATTAGAAATATATCTCAATATTATCAACATTTTATACTCGTCATAAAACTAAGAATCATTATTTTCAATTTCAAAAGAAAAAGTTTATTACAAAAGGAATAATCAAAGTTGAAAGAGACGTTGCACTTTGAGCCACGCACGTCTGCTAAATTGGCGCGCCCGCTGAAGGATTAATTAACATTTCTGGGAAGTGTTTCCGTCACGAATGTAGCAAACGTTTTTGAATGACTACAGTGAGGAATAATACAACATACTAACAATGTCTAATAAAAACAGTTTTTTTTAAATCGTGAATAACACTAATAACGAATAACATTGGAATATAAACAAATTTCTGCATAGAAAAAATAAACACGTTAATGGTAACTATGATTAATGAAACACATATAGATGAGAAATGCCATAATAACGAAAATATGGGGATTACAACAGTAAATGAAACAGAAAGCTATGGGAATTTCAACGAAAACCTATGAAATAGAAATTTACTTATATTACAGAAGTAACAAATGGAACAAATATGTATGTGAATTTCACAGCAATATGGAATGGAACAGATATTTGGGGAACCGTGTAGTGACGAATGAAACAAACATACTTACATCAATGTCTACACAGTGGAGAACGAAGCAGAAATATCTCTGAATGCCTACAACGTGGGCGGAACAGGAATGTTTGTGAAGGACTACAAGCCGAACGAAACAGGAATACTTGTGAATTATCTCAGTGTCAAATAATACAGAAATGTATTCGAATTATAGTAGTATGGAATGACATAGAAATATGTAAAAAAGACTGCAGTGACTAATGACACATACTTCACTGTCTACACAATGGTGAATGAAACAGGAATACTTGTGATTGTCTACAGTGGCAAACGTAACAGGAATACCTGTGAATGAGCTCAGTGACCAATAAAACAGAAATTTATGCGAATAACAGCAATATGGAATGAAATAAAAATAAAAATGAAAGACCACGGTGACGAACGAAAGATAATCAATGTATACTACACATTGGTGAATGAAACGGGAATACTTTTAAGCGACCACAATTGCGAATGAAACAGGAATTTAATATTTGTAAACGACCACAATTGCGAATGGAAAAGGAATATTCGTAAACGACTACAATAGCACCCTTTACACGTACGCTCTTTCGCGAGTGCTTGGAGCGTATGGGATTGAGAGAGGGAAAAACTTGCGGTACGCTCCAAAGCAGCTTTCCCTTCCTCTCCGACACCTTCACACGTGCACTCAATCGCGCGGGATTGTGGTTTCACGCGGGAAAGAGCGTACGTGTAAAGGACGCTAATTGCGAATGAAACATGAGTATTTGTAAACGACCACAAATGACAATGGATAAATGAATATTCGTAAACGACCACAATTAAGAATGGAAAAGGAATATTTGTAAACAACTACAATTGCGAATGAAACAGGGATATTTGCGAATAACTACGAATGCGATAGAAAAAGAAATACAAGTGAATGAGATCAGTGACAAATAAAGCGAATGTAAGGTAATTACGGCAATACGAAAAGAAACAGAATTTTGCTGAAGATTGCAGTGACGAATGAAACCCACTTCAATGTCTTTACAATGGTGAATGAAACATGAATACACGAGAATGACTGAATAATGACAAATAAAAATGCAAATTATATCATTTCCAGCAATCATTCTATCTATATATCTATCTATATGTAATAATAATGCCCCACCATTATTAATTATCTTATAATATTAACTCCACACCAGTTTAAATCTAACCCATTTATTCGCAGCTTTTGATATTGCCTTTCCCGTTATATAATTAACTTCGTTCCTTCTGCATGACGCCTGCGCATACCTACAACTAAATAAACAAAAAGTAGAGTCGTTTATCACCTGCATTTATGCATTTTAAAAAGCGTATATCGAAGAACATTGCATTCTTCTCAAAAACTCTCTAGCTAAAATCTTAATTATATAATCACATACTATTACAAAATTCTTCCCGTCAAGCACTTTTATACATATTCATCTTTAACTTGGAAATTTTAAAGGACGAGGAACTAATTAACTTCAGTATTGTTCGAGACACTGTAACTTTCCATTTATGACTGCTAATTATTTACGAAAGTGAAAACAAAGCAGGGGATAGTTAAATAAAACTTGCGAAACAATGTTGGAAAAGTATATCCTCTTGAACCTTCTTATGTATCGAAAAGGAAAAAGGATAAATAAGGTTTCAGAGTTTTCAGTCCTTTAATTGAAGTTATAATTGCATTTTCTATCCTTTTATACTAGCATTTTATTTTTTTTTTCTTATACAGAAAGAAATCTGATTTTTCAACATTAAATGTTAAGAATATATCTATAGCGTTAGTAACAAAAATCGCATTGCAATTACTGCTATAACTATTCTGAATCTACGTAGATACATATTTCAATAATCTCAGGTATACAATGCGTCCTTTATAATGATATCTTCGCCTTTTTATAATTATTCAGCGATGTGACATTTTAAAATTTAAACCGCTTGTTATTTTAATTAAGTAAATACTTCGTAGTACTTTAATTTTGTTACTCTGAATATTTTCAAATTTATTCTATATGACTGCTTTTATATATATATATATATATATATATATATATATATATATATATATATATGCGCACGCACGCACACACACACACGCATTCGTGCACGCACACACACACACACACACACACACACACACACACACACACACACACACGACTTCATAGAGGTCTGGGGGTTAAATTAACTATTAACAGATTATAAATCCAACTGTTATGTTTCGTTTTTCTGTAACCGTTATTTTCCGTTTTCCGTTATTTAACAGTTACTGTTTGTTGATGTAACAATTTAGCTATACCAGGTAGGTTTCTGCAAATCATTCTCTCGCTCCATATTTTTTAATCTTTTATCTAATATTAGCAGTACAGGGTGTTTGCCGTACATTTTTTTTGTAGTACCACCAGTTTATTACACTTCCGAACACTTTCTATGCACCAAAGAAGACTCGACATAGTAATTAAGGCCTACAGGGATTGAATCTCTGCCGGCGAATATGGTACCACCTCAATACAAGCCAAACATCTCCGGGAGCGACATCTGTGTGGCTCGTACCCTTCTCCCCCCGCTACAAACCCGATAGAGGAACTTTCTGGCCTGTAGATTAACGTGCCCATATCTGGCGTAGATACGAGACTTATTACACTTCCAGATCAGTCTACTTTACATTCTCAGTGGTCAGGCATTATTTTAAAGAAAGATTGCTCAGAATTGGAATAACACCTGGATCCTTTCATGAGTACTAACTCAGCAATCCCCGTGAGTTTTGTTTTCATCCGCTATCCTGTCGACTTTAATGATTTATTGGCCTATTAGTAAAACACGAGATTTTATAAATACTAGTTGGTACTCGTCAAAACATGACGGCTAGATAGTAAAAAAATGCATTTATACACAAATTACACCCATCACATCATATCCAAATGTTGAAAATCATAATAATGCGCAGAAACAAATTAATGTGTTTAAGCAGCTTCGAGATTAGTGAGTATCTAAAAACAGATTTAAAAACGTCACTGAGCATGCGCAGAAAGCAATTTTTTAAAATTTTAAATTATCGCTAATTAAACAACGCAAAATAAACAATTTTCATCAGGTTTAATCTTATATTTCCCAAACATAATTATCATAAAAATAAAAATGGCAGAGAGAGATCTAGAGACTCCGCGTAATAAACGTGTTTATCATTAAAACATGTCACTGAGCATGCGCAGAAACAGTAAGTTTCTAAATCAATATTTACAGGGTGGCTAATAAATACTGTAACACTCCAAAAAATAAGAGTTAATTTTAATCGTTTGGAAAAACAATTTATCTATTTGTGTGATTGGCAACTTTTTGTAAACGCAGACGATTTTTGTTTAAAGTGAAACATGTAGAATATTTTTAAAGATGGAAGCCAAAAGGTTAATGGTTAAACAGCTTTTTGATCGCGGATTTTCTGCAGGTAAAATATTTAAGCAATTAAAATGCCTTGGTTTTAATAGGACGTTTATATATAGGACTATAAATAGATTATTGGATACCAATAGCTGTAAAGATCGACCAAGGTCCGGTCGTCCACGCACTGTTCGTACAAAAGAACGTATCAAAAGAATTCGTGAAAAGATACGAAGAAATCCACAACGTTCTGCAAATAAAATGGCTGCAGAAGAGAGCATCAATCGCAGAACTATGCAACTTATCATAAATGAAGACCTGGGTTTTCGCCCTTATCGCAAAAGAAAAGTTCAAGGTTTGACTACTGCACAAATAGTAAAAAGGTTACAAAGATGTAAGAAATTGCTGAACCGGCACGGTAGCAAAAGTGTTGAAAAAATAATTTTCTCTGATGAGAAGCTGTTTTGTACAGAACAAAGTTATAATGCTAAAAATGATGTTGTATATTCAGCAACCTTCGAGCATATACCTGAAAATCTTCGAACTGTTAAACGCTTTCAGAACAAGAATTCTGTTATGGTTTGGGCTGCAGTGTCACACAATGGAAAACTGCCTCTGAAATTCATCGATAAAGGGGTAAAAATCAATGCTGAATATTACAAACAGGAAGTATTGGCTACACGTTTATTACCACATGCTAACAGATTGTATCTCAAAAAGAATTGGATATTTCAGCAAGATTCTGCACCGTCCCACCGATCCAAAACAACACAGGAATGGCTCCATGCCAATTGCCCGAAGTTTATCAAGCAAGAAGATTGGCCACCTTCTTCACCAGATCTAAATACTTTAGACTATTGCATTTGGGGGATTTTAGAGTCTAAAGTAAATGCTAAGCAGCACAGAAGTTTGGACTCCCCCAAAGCTTCCATACGGAGTGAATGGGACAAATTACCTCATAAAATGATTCGTGCCGCAATAGGACAGTGGCGTAAGAGATTATCTTTAGTAATCGATAAAGATGGCGGTCGATTCGAGTAAAATTATTTCATGGTAAACTTTCATGTATAATGTTCATACTATTGTTGTATTTTCCATTTTCTATTTCATCTGTGTGTAATTAAATGATTCGATATTTGTCACAGTATTTATTAGCCACCCTGTAAACATGGCATTGAGCATGAAATCAATTTTTAATTTCAAATTATCGCTCATTAATGGAAATTGCGGTAACAAAAACCAAATTTCACAAATCTACAGATTACTATGTTTTGTTTAAGACCAAAATGAACTAAATGGATGCAGTAGTTTTCTCTCACGGACTGCCCAAAAAGTTGGCTTAGCAACTTAAATATATAGATAATCACTCAGCTATTTATGGTAAAATTTAAAGAATCGCAAGAAAAAGTATAATAATGCGCAGAACAGATATTTCCTTCCGCAAAATACTGATAAAACGAAAAGAATAAAAATCTCTCATTACTCAGGTTGGCATTTCAATTTTACCTTTTTAGTGAACGCGGTATAGTTTGAAAAAAATGAGCACTTTTTTTCCTTTTACTATTTTTGCACATCATAAAATATCAACCTAAACAATTTCCTGCAGAATAATATGGAAACTGTGCATAGACAATTAATACTTTTAGTTTTTCCGGTTTTTTTTATTTTTAAGGTTTACAATAATAGCCGTTCTATCCTATAAAATCGATTTTAAGTAAGTTATTCATTTAAAACAATGTAACTCCAAATAAAAGCAAAAAAATTCATTTTAAAACATATCTTTATATTTTTATTTTATTACAAAATTAATTCCTAATTCTGTCATAAGAACTTACCGACTTATACATAAATCAGGCAACTTTTATACTTAAAAAAAATTCATTTATATTCAAAATTGCCAATTTTTTTATTATATTTGTTCACAAAAGGCGCCTTTGTAACTTCCAGGATCAATATTCCAATAAAGGAATTTGTCTAGTGGAAAAAAAAATCCAAATTTTTGCAAAAACTCATTTAAAAACATGAAATCTCTATAATTTCCTTTTATTTCAAAATCCAATCAAACTATTATATAGGTTCTAATGACTATATATATATATATATATATATGTTTAAACATCATTAATTTTTTTTAATTCTTTAAAAATCATGTTCACGGAAGTAGCCTTTGTAATTTTAGGAATCAATTTTTCAATATATTAATTCGTCCCTTAATAAAAGTAAATTAACTCCAAAACTATGCAAAAATTTCTTTCAATACACGAATCGTTTTATGTTTTAATTGTGTATTTTTCTCTATGTTTTTGTGGCAAAATCCACACAAAATTCTATCAAGTAGATCCGGTTGATTTACATAAAATGCATGTATTGAAGTATATACAATGAAACTTCTCTAGCCCTCCACCCCACTAAAACGACGCTATTTAGTTCAGAGCCGATTCAATACACTCCCTGGAGCCAAGGTTATTTTACGCCCTTTTTCCCGGCCACCCCTCAAAACGGCCACTTTTTTTTCGGAACCATGACTGGCCACCAACATAGAGAAGTTTATATATACAGGGTGTCCAGAATTAAACTTCCCTATTTTAAAGTTGTCTACAGTCAAAACTATTGTTCAGAAAGTAATGAAATTTTGTGTGGATGGGAATTTGTTTGAACCAATATTAAAAAAAAATAGTTCAAAATTACACCACCAGAGGGCGTTTTTGCATGAATTACACATTTACGATTGGTTCTTTACTTAAGATTTCACCACCTTTTTATCGATAGGTCACCCTAACATAATAACTCATACTGATTCAATTTTAGAATCCTTAAAGTGATTGCAAAGTCGATCTTACACTTGTTCGATAACTGATTTTCGGACAAAAGATTTGAAGGAACGAAGAAAAAACAAATATGCTAATTAATTTTTGTCGACGTTGAGCAGAAGCTGTTATAAAACCTAGAAACTTTCATGGATATTTTGTTTTCAGCGTGCTTGCTATTGCTAATCAGACTGTCATCGTTACGATTACCAGATCGAGCTTTGTTAGCAAAATTGTTTTACCAAAACGATAATTCAGCACTAGTTGCTCTACGAAAATTTCAAAGTTTGAAGGGGATACGAAAAGGTCCATTAACTGTTAAAGGTCTCCGATAAATTTGAAGAAACTGGTTCTTTTAACATTCGTTCTAGAAGAGGAGTGAATCCTGTTTCCGCAGAAGCTGAAGAGAAGGTTGCGTTTCAGGTGGAAGAGGACAAAGCTTCCAACGAAACGGCTAGCACCATTGTCCGTCGTGTTGCAGAAGCATTGGATTTGCCCCGTTCAACTGTCCAGAAGGTCATGCGGAATATCCTCCGGTATTATCCGTACAAGCTTCGATTTTTGCAGAGATTGATTACAAATGATTTCGGGATTCGACAGCGGTTCTCACTTCAGTTTCTTGCTCGCTTTGCGGTTGATGCAGAATGGCCTTGGAATATCCTCTGGACAGACGAAGCACATTTCTATTTGGACTGTTCGGTGAATACTCGCAACTGCCGAATTTGGGAACCAGGAAATCAGCGTTTAATCTTAGATGTTCCGACGCATTCACCGAAAGTAACCGTGTGGTGTGGATTATCTGCATTTTTCATTCTCGGCCCGTACTTCTTCGAGGGATTAAGTACTAGAGGTCCAGTATCATGCTCTGTCACCGGGGAGCGATATGCATCCTTGTTACTGAATAAAATTGTTCCGGATCTGCAATCACGTCAGTGCCTTTCACGCACAATTTTTATGCAAGATGGAGCTCCTCCACACATTAGCCTTCGTGTTAAGAACGTTCTCAAAAATCACTTTAAAGAAGAACGTGTCATAAGCCGCCACTTTCCTAATGTGTGGCCTCCCCGATCCCCAGACCTCCACCCATGCGACTTTTGGCTTTGGGGGCATGTGAAACATCTAGTCAGTCTTGATAAACAAAGAACTATACCTGATCTGAAAGATAGCATTTTACGACATGCATTTTCCTGGACACACTGCGGACAACATGCTATATTAAATTTCAAATGGTAGCTGACAATGATGGCTGTCATGTTGAACATGTCTTGTTGATATAAATTTTTTTAACCATAGTAAATTTTGGCTAAATGTGTAATTGATCATAAAACGCTCTCTGGTGGTGAAATTTTGAACTAAATTTCTTATTCGATCAAACAAATTCCCATCCCTTCAATATGTCCTACACAAAATTTCATAACTTTCTGAACAATAGTTTCGACAACTTTAAAGTAGGGAAGTTTAATTATGGACACCATGTATATATATATATATATATATATATATATATATATATATATATATATATATATATATATATATATATATATATGTGTGTGTATATGTGTATATGTGTATATGTGTGTGTGTGCGTAATATCCCCATTACACCACGTCCTTAAATTATAACCTGAAAGGGAAAACTAGCTCATATTTACATGGCTGGAGTTAGACTCAGCCTGAAAGGAATAAAAGTTAGATTTAAATACAATTGGGCCAAACTTCTTAGTACATCGTTTATTATAGCGAAAATACATCCGTTCATTCCAGAAGAACAACTCGGAATCATATCACCTTTCAACATTAAACGCTAGAGTTCGAAAAAATAAAATAAAATATGTGGCTATTATTTGTAGGGTCATTAGATTTAGGGGCTCACGGAGTTAACCTACTCCTGAATAAGGACAAATACACGTGTAAAAATACAAAGACATGCGATTTTAAAAGAGATGAATTAATATTACTGGGGATTAGATTTAGGAAAGGGAATATAATGCTAGAATGGAGGGCATACTATTTAAGATATTACATACATAGACATTATATATATATATATATATATATATATACACACATAGACATATATACATATACATGTATACATGCATACATATATATATATATACACACACATAGACATATATACATATACATGTATACATGCATACATACATACATAAATACATAAGCATTTTAAGTATTGTGATTTAAACTTTTGTGGGTTGGCACCTTGTCGCAAAACCCTGTGCCATTACACCTAATGCTCCCGGTATGATGATGAACTATTCATTTATAAATTGTTGCTCAGTCGAAAATTCTGAAAAGTTTGAAGAATACAGAACGCTGTTCAAAATTTTAATAGCGATACCTTGTGATGAGTGTCATATAAATCCCTTTAGAATTGAAAATTTATAAAAGAGTTTACGTGAAACCATTTCGAGGTAAACAGACCTGAAGTACGGATACTCACGGCAAGGTACAGATGAGCAGTTAAACATAAAATACTATCTGGCAACGGAATCGTCGTAGAAAAAGGCTTATTTTCTTGCTTAGTCCTAAAAAGCGTATATTTATTAAGCAAAGTAAATGAAAACTGCATAATATATTTTAAGCCTAGAAAAAATAAACATGTACTAAGCCAAGAAAATAAAATCCGTATAATATATACTAAGCCAAGAAAATAAAAAACTGTATTATATGTGTTAAGTCAAGAAAATTTAAAAAAACCGTAAATGTTTTAATCCAAACATGTATTAAGCCAAACAAACATGTATTAAGCCAAAAAATTTAAAAAACGTATTACATATATTAAGCCAAGAAAATAAAATAAAATCCCGTATAATATGTTTTAAGCCAAAAAAATATAAATTGTTTTTCGAAGAATTTTCTGTCCTGGATGACCAGAAAATTTAGGAATGAACCAGAAATGAGTATAAAAGGAATTATACATCCGTAGAGGCAATTTCCACTCTAAAATGTTCTTTCGCTGGAACGCAATCAATCATAATATTTTTATCTAAAAATTTCTACGGTTATTAAAGTTACTGAGACATCTGTTTTTGACACAACGACTGCATACATCTTAATTTAAGGAAAAGTTACGAAGGGAATTGTCGTAGAAAAGATTGCCACGGGAAAAGTAACTGCGAAAGCTATAAATAGAACTACATCGTTGAACGGCTACTTGCAATCATTTGTATCGATTCGGGAATTATCTTGGTTTCTTTGTTTCACAGACAACCGAGATGGGTTCAGCCTGTGATCTGAAAAACTCTGTTGCATGAACAAGCCCAAGAAAAAGTAAAAAAATTTGTCATATTATATTTGTAACAGGAATTAATTTGTAAACAGTTAAAATTAAATTCCTTTTAAGTCCTAACAAGCGCAACTAGACCCTTCTAAGTCTCCAGTCATTTTGCCCGACAGGAAAGCACAATTTTTGGGCAAATTTAAATAGATTCACAAAATTCCGCGTGAAGTATCGCGATCTAACGGTATGCGATTTTACTTTTTTGTTTTAAAGAATTTTCTTCCCAAGTTCAGTTAAACTCACTTGGTTTTTTACTCAAATTCACGGTGTTTTACCGAAAAGCAATGCTGCTTTTGACATATCCAAAGATCAGTTTAAGTTTCACCTTACTCGGACATATATATATATGTATGTGTGTGTGTGTGTGTGTGTGTGTGTGTGTGTCAGTCAGTCAGAGATTTTTTAAGAGGTTAAACTTTAAGAGGTCAAAAAGGGGGTTTTCTACGGAAAGTCTGAAAACGTGTGCAACGCGGGAGAGAAAACGGAGTTGAGCGGGAAGATTTACGAGCCTTATCGCGGGTGTTGACGTCAGACAGCTATTTTTTAGAGTTTCGCGCGAAAAATCAACTGCAGACTAATGGTGCATATACATTGGTACAGAGTTCTCTGCCTGCAGATCCCCGACTCCTTTCATCACATTAGTCACGGTAACATTAGACACGGTATTTAAAACCACCCCCATTCCAATGAACACGTGTCTTCCAGATATTCCCCCATTTAGAACCCCCCCCATTCAAGCCCCAAGGTCCCTCGTGTTTCTTGATCTAGTGTCCCCCGCCCCCACTGTCACCATTTGACCCCCGGGACCTCGGGTTCTCCTTTGATGCTATGTATCGGACCGCCAGAGGAGGAGATCCACGCATATACAGAGTACAGAGAGAACATAAATCACTGGCAGATGCAGAGAACTCTGTACCAATCTGTATGCGCTATAAGAAAAGAACATTGTGGAACCTTCGGTGCAGCGTAAGCAGACAAGTCTTGCCGGGCTTGAAACAAAGAAATAGCTTTAGAGACGATGTAGCTGCCTAAAGGTTTAGACATGCCGCTTGCGGTGCGGCCAAGATAAACGGGATAAGGAATTTAGATTGATAGAAACTTAAGTGCTAGGAATTAAATCGTAAAACGTTAATGCTACGAATGGGGAGGAGACCCTTTTGAATGTGTGGGGAAACCCCAATGGATTCGAAATCCATCTGGGTTTCCCCGCACAGGTTCGAATCCTGTCGACTTATGGCACAGCGTTTCTTCACGCCCTTCTTTAAACCTCCATCTCCAAAATTATTCCGTAAAGTAGCAGTCTAAGGCCGGAATACTTCTTCAAAGTGAAGTCGGTCATTACATTGCAGTCAATGGGCCGGTGGCGAGTGGGTAAATAAAACAAGTTCTTGTCCTTTAACAACGTTTATTAATCATTGAATCATCAAAAATCTCTGACATGTATATACTCAACTCTAAATTATACACTTTTCTAGGAATTTTAAGTAACTTTTTTTTTTTAAATGTCCAATGACAAGCAATGAACAAAAGTAAAAATAAGAACAAGATTCGTGTGAAACGGAGAAGGAAACAGGAACATACTAATTGCTCAATGCTTTTTTCTCCCAATATCGGCTACAGAGATCAGTGCCTCGCAGGTCTGGAGGTGGCAAATGGTGCACAAATAGTGCAGAAAGGACTCGAGCGTCTCAGATGTTTAGCCAAGCAGTCATGACCAGTTAAAAATCGGATCGTGGCTACCGAATCCTTCCTTGGTTAATGTGGAAGGAATGCACTATTAACAACCCATAACTTGTTAGAACCGGCATCTTTTAATTCTTGATAAAATAGGTCCTTCAATTTCTTCTCGATAAATACCTTTACAGGTTTCGATGCGATCGGCCTGCACGGATTCTGCTTAAAATTTTAAGCAACCAGAGCCCCTCAAAATTAGACATTCTCTATTATTGTTGTTAATCTCCACGTCTAGCTTCGGCTGGACCAAACCCACTCGTCCATTCACCCTCACAAAATCCTAAACCAAAAGAAGATCTGGAAAAAGGTCGTTGAGAGTCAACCCCAGGCACTCGAGAAGTGCGCTGGGGAGGCATGGTCCGAATGGCCTTTAAGTCAGGCGGAATGAGTCTTGTGACCACAGTGTTGTATGAAAGAATGTCTTCCGTGTGGATCTGTCGCAGATGAGACCAAGAGATCTTCCGGGACGATCACCACGACACCAAGAGTGTTCAGGGGACACAATCAAAGTCTGCCTATCAAGATTTTTTCTAATAGAATAGATTTCCATTAATGTCAAAGAGTGAGAGGTGGTCAAAGGCTCATCAGCACCCTACTGTGTCAAATTCTCTGCCACGTCGGAAAGGAAAAAAAAATCTTGTAAAAAATTTAATAAAAATTTTCTCTGTAAAAATTTTCTGCCAGGTTACTCTATGGTCCTATCATTAATGAGTTGGTGTCCAGTAAGCTTGCTTATTCATCTGCTATTCACTCCAAGTGCAAATGAAACCTTCTTTAATTACTGACCGAGATTCATTATTTCAACAGGAAATTCTGATGCATTCCTAACACAAGAGTACTACATTTTAATTTGTCATTATTATCCCCAAAACCGGGCTTCCGACCGACTGACTCAATCAGGTATATCTCCAGCTAAAATAAAACGCAATTTTATATGATAACTGCTATAATCATTTGCCCTTTGACCAACTCATTTACCAGCCCAAGTGACAAAACTGTTTCTGCGATCCTTACGCAAATATATTGAAAACTCAATAATACGTATACTCGAGTTATATGATACATCCAGTAATCGCATCCCTAATCACTCATTTATATATTATATATATAATAGCCGTTGTCTCTGTATAACACTTTTGGGCTGTACCCATCTTTCAGTTGAAGCCCTCGGTAAACAAACAGCCGGTTATGCTTAATTTCAATTTCAGATGTGGATCAGAATTTTTCTTACCTAAAATCTAATATCTTCTCCATCAAATCACATTTGTTCAGCCTATTTTTCTATAAAACATTCCGAACTAAAAAAAATTGGATGCTTTTAGCTGTATATTTAACAATTTTTAAAAATCTGTTTACTTTTGCGATGAATTCTGAAAGTAAACAAACTTGAATGTGAATGAATCAAGTAGCTCAAGTATTCATATCGCGTAGTGAGCTGTAAAAAACTGGATGTCAGTCTACTACTCCAATCGAATGAAAAACTAAATAAATAAAAAATAATGAAAGGGTTTGCTTTTACAAGGTGTGGATTAAATGCAATATTGTTAGATATTTCGGGATATTTTTTAACTTGCATATACTTTTTCCATTATGACATCATTATTAGTATTATGACGTCAAAATGACGGGTCACCTTCTAGTATATAAATAAGTTCCGTGACTGACTGACTGATAGATAACGCACAGACCAAACCGCTGGACCTAAAGGGCTGAAATTTGGCATGGCGATTATACTTGTAGTGTAGGGGTGCACTCAGAATGATTTTTGAAACATGCTTCTAAGATTTTTTTAAATTAAATTTTTAAGCTGTTTTTGTAACATTCATTAAAGTTTGCATTTAAAATAATAATCTGAGGGGTATAAAATTTATATCGCGAGAAATATCCTAAAAATTCCTTTAAAATGAAATCTTTTTCGAATCTTTGCCTCCATTTTCGGATTTTTGGGGACTTTTTAAAGATTTATTTTTAGAATTTATTTTATTAAATGTCGATCATGTGGTTTCTTTTCCCTTTGTGATATTTTAAACTAATTTTGCGTCACGTGCATAACAGTGAAAATTTTTTTTTTCTCGCTAATGCGGGAGACGATTAGACATTATCCTAAAAAATAAAATATATTAAAATACAGTAAAAGAAATGTTCCTCAAACTGCACTATATTGACTGTACTATATTCTTTTGTATGTTTTATTAGATTTAATTTGAATATTTTCTTCTGCCATATTTTGTACATAAAAATATCCGTTACGATATTTTTATAAATATATTTTTTGCATTTTTTTTTATGCAATGCCAAAATGTATCAAATGCCAAAAGAAAAATTTATATATTATATATATATATATTATATTATTATATATATATATATATATATATATATATATATATATATATATATATATATATATATATATATATATATATATATATATATATATAATTTTTCTTTTGGCATTGCATACATTGACCATTGTATTTCATTTGTATGTACTCTGTAGCGATGTACGGGTATTCAGCTAGTATATTTATATATACAGTATACGCTCGATTATCCGTGCGCTGATTATCCGGTTTGCTGATTGTGGATGCAGAAAAAAAATCTGAAATTCTTTTTCAGAATAATACCTACATAAGTTATTAACTGCATGCTTCTTCCGATATGCACACACAGCGGGTCCCATAGGTGAGACGCCGAATTGAAAAAAATGAGAGAATAAAAATACAAAATTTTTAACGAATAAAAAATAGATATTAATAGTTTAATCTAGTACATGATGAAATTCCTAAAAATATACAAATATTAGCAAATTTTCAAACTATCTTTACTTATATAAAAGCCTAGAGTAGAAAAAGTGTAGGTAACCATTCAGGAACGGACCAAGTCGGGAACATCTTAACATTGCGACGCTATTTTCAGAAATTTTTCTTGAAAAAATACCACAAAAGTTGCATATTTTGAAAACCCTTTAAAAAATATGAAAATTTCAAGTGAACACCCTAGCTCAAAACAGTTTAGTTTTTGAAATATCTTCAAATTAAAATATCCATTGAAAAGAATCATTTATTCAATTGAGTCATTCACTTGAATTCATTCTACTCGAATTCATTCTACTCCATGGTTTTTCATATTCCCTTTAAATAACCACATGTTTAATTTTAATGTTAATTAAATTGTGTTTCACGTTTTATTTTTGTTTTATTTTGTTGTTGTTTACTGCTGTTTAAGTATCGTTTTCAGCAATTCCTACTGTGTGGCGAGTTATTCACTTTTGAACCAGTTTTGATTTAGTCTAGTTTTGTTTTGTTGTTTACTGCTGTTTGAGAAAGTTGATCAACATTCCGTCATTTTTGACGGGGGTTATACAGAGGCTGTTCGCACATTTTTTAGACGATTTTGGTAAGCGGTAATAAAAAATCGTTTGCTGCAAAAGAAATAATTGCAATTGTATTATGTTTTTAAAAGTCAAAATTATCGTCTGCGGCTTGAAAGTTTTGTTTTTATTCAAAATGGCGTCTTTAACAAAGCAGTGGTTCGAAGGCTACATTTATGCTCTTTCCGAAGAGAAATATGCATACTCCGTTATCCAAAACCGATGTGAGAGTCATGGTTTTGTGATATCTAAAGCGTCGATAGGTAATATCCTCAACAAGAGAGGAAAAAAACGTCAAATTGGAGCCTCAAGTGGGACAAAATTTCCAAACAAGTATCCAAGGAAAAAACGGACATCTTCGACTATTGCAAAGGTACGTTGTTTAATGTTATAAGAAAATCCCCCTAGTCAAAGGACAGTTGCAAAATCATTAAAATGCTCGGTGTCCACTGTAAACAAAATGATAAACGTTGATTTAAATCTTAAGAAAGCGAAAAAATGCAATGTGCATCGTCTTCTTCCAAATCATATCGCTGAAAGCAGGACACGCTGCAGAATTCTATATGAGAAACACTTATCCAAAGAAAAATGGAAATCAATTGTCACAATAGATGAATCATGGGTGTATTTAAATGATTGCAACAAAAAAAGAGCCATTTATTATCATAAAAAGTGAGAAAAAAATTTAAGTACATGGTTCAAAGAATCGAAAGAAAGTTTTTCTAAGGGAGTCATGATTGTTGCTGGTTTTTCTTATAATCGCAAGTTAAAAATAAAGAGAGTGTTAAAAATGTCAAGATTAACTCCAAATATTATCAGGAACAAATTTTATCGCCAATTTTTCTGAATGAAATACCATCGCTTTACCCACAGTGCCATCAATCTGTGAGACTCCATCAGGACAAAGCTAGCAGTCACACATCAAAATCCACTGTAAATTTCCTAAAAGAAATGGAACAAAAACCTGGTATCAAGGCCCTACCCTTCACTGATATCCCTACTAAATCTCCCGATGTATCACCTATGGATTTTTGTCCTTTCGGACTTTTAAAATCTGCATTATCCAAACGTCGTCCCAAAACCCTTACAGGACTCTGGAAAGCTGTTGAGGAGGAATGGGATAGAATACCTACATAAGGTATTATTATCCTGGAAATTGCGGTGTCGAAAGATAGTTCAGAATAAGGGATGTCAAATAGAACATTTAAAACACAAGAATTTTATGTAATTTAGTTTTGTGAATACAATATACATCGTCTAAAAAATGTGTGAACAGCCTCTGTATACTAGTTTTTCATAAACTGCTAAATTTGAGATATGAGAAATAAATTTTGAATATCCATTTCAAAGCATTGTTGTATATCACTTGATAATTCTCCTAACACTACCTCTACAACTGTAGCAGTACCTAGACGCGGACTTTCTAAACTGAAAATTTAAAAGAATTATCTACGAACAACATGAAATCAAGAACGACTGAATGATCTAGCAATCATTTCTTCAAAAAAGACGACATGAGAAACAATAAATTATGGACATGCAATTGAGCCACTTTCTGCAATAAAGGCTCGAACTATGATGAAGAACTTATTTTTATTACCTAACAAATTATATTCAAATTTATTTACTTTTTTCTGCTTCATTTCAAAATCTGTCATTTTTAAAATTTTAGTTTTTTTAAAATAAAACATTTTAAAAATAAATACATATTTTCACCAAGAGGTCTGTTATTGTATTGAGAAGACTAATTGTATTAAATATACACTGCTCAAAAGATTTAGGGGAGCAAGCAAAGAAGTTAAGAAAACCGTGCGAGACAGCCACGTATTGGCATAAAATGGATAGTACACGTGTATCAATGCGCGATACAGAAAAAAAGACGTAAAAAATTTGTAATTAAGCTTTCATTCTTTGAAAATATGGAAAAAACATGAAAAGATGATTTAAGGCAACAATTTGGTTACATGTAAACGATAAAAAAAGTATTGTTTAGAAATTATGCAAGATTTTTAATATGGCGTGTGGTCTCCTCGAACAGCTAAGACTGCTGCACACCTGTTTTCCATGGATGCGATGATGTTATCGATATGACTTTGGGGAATACTGTTCCACTCCTCAAGAAGTGCAATCTCCAAGTCTCGGAGAGTAAAAGGAGGCCTTGGTCTCGCAGCAATGCGTCATCCGAGCATGTCCCAAATATGCTCGATTGGATTCAGGTCAGGAGAGCACGCTGGCCATTCCATACGCTGTATTGTTTCAGCTTCAAGCATGTTATCCACAAGACGAGCTGTATGCGGTCTGGCATTACCATGCTGGAAAAACAAAGGAATCTCCAATGGCTGCAGCGTAAGGTATGGCATGAGGTCTCAGTATCTCGTCTGCATACCTTCGGGCCGTCAAAGTACCATTCCGAATGATATGCAGGTCCGTACGTCCAACTATGCTGATTCCACCCCATACCATAAAACCAGCTCGCCTGTATTGTGACCTTTCACGAACGAATGTGGGGTTATTTCAAGTGCCCCTTTCCCTCCATACCAAAAAACGTCGGGTGTCACACTCCAGACTGAATCGAGACTCGTCTGTAAACAGCACTTGGCTCCAATGATGTTGCTCCCAATCTCGATGTTCAGCAGCCCATCTTCTTCGGGCCGCACGGTGGCGTGAGGTCAACGGAATGCAGACCATTGGCCTACGTCCATAGAGACCTCGCTGATGAAGCCTATTACGTACTGTTTGGCTGGGCACCCTTCGTCTTGTTGCCAAGAGCAACTGTCTCTGCAGCTGAGTAGCATTGTCTGTTCTGTTTCGACGAGCTATTAACAGTATATACCGGTCATCAGTTGCTGTAGTGGCGCGTGGCCGACCTTGCCCTGGTCAACGTCTAACATTCCCTGTTTCTTGGAATCTATTCCACAGCCTTGCAACGACACTTCTGGTGACTCGAACAGCGTCCGCGACACTACGTTGTGTTTGCCCGGATTCAAGTCTGTATATAATACGCCATGCCATGGATTCCGGTAAATCACGTTGTTGAGATATTTTCAAGTCACGTTTTCTCAAAAAGAATAACTGAGCAATCGAATTTCACAGTTAAGGCAGTGAAACAGACGTTTCTGCAACATCCCGATTTCCGCCCTTATGTTCTTTTTCTGGTTTTTGACGTCATGAACTTTTGATCTGCATATGAAGTTTTCTTCTTATGTTTCCCGCTAGGCTTTAAATTATGGATGATTTATTTTATGTTACTTATCGGTGTAAGTATTTGCGTAATTTCGTTAAAACCATGTGCTCCCCTAATTGTTTTAAGCAGTGTATATTCATTACTTAGTGTCTGTCTAAAAATTTGAAAAGTTTTTTTATTTTATTGCGCCGTTTTTAAAACTTGCCGCAGGCGCCACGATGGATCGGCCCGGCTCTCTATACATATATAGTAAAGAGGGTTTTTGAAATAACAGTTTTCTATTTATTGAGGAGATTTTTGTTTGATAAAGGATGCGATAATGTACTGCAATAACACTTCTTTCAGTGTGGTTAGAAAGTGATTGTCGTGAACCAGGGATTGAACATATGATAGCATAAAAACTGATAAGATAGAAGATCGAGGAATTTAAAGTTATTGGAGCTTCATGGAAAAGACTTTATCTCCATTAAGTGACAATTGGGATCCAATTAATGCTCAACAAATTAAAAAAGTCTTAAATGACGATGCTGATAAGATTCAACCTCAGGAAGCAGTGGAAGATGAAGAAGAAAGAAAGAAGCGAGGGAGATCTGATCGAACACACCACAGCGCTGCTTTGCTGGATTATACGAGTCAATGCAATTATGAATAAACTGATATTTATATATTATATACGTGTAGGTATGCGGCACAATAATCGACGATATTTCTACACACCGAATGGCAACGGATTTAACTACCAGATGTAAACATTAGCGGCCGTCCGCAATTTGAAACCGCATGTTAACATGGATTTACGCACTGAAATCAGGAATGCTCGAAAACGAGCTGCACGATCAAGTGAAAATTGGGAACAGTCTCAAGAAAGAAAGCGAAGAAGAAATAATTCATTAACCCTTTGAAATGCGCTGTTTGCACAGTGTAAACGCTTAAATCTCGTCCCTCTTTCACTTGCGTTCAATGTAGTCTAGTTAAATGAGCAGAAAATGGCTAGTGCAGCCATCTGTTATCAGTTTAAAGAAATTCCTTTTACAACCTTTAATTTGAAAAATTTTCAAGACTTTTTATGTTAAACAAATCGAGAAAAAGAATCTGCACCGAGCAAACTTTGCAGGTTATTGCCCTAAAAGGGTTAAGAGAGCGCATAATTGATCGCGAGGTTAGGTTTAATCGTCGCTGGCATAGCAACCGACAGGCCGTAATAGTTAATTTTCTACACTTTTTTTTCAGTACTTGATTAAAGTTCACTCCATTTTATAAATGAAGAAATTTTTCCAGCAATTTATTATTTGATATGATTAAGTGTAGATATCTGCATTGGGAACAATAGTACATACAGAGAGAGATGTAATCCACGCTATATTTTAGTACTTCCTGAATATTTATTCCAACTTTTTAAGCAAAAAAATTTGCAGTTTAAAATTCCCACCAGTAAAATAAGCGTAAAAATGGCAGCCAATGTAGCAGCAATACTTTTACAAACAACATATTGAAACAAATTTATAGAAACACAAACGCTAGAATGAAAAGTAATATAAGTAGCATATTCATTAAATTTGGAGAACCGAATATCGAGTGGTTCATTTAATTTATAATTCAGATTAGGTTGTTAATAATTAGAGAATTTCGTTTATTATTTTGGTACATTGAATATACTCGTTAGCTTAAAAAATAAATGTTAAGTATGTAAAATACAAAATGTATAGTGAATAATTCGGTTATATTAAAGGTTTGATCTTACATACTTCATATAGATAAACCTAAATTTTTATTGGTATATATGCAATATAATTTTTCTGTCAGGTGTAAATAAACGAACCACTAAACAAAGGACAATTTTTATTAAAGGGCATTATGCCGTATGACATTTGAGCCCCTGACTGCACTCATTCTGCACTGTATGTACTAAACAGAAGAAAATTTGGAGTATATATCTTCTTCATCCAAACTGATAATGATAATGTTACAGATAAACACAATGAACCCTCTTCCTTTTGTTATTTAGAGATATTTAAACACTGGGAGAAATTCTCGATTCTGGTAAGATAAAATCTAAAGTCAAGTTAGTGACGAGAAATGCCGGCGTTAAGATCCGGAGAAAACGGCTGCTTATATTTGTTTCTCCTTCCTTATTGTCTTGTTTTGTTTTGCTTTGCTATTCCCTGATCCTCGTGCTTCGTGCTCTAGCACAGCCAACCAAACGAGAGAAAAGGCATTGTCACGGATTTTCGTTATTTTCTTTCCCTACTGGATTCATTTCCTTGGTTCTTTCAGCGTGAAAAGAATTATTTAAAAAAAATTTAAAGTTTCAGTAATAATTTTGCAAGGAAAGGGACCTAGAAAAAGTTTAAATCAGCCTTAACAGTGTAATTTTTTTGATGCTGAGAGAGATTGGCATTCTGATATGACGAACCGTTTTATAAAAAATTTTTGGTTGTAATTTGGTCATATTTTATAATTTTATTTTGGACATTTTATTCTGTAAATTCTTCAGGCGCATACACAAATCCAAACAGAAGACACGTAACAACTGTCTTCTATACAGCAGGAGACTCTAAAAACACAAGTCAGGATACAGAGTCTTCAATAGAATACATGCCTAACGCAGTTTCAACACATTCAGTTCTCAGCAGATATAGACCACTGAGTTCCAATGCCAATGTCAGGTATATTTATAGACTTCCAAAGCGCCCTCTATCGGTCAGCCAGCTAGATATCACTAGAAGCTTCTACAAAGGTCTAGACGGCAAGTTGGCGACCATTTGGCGCCATATCGCCAAATGTGGCAAAATACCGCCAAATATGGTTAAAATAAACAACCAAATCCATCGCCAATTTGGCGATAACTCATATTTGGCTAGATTACCACAGACTCTTAAAATTCTCAACATTGTTTCTTTAGATACTGTTGTTGAAATTATTGAAATTCAAGTTTAAATTTAAAAATTCACACGCGTATAACATTATCAGAGGTATCCTTGTGGTAGCGCGCTGTCTTTCGGGGCTGAGGGTACTCGGATCATATCCAGGCGCGCGACATTAAATATATCAGTGTTTAGGCCGGATATGGACACGTTAAATCCGTAGACCGGAATGTCCTTCTTGGAGGTCAGAGAGGGTGGGAGAGGGTACGATTCCCCCAGATGTCGCCCCTGGGAGGGCCCTCTGTTAAAATGGAGGTGGCAATTAGCTAAGACAGATTCCGACCCGTGTGGTGCTATCTATAAACCGGAGATGCATACTTAAGCCCGAAGCGTATATGGAGCTTGTCTCGGACTTCCAGCCAGGGGGGCGTTAGGAAGAACAACAACATATCATTATCAGTTGTTTAATGTTTAAGGCTTTCTTCATCAACTACGAGGTTAATTTCACTGATAAAATGATGCAGTTACTAACAAATTACAACAAAATTTAAATCTCGTTGACTAATATCATTTATATACTATTTATACATTATTTCTACTAATATCGGAACCAGAACTGTGAAATTTGTCGGTACTAGAACTGAGGCAGATTATGAACTGTATAGACAATAAGCAGGGGTACGTAAATTTCGCATAAAAAATATCGAAATTTCACACACAAAAAATTTACAATATATAAAATTTGACATTATATATATATATATATATATATATATATATATATATATATATATATATATATATATATATATATATATATATATACTAGCTGAATACCCATGCTTCGCTACGGAGTACATTCAAATTAAATACAACGGTCAATGTGTGCAATTAATGCCAAAAAAAATATATATTTATAAAAAATCGTAACGGATATTTTTATAGACAAAATAATGTAAAAGAAAATATTAAAATTAAATCTAACAGAGCACACTAAAGAATATAGTACAGTTTGAGGAACATTTCTGAATTTTACTGTATTTTAATTTTTTTTAGATAGTGTCCAATCGTCTGCCGCATTAGAAAGAAAAACTTTTTTTTGTCAATTTATTTCTTTGTTATGCACTAGACGCAAAATTAATTTCAAGTAGTATCACAAAAACAAAAGAAACCACGGGATCAGCATTTAATAAATTAAATTCTAAAAATGAATCTTTAAAAATTCACCAAAAATAAGAAAAGGGAGGTAAAGATTCGAAAAAGATTTCATTTTAAAGGAATTTCTATGATCTTTCTCATGATATAAATTTTATAATCCTCAAATTATTGGTTTAGATGCAAAATTAAGAAAATTTACAAAAACAGCTTAAAAATTTAATTTAAAAAATTCTAAGAATTTTCAAAAATCTTTCTTAGTGCATCCCTACACTATAAGAAGAATGTCCATGCAAAATGTCAGCCCTTTAGGTCCAGCGGTTTGGTCTGTGAGTTATATGTCAGTCAGTTACGGAAATGTTTTATATAGTATATAGATATTAAAAAAATTTGCATTAAAAAAAATCACAATTTTACTTACTTGGTTAGGTAACTATCAAAATTCTTAGTTAAAAGCTAACATTGTAGTAGTCACCACATTCTCTTGCTTAAGTCTTTAACGATAAGTAATAAGCAAATTTCGAGAGTGAGATCTCTCAAGCAATTATGTTAATAAGTTCTCAAGCAATTATGTTAATAAATTATCAAGCAATTATGTTAATAAATTATCAAGCAATTATGTTAATAAATTATCAAGCAATTATGTTAATAAATTTTCAAGCAATTATGTTAATAAATTATCAAGCAATTATGTTAATAAAATCAATTATGTTAATAAATTATTACTATTATTACCTAATTTCGCATAAAGAGCTGTTTATCTCTGAGTGGTCGCAGAAAAGTAGTAAAAAAAATAATTTTCGCATTTATTCGCTCATATCGGCAAATTTCGCATTTATTCGCATCAAGCAATTATGTTAATAAATTATCAAGCAATTATGTTAATAAATTATCAAGCAATTATGTTAATAAAATCAATTATGTTAATAAATTATTACTATTATTACCTAATTTCGCATAAAGAGCTGTTTATCTCTGAGTGGTCGCAGAAAAGTAGTAAAAAAAATAATTTTCGCATTTATTCGCTCATATCGGCAAATTTCGCATTTATTCGCATCTATTTCGTAAATACGAAAATTACGTATTCCTAACAATAAGGTATAGACAATTCCACTTAATACTCTGGCCTCGTGAAAAACTTCATGTATGAGTTCGAAACCAACTGCAGTTTGTATTGTTTTTACTGTGATTTTTTTGGAGATGTAGTACGTTGAAAATTTTCGTTAAAATTGAATGATGAACAGATCCTCTAAAAACAAAGTTTTGCGTCAAGAGTGATACAAAAACATTATTTTCATGTCATGCGCAAATAAAACAAAAAGTAATAAATATTTTTACCAAAGGCTAATGAACGGCGCAAGTTGTTGAAGCGCAAAGAAAGACAGATCCTAGACTTAGCGAAAGAAAGTGACACCTCTCGACTGGAAGTCCAAATAGGATTTTTGTGTTGTTTTTATGCGAAAAGGAAGGTTATTAATAAGTTCATCCGAATACATTTCGTTTATTATTTGTCCAGCCTTTGATATATGGCGCAGAAAGTTGCTTTTACTTTAAGAGTGGTAGTATTGTTTGGATATGAATGATGCTGTGGCCTAGAGTGCTAGCCCCTTTAAATCAATATCGTCCAGGACTTAGCGGAGCAGTCACTGGAAATGGGAGATATTTTTTGCAATAGAAGTTTCTCTGAAAATGACGGATTTCTTACTTTGGCACCATGTAACATCTCAGATTTAAAGAATACTTTAAATCTTAAGGGAACTAGGGACCTTCAATCGCGTTTATTTTCAATATTTTACTCTATACAGTCGAACTCCGTTATAACGAACTTCCAGGGACCAAAGGTTTTGTTCGCTTTATTCGGTGGTTCGCTATATCCGAACTGTTAAGAAAAATGCTAGAGTTCACAAAAGGTATAACTCGTTAGTTGCAATGTGTATTCAATAATGATGTACAGTCGAACTCCGTTATAGCGAACCCGGTATATAACGAACTCATGGATATAACGAACGAAAATTTTGGTCCCGCCGTTTTCCTGTTGTATGCAATTTAATTAGTATTGTGTCAGTTTAATGTAATCGATTTTAGTCGATATAATTCATTAATGATCATTTTAAATAGATTTTATCATTTTTTAATACATCGTTATTGAATACACATTGCAACTAGTGAGTTATACATTTTGTGAACTCCAGTATTTTTCTTAACGTTTCGGATAAAGCAAACCACCGGATATAGCGTACAAAATCTTTTGCCCCTTGAAGTTCGTTATAACGGGATTCGACAGTATTAAAAAAAGGATAAAATCTATTAAAATGATCATTAATGCATTAAATCGACTAAAATCGATTACATTAAATTGACACAATACTAATTAAATTACGTACAGTAGGAAAACGGCGGAACCAAAATTTTCTTTCGTTATATACCGGGTCCGCTATAACGGGGTTCGAGTGTATACCAATGAGTATAATTAATGTTCTTTTCTACTACACTGAAGATACTAAGAATTCACAAATAAATATTTTGTGGAGGAGTAAGACCTGTTTATCAAAAAATTGTTTAAAAATGATAGAAATTTTGAAAAGGCTCCACGCGTATTCATTTTCTACTGATAACTTCCAAATTTCACAGAATTGTTAATTGAAGTGTTTGCCACAAAACTGTGCATAATTCTTTGAAATCACAAATATGTTTAAAATTTATAGACCATAAAATAAAGTAAAAAAACAAAAAAAAAATACAGGCAGAACAGAAAAAAATTATTTAAGACTTAAGATTCATAACAAAAAAAAATTAAATGCACAATTATGTTTATATACATATGGTAAACTTATAATACAAAATTTAAAAATTTTAATTAATATGGAATGTGCATAGAACTTTTTGAAAAACGTTAGCATTTTCGAAAAAAAAATTTTTAAAGAGGTATTATTCTGCCAAAAATTCCTTACTTTGAATTCTATGGGTATCTTTGAATTCAATGTAGTAAAATAGAAAATTAATTATTCTCAATTTTTATATAGAGTTAAAAAATTGAAAATTAAAACAATTCAAATTTGAAGGCCTCTATTTCCCTTAAGGGGACAGAACACCTTGAAAATGATCAAAAATCGATTTTTCTGTTTTTTTTATATACATTGACACCCTGATGTATTCTGAACAATTTGGTACCACACTTTTTGTGATACGACAATGACATAATAAGATGTTAAAATAACTGGGAACATCCAAACCGTGATTTTTATTAAAATAAAATTTAACTTTAAATGCATTTATTTCAAATTGGATTTTTTGATTTTGTGCGCATGATATTTCAAAAACTATTCGAGATAAAGAATTTTCTACAAACGTTAATGTTAACTTTTTTCCATACAACGACCTAAAAGCTTAGAGTTATCATAGGTAATAAAAATTTTACAAAAGGTTTTACGAAAAAAATCTGAGAAATTTAAAAAAAAAATTGCTAGCATAAATATTGAAAATAAAGGTGCTATTAAAATATTCTACGTGAATATTTTAAGCCAAATTTAAAAAAAAAATTAAAGTGCGTTTAATGTTAACAAAATCAAATTAACACCAGTTATCATGCTCATTGACGCATGGTCATTATGAAACTAGGAAAACAATGTGTTGAGATTTCCTAATTAATTTAATTAATTTGCATCAATCTGATATTTTTACGACAACAAGTTATGTTTCATATAACAGTCCAGAAATTTCAGTTTCATTTGCTTCTTTGGTAAATTTGTTAAAAATTAGGAAAACTTAGTCAATTCCTAGCATTTTTCATAAGTCCAAGGTGTACTGTCCGTTAAAGATAATTTTTACAATTCCTGTAAATGCTAAAGTATCTTTTTCTTAAAGTATACCTTAAAAATACATCTATCTTGGCGAAATTTGTTTTATCGGTTCAACTCCCGTTACGGATACCGTAGTTTTACAAACGTATCGTCATCGTCCCCCGATTTGCTGCATTGGTTTCAAACTCGAGAAATCTAGTATCAGATGCCAAACTTAGATGCAACTCGAATTTGAAATAACACTTTTGCTTGCGTATTCAATTTATGCGCTAATCTTAGTTTTTGGAACTGTGTAAATGGCCAAATCGCAGCTCGCCCAAGCAGTCGAATAATTTATTTACAAGTCAAAAAAAATTTTGGAATTCCAGAAGATTGGCTTTTGGAAGAGAGCAATTAAAGAAAACTTCGAAATGTTGCACCAAAACAGCTATTTCATACATTTTGTAGGTATAGATAGATACCTTAATCCGTTTTAGTGTTCAGGAGCCCTTGATAATATGGCTAAAGTTGTGGACCATTCCTACTTATAATAAGTACGCATAGCACGAATCGTATGAAACGTAAAACTTGGAAATGTTATAGTTAAAAAAAAAAACCTAAATATATTAGAATGAGAAGGATATGAATACAATAAAATACAGATGTTTACAAAAGATATCAATAAATTACAAATGAAAATTTGCGATTTAATAATGTGTTTATATTTTAGCGACGTATTATTGACCGTACTACTGCACGATTGAACATCCGATGTAATCCAAATTCAAAGACAATGACGTGGGTTTTTTTTAATTTTCAAATTGAAGGCATGCATTCATTTTAGTGTCGAATGAAAAGGCTCGAAATGTGTGTTTTGTCACACGAGAGAATTCCTGGACTTGCAATTCTCTTCCAGGTCGGCGGATTCTCTGAAATTTATTCACGGACCTCCAAGGGGTCCATGGACTACAGGTTAAGAGACCATGATATGCAAGAAGCTAGATAACAGGATAATAATAATATAAATTAAAATAAAAAATTTACATTTAGATTATTTCAGTTCTTGATTAATAAGAAATTTTTAACTCATTTGCTGAATTAAGATAGCATATTAGCCCTACAGACAGCAATGAAAACCTAATTTTCGGAAAGCCCCTAAATTTTGGAGGTCTTAGGTACGCGTTAAATGCACCTTGTGAACTGCCTCTGCATGCCCTTTGAACCATAGGCGTAGCGTGCTTCTAACTTTTTTTAAGTGGGGGGGGGGGCACGAACTGAATTCAGTTGGGCCCTCTTCAGCGTATTTTAACTACCGGACGATCCGTAAAATGTGAAATAATCATTTTTTTCCATTGAATAACAATAGAATTGATCTTTAAGTAGTATTCAAAAGTTATACAATGAGAAAAGTAAATATAATATAAATAAAATGAGAAAAAAAAAGCATCGATTTTTTTTTTTATGGATCATATCATTGTTAAAACTAAATATGTTAAAGCTAATGACATAATCGGAATCTTCAGTTTCAAAAGAGGAAAAAAACAACTTTCTTAAAAGTTTTCTACAATTTTCCAGTTTTAGCCGAACTTGGGCACGTGACCCCCCCCCCCCCCCGTATCCCCCCGACGCTACGCCTCTGCTTTGGACTACCCCGAGATTCCACCCTTGTTAGATCATAATTAGACATAGGGTTTCGACTATTGTTTACTTAAATGGCAAGGAGTGACACCCATTATTCGGAGATAATCACGACCTGGGGCACTTCCTTTACTCCTCTATAAACGGCCAATTACCGAAAAAAACAGTCCAACCCAACCTAACCACAAAGCACACGAGCCCAAATATTCGGCAGCACAAAGCCCTAACAAGACTCCTCGCAGGAAATGCTTCTGTTGGTGCGAGCGTGGGAGGAACCAGTCACAATCCCATATAGAGTGACAAATCATAATTGACAGCGAGTCCGATACGCCTTATCCGCCCTCCCATCTCCCAGTTTCGAAAGCTGCCGCCCCCTCCCCCCCCCCCCCCCCGGTTGCGTAATGCTATTACAAATAATGAACACTGCTTCACTTCCCCACTCTATTACAACTGTGAAATTGGGACATGCAAAAAGGGCCCAAGCACGCTAGGTGACGCCGAAATCCACGTTAAAGAGGGGGGGGGGAGAAGTTAATTACAGCTGGGCTACGACACACGAGTTCTCAAGCCTACGTGTTAATTACTATCAAATGTAATTATCACTGGATACAGGTGCCACGAGTTTACTGTCAATAAAGTGTCTGCAAGGTGAGGATTTAAGCGAGGGGTTGCGTTAAAGCGATCCCACTTGACACCTAAGATTTGTAGGTGTATTTGCTTGATCAGCATTTAATCCCGATGTAGCACTTTGTTGAAGGCACCGAGAAAGATGATCGGGATTTATTAAAGAATTATTCATTTGATAGTGTAGTTTCAGAATGAAAGAGAAAATCGACCTCTTGATAGCAGTCAAATGTTTTCTTCTGTATAATAGTATGCAAGCTGTCAAAATACTCCAGATGCAAATATTTTAACTTGACGCCTCAGTCATTCTAAAATCAAAATTTTTTAAAAGGATTTTAACAACGCCACTGATTTTTTTTCACCGTAATTTTTTAAAAATTTCTTAGCTTCGAAAAGCAGCAAAAGTTGTCTTCTATAACGGTATTTAAGCTGTGAAAATATTTACTTGATTAATGAATGTTTTGAGGCAAACCGATCAACATTTATTATCTTTATTAATTACAGTGGAATCTCGATCCATCGTTTTCGGATCCATCGTTTTTCCGTATTTGTCGTTCATTTTATCCAGTCCCAATGATCATATTGCTTTGTTATGTTTCCGCATCTATCGTTTTCCCGCATTTATCGTTCATTTCAATCGGTCCCTTGAAAAACGATAGATCGAGATTCCACTGTACATGAATTCCGAGCGCATTTATGAGTTTAAAGTGAACATCCTATCCCAATTCTCTCTACAGCCGCCCATATCACATAGTGGTCATGAGTTTCCGATGTGGGTTCGGGTTCGAATCTCAGTTGCGGTATGGGTTTTCCTGAACTGTCCCTTATAGGGAGCGATCCTGGTTCACCTATAGGGTGTTTCCATAACAAAGAATGCAGCAACACTGTGTTGTATATAGTTTCTATGGACAATAACGTCGAACGGCCTTAGGCCTGTTGATGAACTGTTCATTAGGTCTAAATTAAGTTGCTACCCTCGTTGTTTTCTGGTGGATATTACTATGGTGCGTGTTCTTGTTTTACATTTTCCTCGGGTTTACTGTAAGTGACCAATAATACAATCTCCCCTGCTTTGTAAATATCTAAGTTGGTAAATGCAACTACTGAGATGCATCCTATATCCAGTTCATAACTGTAAGTTACCAATAACACAATCCTCATTGATTAGTAAATATATATGTTGGGAAATACAATCACTGAGATGCAGTAACGAACTAGATTATAGAATGTAAGTTACCAATAACACAATCGTCATTGATTAGTAAATATATAAGTTGGGAAATACAATCACTGAGATGAAGTAACGAACTAGATTATAGAATGTAAGTTACCAATAACACAATCCTCATTGATTTGTAAATATATATATGTTGATAAATGCACTGAGATGCATTCTATAATATAGTCCATAATTAAAATTTAGCGGAAAATTCTTCAAGTAATTTTGACACGCGATATTTAACTGGTTAAAATAGCAGGAACAATCTGGCGTCTCCAACTATTTTTAGTTAAAAATTTCACCGGATTTTAACCCAGCTATTAAAACTTCATATTTCTTGAATAATAATCACTCTCAGACGAGAAATTGCGAGACAAGCATTTCAAAGCTCCGAGAGCCCACCGCAGACTGCTCTGGGAAAATTTACTTGCGCTTCAAATGTTTGCTCATGCTGTTCTGTTTATATATATATATATATATGCGAAAATGCAATCTATAGTCTTACTTTATTTAAACAGCCACTTTGCACGTATTGCGGCAAATAAATAATTTTATTTCGCAGTGTAAAGTTTTCGGTTACGATGAATCGCGTCTAGCCGGATCCAGTGCCATTTGAGACAGACATAATTTGATATATCGCTTTTGTGCGGGGCAGATTTATTTTTATTGCAAACATATTGCTTTAGATGGTTTTCAAAAGCCGTATTATGAAGCACATATGGTCCCGAATGAAAGAATGTTCGAATTTACGTTCTATTAAAGGATGCCCCGGATACTAAATTTTATTTATTTTTTTTCATTTCATGTTTCAGGACAAATTTCCCAGTCAAATACGAATTTATATGAGTATTATTAAGCATATAAAAAAATAGAGTAATCCGAATTAAAAAAAAAAAAATCCCGTTTAGTTATATTATATTATATTATATTATATTATATTATATATATATATATATAATATGGAATCTCAATCTATCGCTTTTCAAGGGACCGACTGAACTGAACAATAAATGCGGGAAAACGATTGATGCGGGAACATAACAAAGAAATATGATCGTCTGGACTGAGTTAAATAAACGACACATACGGGAAAACGATGATTCGGAAACGATCGATCGAGATTCCACTGTATATGTATATAGTCGTAGGATTTTACTTAAATACCTTAAACAAAATTATTGTTAGCGTTTAGTTTTGTTTGTATTAGTATTACTAAGCTTGTGATAGATGGCTTCCACTAAAGATGAGATTATGTTCCTTAAAAGCAAGAAAACGGTGTACGAGGCTAATTTTGTATTAGTCATTCATTCATTCCTGCTTCGGTCGTGGAACGAGAATGGAGTTGTGGTAAACGGAAAACTTTTATGTCTTATGTTTTGTGTTCGTGCCTCAACAAATATCTACGATTAAATTTTTATTGTCTAAAAATGAAAGCAAATCCCTTAGACAACGAACTAAATTATAGAGTATTGTTTACAAGACATTAAAAATTATAAACATAACTTTTCTGAGTCAATCCACGTCAACGCCCTGTGACACTCTAGTAAAGCTTTCTTAAACTCAACAAAAGGCATTTCATGACCATAATTTACTGTACAATCTATGCAAGAACTGTACATTGAATCCAACTAAAAAGCGAATATTTGGCGTACTTGTAGTGACGTTTTTGCTATCCCAGTTAAAAATTATTATCTCTGGTGAACATTAAATTGAAAAAAGTCTACAAATCTGATACGGATAAACGAGGTTTTAATGTATAATTAAATGAAAGCCACATACCTATTCCTAAACTATGAAATGCTTGTGTACCAAGACATTTCTTATAAAACGGAAGCGTAATTGAAGTCTTGTAAAAATCATTATTTTTGCTCGCAAAATCTAAAGACTTTTCATATACTACGCATAAACTAATTTTCTGTGATATTAATTTCTATAATTCCACTAAACTTTCGCATGCACACAGGGTTCAATAATATTTCTTTTCGGGTGATTAAACGTTTACCGATATCTGTATGACAGGGGAGAACAGAGTACACGAGGAAATAGCATTAATAGTGAGCCAATAACATTTTGATCACGGGAAAATAATTAATTTCGAAGATTAGTTACAGAAAATTATTCATCTCGAGCTTTCTCTATGGAAACCCTATACCATCTTTACCAATGAACTTCTTCCAGTTATACTTTGAATTTGGGAAAATTTAGTGAATTAACCGGTTGCGTGAGTGACTTTTTTTTAAAAACCGAAAAGTGAAAAGTTTCTGTTGTGCTGCTCCCAATGAAATGTATTTAAACTGAGCTTGACGTTGGGTATAAAGCTTGATTTTACAGAAATAAAGACGCAAATAAAGAAGTATAAGCCATGGTATCCGTTGCCTTGGAAAAGTTTGTTTGAAACTGTTTACATATTAGGCTTCATATCAACGTTGTTATTCTTCTATGTAATGGCCCCTGGCCGTAAGTATTACAGCCCAGATCCATATAGGTTGGCGGGCTGCGTTTTACAAGGGTCAGAGTCCGAATGAGCGACCTCAATTTTGAGCGAGCAACCCCCCCCCCCCCAAGGAGTGACATCTGGGGGGATCGTATCCTCTCCCACCTTGGCTGACCTCATAAAGGGACTTTCTGGTCTACGGATTTAACGTGACCATATTCAGCCTAGACATGGAGATATATTTTCAGGATTCGATTCGAGCACCCTCAGCATCGACACGCTACCACTGGACTACCCGGGGCACCAGGCTTCATATCAACGTTTTATCTCTATATATAAAACAGTTCCGTGACTGACTGACAGATTACGCACAGACCAAGCCGCTGGACCTAAAGGGCTGAAATGTTGCATGGCGATTTTTCTTATAGTGTAGGGGTGCACTATGAAAGATTTTGAAAATTTAATCTTAGATTTTTTTAAAATTAAATTTTTAAGCTGTTTTTGTGATTAAAAATAATAATTTGAGTTTTTGGATTTAAAATAATAATTTGAGGGTTATAAAATTTATATCACGAGAAAGATCCTAAAAATTCCTTTAAAATGACATCTTTTTCGAATCTTTGCCTCCATTTTCTAATTTTTGGTGAATTTTTAAAGATTCATTTTTAGAATTTAATTTGTTAAATGCTGATCACGTGGTTTCTTTTCTTTTTGTGATACTTTAATTTTGCGTCACGTGTATAACAACGAAATTGACATTTTTTTTCTTTCTAATGCAGCAGACCATTGGACATTATCAAAAAAAAAATATTAAAATATAGTAAAAGAAATGTTCCTCAAACTGTACCAGATTAACTGTACTACATTCTTTAGCATGTTCTATTAGATTTAATTTGAATATTTTCTTCTACATTATTTTGTCTATAAAAATATCCGTTACCATTTTTTTATAAATATTTTTGTTTTTGGTTTTTTTGGCATTAACTGCTTACATTGATTGTTGTACTTATTATAAATATTATGTTGCCATTAATTGCATACATTGACCGCTGAATTTAATTTGAATGTACTCCGTAGCGAAGTACGGGTATTCAGCTAGTTACTTGATAAATCAGAACTGGTGGAAACAGTTAAAATAGACATTGCCTTGACAATGTGAAAAATATATAGGAAAACCTTATAAGAAGAGTATTTCCTGTAAAATAAAACCTTAAAAGACGATTCCTCGCTCTCTTTTCCTATAGCATTCATCTACATATTTCCCATGATCATAATCCAGAGATTTGAGAGGTCCAAACACTTTAAAGTACTAGTATATCCGAAAAATTCCCGAAACTTGTATATTATACCAATGTAAATGCAAAACTAATTTATGAAGGAGTAACAGTCATGTGAGGACGATTAGAAATAATTAGAAATGTCATCGATTTACAAATACTTGTGAAATATTTCTACAAATATTCGAGACATTAAGTCCAACTTTCCGTTGCACGGAAAGATAAATGATAAAATTTCATTTTTAGACGGAGTTAAAAATAAATTTTTACTACCACTATTCAGTTCACAGCCAAGTAATATTTAAAAAAAAAATCTACCTAAAATTATGGATCCAAGTAGTGACGTAGCCAGAAAAAAACTTCCGGGGAGTAGGTACTAGTCCTGTTAAGGGGTATCGACAATTTTCTATTTGGTCCTATAAACCAACACCCTTCTTTCCGTGTTATTTATGTAACTTAGGCCTAATACGTAGGAATAAAAGAAAGAACCGATGCTCTATACCAGGCCTGGACAACTCGAAATGTGACGAGGGTCATAATGCTTCAAGACATCAGTTCAGATGGGAGAACGAAAGATATTTTATCTAACAAAAATCAAATTAATATTTATTAAATTTTTAAAATAATATTATCCTTTGCATATATATATATATTCCGTCTGTAATATTTTATTTTTCAAACGTGGAGGCACTTGTCGCCAGACATTCGCCTGTAAGTACACCGCGAGACAGTTGGCCAATCATTTAAGGGGGGCACCGTATAGGTGGGCAGCATAATCCCCTACAAGCCGGTCCCGTAATTTAGAACAGAGTCAAATGACGAGACCGGTACACTTGACCCCGCACCTCCAGAGGTGAATTGGAGAACTTGGAGGACACTGCAGCTACGACAAATTTTTCGTGTACCCTCCGCCATTAGTCTACACGGCGGTGGATTTGTCAGCGACGGGCATCGAATCAGTGACGTTCCGATTACTGGCTCGCTGCCTTTGCCAACTGGGCCACCGCGTCCTCCTTCTGTAATGTTATAAATATAAAAATAATATCCCGTGTTTCTTAAATTTATAATACAACTAGTTTGTACCCGTCAAAACATGACGGCTAGATAGTAAATAAATGTACTAATACACAAGTTATACTCAACACATCATTGCCAAAAGTTGAAAATCACAACGCGCAGAAACAAATTAATGAACTTCAGCGGCCTCGTGCTTAGTGGATATCTAAAGCCAGATTTAATAATAGTCACTGAGCATGCACAGAAAGCAATTTTTTTTATTGTAAATTATCGATCATTAAACAGCGCGAGATAAACAATTTCCATCAGGTTTAATCTTATATTTCACAAACATAGTCATCATAAAAAATAAAAATGGCAGATATCTAGAGAAACTCCTCGGAATAAACGTGTTTATCATTAAAACATGTCTCTGAGCATGCGCAGAAACAGTGAGTTTTTAAGGCCAGATTTAAACATGCCACTGACCATGCGCAGAAAGCAATTTTTTAAATTGTAAATTAACTCTAATTAACAGAAATTGCGGTTACAAAAACCAAATTTGACACATTTATAGATTAAAATCTTTCTTTTAAGACCTAAATGAAGTCAATTGATGGAGTAGTTTTCTCTCACGGACTGCCCAAAACGTCGGCTTGGCAACTTTAATATAGAGATGTATCCTCTCAAAGGCTTCGCGGGCTGTATGTTGTGCAGGCCAGCCTTACACTACTGCATAGCAGGTAAAACTAACAGTTTGAACAAAAAGTGTTTCTTAAAATGTTTTAACGAGTCACCTTCTATCATAGGCGTAGCGTCTGGGGTTTAGCTTGAAATAAATGAAAACGTTAATAGAAGTTCAGTTAAAATCGGAAAACTGTAGAAAACTTTTAAGAAAGTTGGTTTTTTTCCGCTTTTTCAAACTGTGAAACTGAAGATTCCGATTATGTGTTTTGCCTTAAAATAGTTTTTATCAATGATAGGATCCATAACAAAAATTCGATGCTATATTTTTTTCTAATTTTATTTATATTATATTTATTTTCCTTATTGTGTAACTTTTGAATACTACTCAAACATCAATTCTAATTTTACTCAATTTAAAAAAAATCATTTTTCCTAAGCCTATGCCTTTAATAGAAATACGTGACTGAAAGCGTAGTGGACTGATAACCGTTCTTTCACTCACTTCAGCTATGTACAGTAGTAAAACAATGTAATGGAAATCATGCAGCGGCTAGTTTGCAAGTTTTTTCTTATCACTGAGTAAGACGCGAGCAAAAAGATGGATTTGAGACACCAGTACTAAAGGATAAAATTTAATACAAAATTAAAAAGAAAACATTCAAGGTAAATAATCTCGTGAAATGGACAAACTTTTTTTCCTTCCGATTAACTGCAACAAGGCCTATATGCTGTTTCTGCATAAAATTAAGCACCGGGTGAGACAAAAAAATTCGTAAAAACTTTAAAAAAATCACAAAAAAGGAAGAAACCATGATAAAGAAGTGCAGTTTTCAAGAAAGGGCTTGTGACATGGAATTCGACTTTGCAAATATATTTTCTAATCTCATAGTCTTGATACAGCACTGATTCGGTTCCATGCACATTTTAGTGTATATGTTTTATTATGTATGTCCTAAGATGTATGTGTGCTTGGGATCTTGTCTATGGTTTATTTTGTACCGGTTTCCGGAAGAAAGGTATGTACCTCCCGGAGGCTAATTTAGCGTAACATGTAGAAAGGTGCACAGAATAAAAGAGTGACTTGCCACCCCTTCTCGGCTGTAAAGGTGTCTTAAGAGTCCCCATAGCAACGGCCTAGCAACATCCTTTTAGCCAGTGAGAGCTGAAAGGTGTTTGTTCGAGGACATAGCTACCCTCTGCTCTCCCCGGTTCTAAAAGAAAGTTTGAGAAACGTTTTCTTAGTGAGTTGAAGAATAAGCAGCGACAGGAAGAGGACCTCGTGGTGGTCCGATCGAGAACTATCCGCCATTTTTCTCTTGCTTTGCCGATTCCGCTGGTCGACTTAGTAGAAACGATCAGATGCTTCTTCTAAAACGAGGGTGGTGGTAAGTCATAATTATTTGTGTTATATTTATCAGGCGAGAGCACAGTACTTAATTGAAAATATGTAACTTGAATTTTATGTGTTCAAATAATTTTTTTAATGTATGAAAACAATTAATATGATGATTTCTGTAAAAGTTTGTAATCAGTGTTTAAATTAATGTTAAGTAATATTAAGAGAAATTAAATGGTAACATTAGATATTAAATTTGACTTCGTGTCCTTTAGTTATTCTCAGACATGTGTCAGAGTGTATTTTTCAAATTAATAATTTAGCAAAAAAAAAAAAAAAAATGAAAAGCCACTATACAAAATATTCTAATTATTGTATGTTCTAGTTTCATTTAAAAGGGCTTAAAAGGAAGTCTGATTTTTTAAAGCAAATTTAGATTTTTGAAAATGTTAAAAGGTCACTGGTAGAGTCACTGGTCCAGCTTTGCGAGGAATGCTACTCCCGTGGACGATTCCGCCGCCATATTATTCATAAAGGTTTCCACTGCAGTGATGCGGCCCTCCGCCAACGGGGGTCTTCCACTTCGTGGCCGATCCTCCAAATCCTCGTGTATCACGGTCTTTTATTGCAAGATTGATTTTCATAATACTGCTGAAACTCTCACGTGTCAGCGCCATCTACCGGTGACTTTTTAAACTTTTAACACATTTTAAATTTTTAAAAACTTTAAAAACTTTTTTGGCTGCTAAAAAAATCCAACTTCCGCAAGCCGCACTTCTTTATCATAATTTCTTCCCTATTTTATGAATTTTTAAAGTTTTAACGAACTTTTGGCTCATCCTATATTTTCCCCCCCCAAAAAAAATGTTTCTTTGGTTACGTCAGTGGTGTTTTTTCCCAGTTTTATGCCACCTGCTATCGCAAGTGCCTAGGGGTGTTGTGCAGGGATAAAAAAAAGATGAAAACCAGGCCACTTATTCCTTACGAAAGGTTAACTTTAATATCAGTCGCGCACTCTTAGGTGCGCCACGGAACTTAGTAAGGGTTAAAGGTGTCACACCATGCCCACAAAAACACATGCCCACAAAAACACGATTATACGCTAAGAAACTAGATATGGAAATGTTTTAATCGCAGATTTACTATTTATACAATTCATCATTCAGATAAAGGATGTTTTACGACATTAACACTAGAAAGACGGCTGCCGTCATTTTTGACTGTTTCGGACATACTATTGAGAGCTGTGTCTGTATTTATGTCCTCAGGCTTCTGAAATTTGATGACTTTTTCTAATTTTACGCGAAATAGGCACACACGTTTACAAAAATATATTCGATTGTAAAGAGGGGTAGAAAATGTGTTGTACACCTACTAAGTCTGAAAGCCGTCGGTTGACGGCAATATAGAAAACTGGCAGAAATCTTTAAAATAATACCGGAAAAATGTTGGTTACTTTTCGTCTCTTCTCCCTTTTGCAAATAACAGAAATATTGGTGTTGAAAAATAAGGAATGCACAAATCATGCATATATTTTTACGGTTAAAGCATATATATATATGTATATATATATATACACATACACACGCACACATATATGTGTGTATATATATACACGTAAATAACTTACTTATACATAACACAACAATGTAAACAATTCTACACGAACTAAAACTTATAAAGAAGGCATAGTCTGCCGAGCAAATAAACTGAAAACTTAACCTAGCGTTGAAAATTTTAACTTTTCCATAAAAGATTGCGCAGTCGCAACAAATCCTCATATTGTAAACGGACAAATTTAGTACTGCTGCACTTAGGTGCAGCAGTACTAAAGACTGCTTATAACTACTTACTGCTGCAGAATCTTGCCTTATGGTGCGTTGAGTCCTAAATGCGTGATTTCTATTTGTATTTGCCTGCATTTTTGCTGATAATAATTGTCTTGCTCTGTTGAATTATTTAAATTTTACTTATACATACTTATACACACATACACAAATATACTTACACACCCATACACACATATACAAACATATTAATATAAATATAAAATCTACTTATCAGGGAAAATGTTAATTCTTATTACACGTACAAATTTTAACATCAGATACTGGCTAAACAGCCTGAGCTATAGCGAGAAGAAATTGTTGACATTAAGATAGGTATAAATGTCCAAGCTGAAATTTAGATAAAAAATTGCATGATTGTAGGGAGTGGACATACAAAAAACGTACCTTGAATATTATAGCTACAAATGTGAATCTATCGACTTTCTATCTTCGTCATAGCCTTACATTGAGATTTGTTTTTAATTTCCCAATCACCAGAAAATGTAAATTTCACACACACACATACCTCAAAACATACAAAATACTGGGTGCAATTTACAATGATAAACCAGATTCAATCTTTTGCTTATTAAATATATATACCTTTGAAGACATCTGTAAATAATACCCTGGGTTTTGATATACCTCGGTACTCATAAATGGGTTGTTTTTAGATACAAACTCTTAAAACTAGACGGACATAATTTAAAACAATAATTATATAAATAAAAATTTATCTCCAATGAATCTGTACTGAAAGCAATGGATGGCGTAATGTTAGAGTGGCGAAGTAGAGAATGTGAGGGTTTATTGCTTGGAAGGGGAGCCTCCTTCCAATATAACATCAGGCACTTGCATTCTTTCTATGCCTTAACACCACCGACCCGTGTTGTAGCCTCAGATTTCAGGAGTTTCACTACAAACCTATTAAGAGCAACCTGCTTCTGGCTACGTTTCAAAATATTTCTGAAGTAAGACATTGTTTGATCCACATTTCGGCTTGATAGAACTTTTGTCAGGGTGGGTGATACTTTTAAACCAAATTTTCTAATTAACCCATTTAGTACACATTTCAGCATATGTGACGAGTACCGAACCATTTTATTTTTCGCGTCGAAATGCGACGAGTACCGAGAAAACGTCGAGTACCGAAGCATTTTTTTTAGATTCGAAATGCGACGAGTACCGAGTAAACGTTGAGCACCGAAGCAATTTTTTTCGATTCGAAATGCGACGAGTACCGAGTAAACGTCGAGTACCGAAGCAATTTTTTTCGATTCGAAATGCGACGAGTACCGAGTGAACGTCGAGTATCGAAGCAATTTTTTTCGATTCGAAATGCCACGAGTACCGAGCAAACGTCGAGTACCGAAGTAATTTTTTTCTCGTCGAAATACGACGAGTACCGAGTAAACGTCGAGTACCGAGGCAATTTTTTTCGATTCGAAATGCGACGAGTACCCAGTAAACGTCGAGTACCGAAGCAATTTTTTTCGATTCGAAATGCGACGAGTACCGAGTATATATATGTATATGTGAAATTTTAAGTCACCAACGTATCGACGTTTTTCTACTTCAGTGTTTATTTCGACACATTTACAAGGCGCGGTGCTACTTGAAACCCCGAACAAATCAATTGAGAGCTTTTGTTCATTTAACGCACTCTTGTGTTCCTAGTCTAACACGAATTATTTACCAAAATTATTGCTTATTTTTAATTCAATTTATCCGTTACAAAATTTTCAAACTCTTTAATGAATGGCTTTTAATTGATATCCGATATTTCTGAAGCAAAGTATATTCTTCGAGCGATCAATCCATTAGTTCGATGAAAATATCAAAGCAGGCAGAAGCTGTAGAATAAACACCACAGAATATCATAATTAAAAGATTGATTTGGATGGCGAAATTCCAGCCACCACGAGAGATTTCAAGAGTTAGCTTCGAATAGTTTTGAAACCAGAATCTTCATCGATAACTAGCGGATCTGTTTTGCTCCAGAATGTTTGTTAGTTTTGTTAAAAGTTGATGAAATAGTGAAATATCAAGAAAAGTGTTAGGGTAATACGACTTTACAGAAAATATATTTCTGTATAACCAGAAAGTCATTTATGCGTAAAATATTATTTAATAAATATGCTTTATATATACGTCCTATTGTGTAATAAATTAGTTATGATGTTTCTTTTGTTGCGCTTAATTCCAATGCAGCGGATTCAAACATTGAAATTCGGGCTGTTGCTCAAAACATGACTATTCGGCAAATCACTAGCTGCCCATGGCATTTTCGCAATGTTGACATTTATAGGGAGATAAATCTCCCCACTATTCAATCTTATAGTCAAAATCTTGCTATTAACTTCCATAAAGATTTACCAAATGATCTTATTAAAGATCTTGCTGATGACAGCCCTGCTGACCCAGCTAACAAGAAATGGCCCTGTGCCATTCTTGCTCGTCACTTTTAATTGTTTGCCCTATCCATTGTATGTTACGTCTAGGGATACATAAATTTCGAAATAAAAAATATCGAAAATTCGCAAAAAATATAATATATAAAATTTCGCCTTTATTCGAAAAAAAAACATAAAAATTCAAATATTTCGCATTTATTTAAAATAATTACAATTTTACTTACTTGGATATAACTGTAGAAGTATCAAAATTCTTAGTTAAAAGCCTACATTGTAGTAGTCTCTACATTGTGTTAAGTCTTTGCCTTCTGTCATTAGTTACTATGTTGTACATACTAAAATATCTCAGCATCTTCTCTGTTAACGGGGCTTATAGAGGCTTTGTATATCTGCCTTTGCGAAGTTGAGGTAGCAACATTTCGTTGCAATTAAAATCTGAACATCAACAGCAGTCTCTTGGTTAACTACTGTAAGTAGCTTAAATACCCTTTGGTGCTCAAGAGACGTTCTTAAATCTACTAAATTGTACCACAAAACTGGATGGCTGATTTTTTACAGTTAGATTTTTAGGTTCGACAAACTGACCGGGTGAAATTCGGAGTAAATCCGAAGGAGCGTGAGATTTCTCAGTTAAAGACGGCGGATGGTTTTAGTTAGGCAATTATGTTAATATATTACTGTTATTACCTAATTTCGCTTAAAAAGCAGTTTACTACCGAGTTTTCACCGAAAAGTAGTAAAAAAATAGTTTTCGGATTTATTCGCTCATATCGGCAAATTTCGCAATTATTCGCATCTATTTCGCAAATACGAAAATTACGTATCCCTAGTCATCTCGCTTTCCGATTCATTCCTGAAACCTATCAAGGATCTGACTAGTTTCACTTCCAACTTCCCTCTTTATTGCTAGTCATTTTCCTTTAGTCCACGTGTTCTTGCTTGGACCTTCGCTCCGTCTAAATTTAAAAATTTTTTCCCCATGTTTTATCTTTACTTGTACTATCGAAGCTTTTTGGTTTCCCCCACTTTCCATTTTCCTTCCTCCTCTCATTTTTTACTGATTACTGAAGTTTTATGCATTGCTATATCATCCTACCAGTGAAGGGCCCGGCCCATATACTGTAGTTACCACTACCTCTATCTGAAGACCCTGCCTAAAGACTTAATTCCAGCAACCATGAGAGATTTTAAGAGTTAACTCGAATAGTTTTGAAATCGGAATCTTCATCAATAACTAGCGGGTTTGTTTGACTTTGGAATACTTGTTAGTTTTATCAACAAAGTTGATAAAATACAGATATATCAAGAAAAGTATAAGGGTAATACGACTTTACAGAAAGTATATCTCTGTGTAACCTATAAAAAGTCATTTATGCGTATTATATATATATATATATATATATATATATATATATATATATATATATATATATATAATATATGAAATAAATGGGTTATAATGTTTATTTTGCTTATAGCTTCATATAACGGTCTGTGTCAACATCATCCATTATAATGACATTTGCGTATTCGGAATGTAATAACAAATATTTTTATACATTAGCGATATTGCCACTGCACTGAAATTGTTTTTATGCACTAAAACGAGTCCGTCATTAGGTAGTAAACAGATGCTCTGTTGTTCCATTTATAAGGGATTAATTCTTGGATACCAATAGTTAATACGAAATAAATGACGTATGGTTGACATCAGAATGTTGAAAACAACGCATCACAAAATGCTGTTATTAAATGGGAATAGTGAATAAGACAATGAACTTACATGTATAACGTTTGCATGTATAACCTGTCGAGTTATCCTCTACGTATCCTCGGAAATACTGAATAATAATCAGAAACTGTTAACTTTAGACTTTCTTTCGTAACTTATTTATTTAATGGTATGTTTGGTGTATTACGGATCGACGTGAACGGAGATCTGTCGGAATGACGCTATTGGATATCCAACAGAAACATCTTTGAAAGTAGAATATGGAAGCAACTGGATTCGGCAGTCTGCTATAGCATTTCAACGGCAGAAAGAAATCAATACTTTAAGATCAGAGGAATTAACGTCATCAATATTAATTTTTTTGAATTTTTTTGTGTAGTTTTTTATATTTTATTACCAAGTAAAACGCAAGCTTCAAAAGAGGTAACAGCCCATAGTTGTCACTTTATAATTTCAGCAAACCCCATCTTATCGAAGTTTTGTGTGGCCCGAAAGTTACTAGACCGCTCTAGAATATGTCTTTTAACGTAGGATTACATTCCACCATAACGGTCCTCCGGAAAGCAAAATTTCAGATGCTAATCCGTCCGTCGTCGCTAGTTATAATTTTGGCAGCGCACAAGATCCAGTCTATGTCGCTTGGGCAAGCAGTAAACAGTTAAACAGAAAAATACCAAAATACGTGAAAATTTGACATACTTATATACAGTGCCGTAACTAACCATTCCTGTGGCCCGAGCAAGAATTTGCATTTGGGCCCCTTAATTAATTAGGTTTGGGAAAATAATAAAACAAATACAGCATTTTGGGCCCCCTTCCAAGTGGTCCCTGGGCGGGTGCCCCTGTTTCCCCTGCCTACGGCCTGCCTGTTACAGCACTGCATATACATACGTACATATATATAGATACATATATATGCATATATACATATAACATACATACATATATATATACATACAAAAGAGGTAAGCGACGATAGGTGATCCTACATTAATAACCCACAGTAGTTTCGTTAGAAGAGACTACCTCAAATTTTTTTACAGTTAATTTTTTCAACTATTTTTATTTTTCCTCTGTCATCTCTGAAAGATAATTATGGAGGTGAATAGAAAGTAATTATTGGGGTGAGATAACCCCGCATCAAAACAAGCGATACTCAGCGGTTTCAAGAACAGGGAGCTGTAAAAGACAGTGTAAGCCATAACAAGCCTTGAATCGTCCATCAACACCCTAGAATAAATTGAAGGAATAAGCCAAGAAACATTACGACAGGTGAAACACTCTTTAGAAAGCGCAACCGAACTCTCACAAGCATCGACACAATTTACAAAACTAGTTAAAAGGGATTTCCAAGAGGTATTTGCTAATTATAAAAGAATACATGTGAATTTGAATAAATAAAAGCATTATTCTATTTCAGAATGGTCTCGTGACTTTTGGGTTACTCTGTGTAAGTGTTAGAGCAGTCATTGACTATTTTTTTAAAGTAAGTATATATATATATATATATATATATATATATATATATATATATATATATATATATATATATATATATATATATATATATATGTGTGTGTGTGTGTGTGTGCAAGCATACATCAAAACTTACAGAAAAATACAGTTTTTTTTAAAGCTTTTGATTGACATTCGACATTTCTCAAGCAAATTAAGCAAAGTAACAGAACACTTTCAAAGATTGATCCAATTTTTCAGAGAAAATTGTAAAACATTCAAAAACCATAAGATAAACACTATAGAATATCATAATCGAAAAGATTGATTTGGATGGGAAATTCCGGAAAGCTTCAGAGATTATGAAAGTAGCTCAAATAGTTTTGAAACCTGGATCTTCATCGATCACTTGCAGGTTTAATTAACTTCAGAATGTTTGTTAATAAAGTAATTTAAATACAACATTGCAGAAAGTATAGCTATGTGAAACCTATAAAAAGGCATTTTTGCTTTAAAGATATTATGTATTCAATTTGAATATAGAAATGCTCCTTTTGTTACAGATTCGTATAGTGGTCCGTATCATTATCATCATTTATAATTACCACCCTCATCTTCGAGTTCGTAAAGCAATTACCAGAATTTTTATACATTAACGATAGTACTATTGCATTGTAATTATTTTTGTACCAAAACGAATACGTTTCAGTCGTATTATGCCAATCATAACAGGCACTCTGTTATTCCGTTTACAAGGAATTAATACCTGGATACCAATAGTAAATCCGAAATAATCGTCGTATGGTTGATATCAGAATGTTTAAAACAGCACATCATAAAAGAAAGAACATTAAACAAGACAATGCACTTACATGTATAACGTTTGCCGAGCCATTCGAGTTACCCTCTACGAGTGGGGTCCTCGGAAATACTGTAAAATAATGATCAGAACAGGCAAGTTTCGACTTCCGCAACGTATACATTTAACTGGTGGCTTGGGGTAGTATCACGCACGAAGTTCTGTTTAAATAAAGTCTCGTTGTCTTAACGTTGCAAAGGGTTTGGATATTCAACGAAAAAGAGCAGTTCGCAACATCATTTTGAAAGATATAAAAGGTTTAATCGCAGATGTAATAAACCTCATAAATACAAAGTTTTTTTAGTGTAAAATCCCGAACAAAACACTAGCTTGAAAAGATACAGGTATCATAGCTGTCACTTTATAACTGAACATAATTTTTTGCCTGAACTTTAGTATCAAATTATTGCTGTTAAACATATAACTGATTGTTGATTAGGTAAAAGAAAATGATTGTAAAAACATGAATCATAAAAACTTCCGGGAAATATGCGAGCTTAGTTTCTCAGGGTGTTTTGAACAGCCGCAGCGGGTAACAAAACATGCACGATCTGTAGAACTCAATAATCAAACCACGTAGTCTATTTTGACTATCTGAAGTAGTTCGATGAATTTAAGAAGATAATGCTTCTTTGATTGGTTCATTCATAAAAACGTCAGTCGGAAATCAGAACGAAATAAACAGTTTATTATGTTTAATACAACTATGCTGCAAACGTTATACCTTCAAAACAGGATACCATAAGTTAAAAATTGGTGTAAGCTTCTGAATAATACTTGGTATTAATACAAATGCTAGCCGTCAAAATTAGAATAAAATTGAAAAATAAATGCTTTGAAAATTTTTGTGACAGGTTAGTGGATGTTTGAATCAATGCACTAGCCGAACTAATGATAAAAAATGGAGGAACAGAAGTTTGATAAACTTCGCATGACCTGAAAGAAAATGGCTGAATACTTAAAGCTTGTTTACATTGCTTGACTCCGAGATTGTTGACATGACCTGTGATTGGTCTGAAGTATGACGTGACAATGATTTCAGTTCTGTGATTGGTTAAAATTTTTAACGCTCATGCTACGAAACGTTCTGGATTCATTGTTAACGGGCCGTTAGTGTAAGGAATGTTCATTATTCCTTTGCTTTAGTGTCTATGGAGAGCAATTGTTTGGAGTTAGTATTTCATTTCATTAAGTGACTAACTAGTTTTGATTTCTTAACAGTTTTAAATCTGTTATCTGGGCTTGAAAGTAGTTATTTAGATCAAAAGTACGTAGTTTTTAAAATTTTGATATTGTAAATTAAAGGAGTTCTGAAATATGCTACATGCATTAAAACTACAAACATAGTCATTCTGAGAGTGTTTAATGTAGTTAGATACATTAAAACCACTTACACACGAAATTACCTAATCTGCAGGAAACAAAATTCCACGTCAAAAGCTCTGCATTCTTAAATTTTTCGTCAGAGCTCTATTTTTTAAAGGGAAATGTATACTTACCTAGCTAATACCAACTGTAACTCTTATAGACACTTTAAATCAGCATATTTTGAATAAATATAAGATACAAAAGTGCGCGTTTCTTTTGTGTAAGCATTCTCAAGCTAGTGTCTCGTTGAACAATGGATACAGATCCCCAAATCCAACAACGTTATAGTTTTATTATATTTTTTTACAGGCACTAAATTCCTGTTTTGAATGGATATCCGAATCTACAGGCACATTCATAGATTCTTATTGTAACACAAACATTTCTCTTCTTTTCAGAACTTTTAACCATTTCATTTTCAAAGAATATGCAAACGCACAAATGCAAGACATTAACAGGTAAGTTTTTAATTTTTAACTGAACATCTTACGAGCGCATTCTGTTTTATTTCGGCTCAGAATCGCACCTTTCAGTGGGTCGAACAAAGACTTTTCGAAGCAGAGCATGAAATTTGTCTTTTGATTTTAAAGATCTTTCATTGAGGCAATTCATAGAAACTGTGTGTACACAGGGAAATTTTTTTCTGGTGTCTTCAAGATAAACAAAACTTATTTCTCTCTTTGCTCTGAGATAATGCATTATAATGCGAAGGTCTCCCTGGAAATATTTCACATGTAAAATCACTTATTTTCAATGAAAGGTTATTAAATGCTTTAGAATCGTAAGGATTCAACAATTAAAAACAAATGAAGCGGAGAGGAAAAAAAAATTGAGAAGTCATCTTTTCACTTAAAGCATTAAATTAATATTCATTATTCATAGGAATAACTATCGCATTAAAGAAATTGAAAGCTTTGAATTAATTAGGTACAAAGCGGCGCTGCTATTAATTACATATTTCATTAGAGATTACGACTGGCCCAAGTAATGCTAATTACTTACTCTTTAGAGCAATGATGTTGATAAATTATTACGCCCGACAGTTACACTTTTATCAAAGGCTGTCTTGTATCCTATTCACTTTATTTTCAACGATTGTTGAGGCGCTGAATTAATAATGTGCCGTTTCCAGCAATAACGCGCGCGCTTTTTGGAAAAAGGATACAAAGAAGATTCGCTGTTTAAGCGAGGAAATGTTTTCAGAAGGGCGTCAGTGCGATGTGAAAGGAAATTAAATTTTAAAGTATGAATTATTTACCATCATCACTCTTTAAGAGAGATGAAGCACACTTAAGATACCTACTTATTCAAGAGGCCTTTACAATGGATTGTTTAGAAACATTACGAGTCCTCATTCGTTTCCAATTACGCCGGATCATTCGAAAGGAATATAAGGCGGTCCCATGTACAAAGTTTTCAGGAAAAGTAGATTTTCATTTCCTTTACCTACCTATATGGTGGAGATATATAGACCCGATTCTCTTTTCGCACGGTTTTGAAATAACACTGTCTAGGAAAATATCACTATTTTTTACACTGTTAATTTTTTACTTTAACACGGTTCAAACCCTTTGAGGGGCGCCGTTTGCACTGTGCAAACGCCTAAATCTAGTCTTTTTTTTCACTTGCATTCAATGCATTCCAGTTAAATGAGCAGAAAAATGGTTAGTACTGCCATCTGTTAACAATTTAAAGAAGTAAAAAAAATTGCATACTTTAATTGCAATTTTTTTCAAGATTCTTTAGGTTAAAAAAATCGGGGGAAATATCTTCACCGTCCAAACGGTGGACGTTGTTGCCCCTGAAAAGGTTAAAAATATAAAATGAATAAAAATTATTGAGTGCAATGTTATCAGAGAGTATTTCAGAGAAGGTAGATGATTCCGCGTTAGTTTATAGCTGCGATGATGTAGAATTGGTTCCTATCTGCAAGTACAATACTAGAAAACCTCCCGCTGGCAATCAAACTTGGAAATTGATTTCTTACAAATTATGAAAATGTCGAACGAGCTGTGTTGAAGAATCCTATAAAGAGCTCAAAAAATCATAATCACAGCGTCTGACAATCGAATTATTATTCAAAACCGGTGAAACAAAAGAAACACAAGGTGTTACTTTTATATAAGATATACTTGTAGATATATCGCCATTCAATATTTCCAGTAATGAGAGGGATTTTTCGCCATCGAAAACATCAGATAACGGGCACGTTTATTTGCTAGCAGCGACACTGAATGACTGAATGTTATTGTATTTATGTATAAATAAGAAAATAAATTAAATTTATTTTTAACTTCTTCCGACTGCCGCGCTTTAAATTTAAAAAGAAACCCGTATAAACATGATTAAAATTAGAATTCTGTATTAGATCTTACATATTCATTCAAGTTCAGTCTCTCGAAATGTCCATATACAGAGGCTGTTCGCACATTTTTTAGACGATTTTGGTAAGCGGTAATAAAAAATCGTTTTCTGCAAAAGAAATAATTGCAATTGTACTATGTTTTTAAAAGTCAAAATTATCGTCTGCGGCTTGAAAGTTTTGTTTTTATTCAAAATGGCGTTTTTAACAAAGCAGTGGTTCGAAGGCTATTTTTATGCTCTTTCCGAAGAGAAATATGCATACTCCGTTATCCAAAAAAGATGTGAGAGTCATGGTTTTGTGATATCTAAAGTGTCGATAGGTAATATCGTCAACAAGAAAGGGAAAAAAACGTCAAATTGGAGCCTCAAGTGGGACAAAAATTCCAAACAAGTATCCAAGGAAAAAACGGACATCTTCGACTATTGCAAAGGTACGCTGTTTAATGTTAAAAGAAAATCCCCCTAGTCAAAGGACAGTTTCAAAATCATTAAAATGCTCGGTGTCCACTGTAAACAAAATGATAAACGTTGATTTAAATCTTAAGAAAGCGAAAAAACGCAATGTGCAGCGTCTTCTTCCAAATCATATCGCTGAACGCAGGACACGCTGCAGGACACGCTTAATTCTATATGAGAAACACTTATCCAAAGAAACATGGAAAACAATTGTCACAATAGATGAATCATGGGTGTATTTAAATGATTGCAACAAAAAAAGAGCCATTTATTATCATAAAAGGGGAGAAAAAAATTTAAGTACATGGTTCAAAGAATCGAAAGAAAGTTTTTCTAAGGGATTCATGATTGTTGCTGGTTTTTCTTATAATGGCAAGTTAAAAATAAAGAGAATGGAAAAAAATGTCAAGTTTAACTCCAAAGACTATCAGGAACATATTTTATCGCCAATTTTTCTGAATGAAATACCATCGCTTTACCCACAGTGCCATCAATCTGTGAGACTCCCTCAGGACAAAGCTAGCAGTCTCACATCAAAATCCACTGTAAATTTCCTAAAAGAAATGGAACAAAAACCTGGTATCAAGGCCATACCCTTTACTGATATCCCTACTAAATCCCCCGATGTATCACCTATGGATTTTTGTGCTTTCGGACTTTTAAAATCTGCATTATCCAAACGTCGTCCCAAAACCCTTACAGGACTCTGGAAAGCTGTTCAGGAGGAATGGGATAGAATACCTCTTCTGACACTTCAAAAGGCATTATTTTCTTGGAAATTGTGGTGTCGAAATATAGTTCAAAATAATGGATGTCAAATAACACATTTAAAACAGAAGAATTTTATGTAATTTAGTTTTGTGAATACAATATACATCGTCTAAAAAATGTGTGAACAGCCTCTGTATTTCATATGAAAATTAATTTTTTTATTAAACAAATTTCGATGGAACCTATCTCCCAGTTCTATATGTTCACTGTATATATTTTTACACTTTTTAACGTAGGATTACGTTCCTCCATAACGGTCCTTCCGAAAGCAAAATTTCAGACGCTAAAACCGTACAGATGTACAGAGTCCATCCGTCCTTGCGAGTTACAAGTTTGGTAGCGTGCCATACCCAGTCTGTATCGCTTCGACAGGCAGTAAACAGTTAAACAGAAAAGTAGCAAAATGCGTTAAAATTTTGATATACAATATGTATATATATATACATACGTACATATTATAGATGCATATATACATACAAAAGAGATAAGCAACGATTTGTTATCCTACGTTAATATCCCGCCTTAGTTTCGTCAGAAGAGACTACCTGATTTTCTTTTTCTCTACTCCTTGATACAACACTTTTATACTGTACTGTCTGATTGTAGCTTCTGTACATCTGTACTTTTCATTGCTTTCATTTAGAATGCACATTTCCACAATTTACCCTGTTTAAACGGATATAAAATAAATCCTTTGGTAGGTACTTCTGTGAAATTTTTTAAAGCGTTCCTCCGTTCGATTTTCATCAGCCTTCCCTTCGTTCTATTTCTATAAATTGCCGTAACACCATAGTTTACGTAAGGTTACGAATAATTCAGACATGACTATTTTGCTCATCATCTGTATGTTTTCATTGTTTTAATTTCAACACCAGAATTACCAACCAGGCTAACAGTTTTGTCGCCGTTGTCGCAGATGAATGAGCCAGAGCATTGTCCCGAGGGTAAAAGAATCACCAAATGTGGCCATTTGAATCGCTATGGAGCTGTTCCCTAGCCTTCGCATTCTCCTGATTTGGCCTCCTCAAATTACCACTTTGCGAGACTCTCACATAGTGTGAAACAGATTCAATTCTAATTTTGGAAAACCCAGTACGGATGTGGCGAGCTTAAGTATGATCGACAGGATCATTAACACCTTAGTGGGACTTTTTAAAATGATCATTGCTAAGTGACAAATCATTTAAAATAGTTAAGCAAAAGACCATTAGTGCAGGAAGGGAGACGAGGTAAGAATGGGAGAACCGAGCTGACGCTACCGACAAAAGACGGTGAATACTTAACCGCAGGAAAAGGCTATGCCGACAAAGAATGAAAGAGGCGACTCTCGGGAGACGCGATGATTACTACACGTGGTGCGGTAGAACGTTCTAGAATTTTCCAGGAAGAAAGAAAAGGAACGAGACAGCATGATGCGGGGGGCATTACACACTGGACCTTGATGAGGTATTGACGTACTGAGAAAGCGCGGGAAATCTAAGAGACGGGAAGGTATCGTTTGAACTGTATTTTATGAACCCCTCTCTCCCTGATCGATGTTACGAGAGTTCTGCGGAACAAACGCATGTATATTACTATTACTGTATATTGCTTATATTAAACGAGATGTAAATAGATCCATTTATCCGTTTCTACATTAATACTACGAGTTAGGGCCTGTTCACATAGGAGTCCGTTGCGTTGCGTTAAGGAACAGATGACGTTTGGACGAAAATAAACCAATCATAGGCCTCCAAACGATTAGCAATGAAATTTTTAACGCCTATGATTGGTTTATTTTCGTCTCAACGTCATCTTTCCCTTAACGCTACGCAACGGACTCCTATGTGAACAGGCCCTAACTTATATTCCGGGTCACGGCGATTCGGTTTACACACTTGTTTTCACGTATGAAAGAAATTCTTGCATAGCAGAAATTTGAATACTGTTTGAAGAGAAACAAATGGTTACTTTTGTAAAGTTAGGGCATGTTCACGTAGAATCCGTCAACGTCAGCGTTACTCGAAATATATTTAACCAATTATAAACCTCCAAACGATTAACAACGAAATTGTTAAGGACTGTGATTGGTTTAAAGTATGTCAGTACGAGTAAGGGCCTGTTCACATAGGAATCCGGTAGCAGAAGCGTAAAAGAAAATATAGCGCCGAGACGGAAATAAACCAGTCATAGGCGTTAAAAATTTCGTTGCTAATCGTTTGGAGGTTTGTCATTGGTTAAATATATGTCAATATTTTAACGCTTCCGCTACTGGACTCCTATGTGAACAGGCCCTAACGCTGACGCTGATGGATTCTATGTGATCAGGTCCTCAGAAAATTGTTACTATATAGTGGGAATAAAAAAGCTTGAGAAATGTTGGACCAAATGTATCGACCTTAAGGAAGATTATGCAGAAAAATAAACAAAAACTTTCCAAAAGAGGTTTCTTTTGCTCTGACTCATCAAACGCCTCTCGTCAACAAAGGCTCATCTTTATCTGATATATATATATATATATATATATATATATATATATATATATATATATATATATATATATATATAAAAAAGTTAAAAGTGAACCACTAGACCCATTGAGATGGAAGTTTTTAAAGAATTTAATTCAAATTAGTATGTTTTATGGATATTAAACATACAAATAAATTGCATACATTGACCGTTGTATTTCATTTGAATATTTTCTCCTACATTATTTTGTCTATAAAAATATTCGTTTCGATTTTTTTATAAATATTTTTTTGTATTATTTGCATACATTGACCGTTGTATTTATTATAATTTTTTTTGGCATTAATTGAATACATTGGCCGTTGAATTCAATTTGAATGTACTCAGTAGCGAAGTACGGGTTTTCAACTAGTTTACAAATAATAATTACAAGATTAAAAGAACTTTTCATCTACCATGGTTTTAAATTTTCTGTTGAATCATGTAAACTTGACAATTCTATGTATTAATAAATACTTTTTAAAAACTTTTTTGATGAATTATCCCATCAACTTGAAATAAAATGAAGTTAATTGGAAGTTAACTTGCGTTTAACTTTTCGTTCCCGTCCCGGACAATAGATGACTGCACCAGTCTACAAAACAAAATTAACTGAAAATAACTGAAAATGAATTTAATTCTGCTTAAAGATGGCTAAAAGTATTAAAATAATGCATTGTCATCATTCTCTGAGCTATTCTGAAAGTTTCATATGTCTAGCTAGTCGGGAAGTTAGTTAAAAATCGATTGCAAGATTTGTACCGGACAAACACACAAACACACAAACAAGAAAGCGAGTTAAAAATAAAAATATGGTAAAAATCCCCGGAACGATAGAATCTATAACAAGCATAAAAACTACCCTTTCCCCTTCCTCTGCAAATTCTGATACCAGGCAAGTCTTTAGCCCTTAATGTGTGTTGTATCCAAGTGCAGGGGGAAGCTTATAACTTCGCTCATTCACTAATGTTCCTTTCACGAAAAATGCCTAGACATATTTCTATCATTTACTAGAATTCCATTTGTGTTCGTGGGGGTAGATTTACGGCTCTGTGTGACAGATGCAACCGTAAGAAGGAAAAAAAATATATATATATAAATAAGAGAAACACAACGTTGCAGAAAACAGGGAAAGCATCGTCAATCCCAAAAAATTAATTAAACACCCTCCACGAGAGCTTAGTTGACATTTTAACATTGTTGCTTAATTGTTAATTTAAAACGAAGATGGATGCGCGGCTTTCAGTTTTAATTTTCATGCTCGTTACTCATCGGTAGCTCCCCGTGTACGTCAACATTGTTTGCTCGGGACACCTGTTGGTATTGATTTGGAGCCCCAAGTTTGTTAATTTTGAAACAGTTTTGGATAGGTCGTCTGCGGCTGGGCTTCGATTTTGGGGTGGTGGAGGAGGCGTGGCGTGTTTTGCGTCGAAGGTGAGACCATCACATGTCAGGCACAGTAGAACTGAGGTAATATGAACTCTGCTAATTCAAATTATCGGAAATACGAACGTTTTCGTGATGTCTCCCTCAAAATTTCCCGGTCCCGATGCAACCGAACGCGGGATGTTCGATACCGAGTTCGGAGTAATTACTCGGGAATATTTTATTCGCCTCCCATTTCGAAAACAAATGGGAGAAAAATAATGAAAATTGCATAAGGGTAGTTAGTATTTTGATTAGAAGTCACTCGGGTTTTACTATTAATCCGGTACAGTTATTTTCATTGGGAAATTAAATATTAAATAATCATAAAATGTATATTTTAGAGTTTAAATTGTCACTGCATTAAGGGAAATTTTTCCCTTTACAATGTTATTCAACTTAGACAGATTATCAAATTTTCAATTTTTTTAACGTGGGATTACGTATCTCCATAACGGTCCTCCGGAAAGCAAAATATCAGATGTCCTACGTCGCGAGTTATAATTTTGACAGCGCACCAAACCCAGTCTGTATCGCTTAGGCAAGCAGTAAACAGTTAAACAGAAAAGTGCCAAAATGCGTCAAAATTTTGACATATATCTTAAATATTCTGCTCTCCATTCTAGCATTTATATTTCCTTTCCTAAGTCCAATCCCCAGTAATATTAATTTATCGCTTTAAAACCCTTAGCCACAGAACTTCCCATGAATCGCATGCTTTTGCATTTCTACACGTGTATGGAATTCAGGAGTGGGTTAGCATCGCTCGCCCCAAAATCTGCTGACCCCACAAATAATAGCCACATGTTTTTTCGCCCTCTCGTGCTTAATGTGGAAAGGTGATATTATTCCGACCCGTCCCCTGAAATGAACGGATGTACTTTTGTCGCTCTAATAAACGATTCGGCCAGACTGCATCAAAATTATATTCCCCTCACACTGAGTCTAACTCCAGCTATGTAAATATGAGCTAGTTTTCCCTTTCAGATTATAATTTAAGGACGTGATGTAATGGGTATATTACCTATCTGTACTTTTGTGTTTATTTTTCTAGCATGAATGACAAATTGTGAGAAATTGTAGCACACCTACCCTGAATGGAGATCCCCTGGTCTCTCTGAGAAAAATTAGTGATAACCAAGACATGGATTAATAGTGAAACAATCAGCACATATATTTGAAAAACAGACAGTCCAGCGTTCAATATCCGGGTTCTCCAGTTATAAGCTAGGGGGGGGGGCGAAACCGCTTCCAACTTAACTTTAAATAAATTAAAACGTTATTAGAAGTTTAGTTAAAAAAATTATAGTAAAATTTTAAGAAAGTTGGTTTTTTTTCCCCGCTTTTTGAAACTGTGAAACTGAAGACTCCGATTATGTCTTTAGCCTTAACATAGTTTTTAACAATGATATGATCCATAACAAAAATTCCATGCTATATATCAGAAATGAGGCCTCTCTCGTATATTTCCTTTTGCCTGTCAGCAATAGTCACCAGAATGTTTTATGTATGTTTATGTAGGGGGCGACGCAGTACTTGCTGGGAAGGCGCGGAGTGAGTTTCAATCCCGCTTCTGTCTGTGGTCTGTGTAACATGTATGTGTGTGGTGCGTCTAGTGAAGTGATAAAATGTGTTTCTGTGGAGATTCGTCTCTTTCTTGAGTTTTTGGCCTCGACCCTTCATTTTAGAACGATGCGTAATATCGGGTAGAAATTACGGTCGTATTTGTGAAATTATTGGCGCCCGAAACAGGGGCTCGAGGAATTTAAAAGTGAAAGAGCGAAAAATTAAAGTTTGAATACTGCCATGGAGATTTTAAAGTCTAGACGAACACCACTTAGAACAGCGTTTACTCGAGTTTTCACATCTTTGAACAAAGAACTGGAAAGTAGAGAACCCGATACAGAAGTATTAGAGTCGTTATTTGATCAATTAGAGGATAAATTCAACAGGATTCGTGAAGCTGATGATGATATTCTTAATCAATTATTAGAGGATAGTGCTTCGCAAGATATATATAACAAAGAATTTGAGGCTTGTGAAGCATATGTTGACAAATTTATAAGTTGCAAATCCAAAGTGAAGAAGATTATGTCAAAATCGAAAGTACAAGTGCCAGAAATAGTGAGAACGGAAAATCATCTTGAAGTTAAACAGGCAATGAGATTACCGGAATTATCATTAAAATTATTTGATGGAAATCCTCGTGAATGGCTCAGCTTTTGGAATACTTTTGTGAAAATACATGAAGACTCGAGATTAGACAACCATACTAAATTCGTGTATTTGATTCAAGCAACGGTTCCGAAATCGAAAGCTCGGGAGATAGTTGATAGTTTTCCCACGACTGCAGAAAACTACTCTAAGGCAATAGAACATTTGAAAAATAGATTCGGCCGTGATGAAATTTTAATTCAAATATTAGTCAGAGATCTTTTACAGCTGGTTTTAAACAATAACAACATCCGAGGAAAAGAATTCAACATATCATCGTTGTATGATAGTTTAGAAACAAAACTTCGATCGCTCGAATCCCTCGGAGTCACAGAAGATAAGTATGCCAGTATATTATTTCCGCTCGTCGAATCATGTCTTCCTTACGATATTTTGAGAATTTGGGAAAGGGAGCGGGAGAAGTTGAATACAGGTAAGAATGAATTAAAATCTATTCTTGAATTTTTGAAAAATGAAGTAATATCTGAAGAGCGAATTATGTTAGCTCGTACTTGTTTTGGTTTTGATAACTCTAAAAAACATTCTAAAGCTGATATTAGATCTGATAAATTTAATGTAGCTACTACGAATGATTTAATTGTTGGTAACACTTTTAAAGATAAATTCTCTACTAAGAAATATAACGAATATTGTATCTTTTGTGATCAATTGCATTCATCAGAGAAATGTTTTAAAGTTAGTTCTCTCTCTTACGAAGACAAAATGAATATTGTGTTAAAAAAGAGAGCATGCTTTGTTTGTTTAAAACGAAATCATATTTCTCGTGATTGTAGAGCTAAAGTTAAATGTGTTATATGCAATAGAAGGCATTTAACAATTCTATGCCAAAATATCAAAACGAATGATTCGGTGTCAGAAGATAGGAAACCAGAAGTAGAGAGTTCTGATAATGTTTTAAGTAGTCAGGTTAAAAGTTCCAACACTCTGTTACAAACCCTAATTGTACGTGTCAAAAATGGTAACAGAGAAAAACTGGTGAGAGCTATCATTGATTCCGGTTCTGAAAAGTCCTATATAACGGAAGATATTATCAAATTTTTAGGGTATGATAGTTGTGGGGAATCGAAATTGATTCATAAGTTATTTGGTGGTGTTGAGACAAAAGAAAAGTTACATCACTTGTATAAAGTAAATTTAAGTAGTGTTAATAATGAATATAATTGTCAGATTTTTTGTTTGAATGAGCTTGTCATCTGTTCAGATGTGAGAAGAGTACCGAATGGTCCATGGTTATCTGAACTAAATGATTTTGGTATAACGGTTAGTGATCTAGAAAATAATTCATTTGGAATCATAAATGATATTAAATTGTTGATAGGAGCCGATGTTGCAGGAAAGTTGTTGACCGGGAATATTAAAATTCTAAAATCTGGTCCGGTTGCTGTTCAGACACACTTAGGTTGGACATTAATGGGTAAGATTCCCGCAAATAAATCAGATAATAGGGATTCACTGACGGTTATATCGTTGCTAGTAAATGAAAGCTCTGCAGCTAATTTGTGGAAATTAGATGTTTTAGGCATTACGGACCCAGTAGAATCTAAAACAAAGTCAGAAATGCATGAAGAAACCATGCAATATTTTAAGAATACCGTGAAAGTGAAACCAAGTGGAAGATACGAAGTTGCTTTGCCCTGGGTCCTAGATAACTCCCGTTTGCCAAATAATAGAGAACTGGCCGAAAAAACGACTTGCTACCACGCAAAGAAAACTATCGGACTCAAATAAAACCGAAGTTTACACTGAGGTATTTGATACGTGGTTAGAGCGAGGAATTATCGAAGTAGTTGCGGATAATAAAGAGTCTCAAGTTCATTATTTGCCACACAGGCCTGTATTTAAAGATTCTAGTGAGACCACGAAGGTGAGACCAGTGTTTGATGCCTCGGCTCACATCAAAGGGTCCCCTTCACTAAACGACTGTCTGGATAAGGGACCAAACTTGATTGAAATAATTCCTTCACTATTAAATCGTTTCCGGAAGTACCCCGTTGGAGCAGTATCAGACATTGAAAAGGCGTTTTTGCAAATCGGTATTACAGAAAGAGATAGAGACTATTTGAGATTTTTGTGGAAAGATGAAGCTAAAGGGGAGTTTATAGTTTACAGACATAAACGTGTGGTTTTTGGGGTCAATTGCAGTCCATTTTTATTAGCTGCCACACTGAATCACCATTTAGAAAATGCTCCCAATCATTTCGCTTCTACAGCAGAAAAATTAAGAGAATCGCTGTATGTTGACAACTGTGTTTGGAGCTTTAACACAGTTGAAGAGTTGAATAAATTTATTTCGGAATCAAGATCGTTACTGTCAATGGCAAAATTCAACCTTCGAGGATGGCAGTCAAATTGTCCAGTGGAAACAGACCACTTTGAATCTAATGATTCTGTAGCTGTCTTGGGGCTAAATTGGGATTTAAAAGGTGATACGATTTCATGCAAAATTGATTCGCATGGGGAGGGGCAAGTCATAGCAACTAAACGGGCTCTTCTCTCATTTGCACATAAAGTTTTCGATCCCATCGGATTCACTTCTCCCGTGACCCTCCTTCCAAAATTGATTATTCAGGAGTGTTGGAAATTGAAATTGAAGTGGGATGAGATAATCCCTGAACATTTGGCTAAACAATTTTTAAAGTGGGTTCGGGAAATGCATTTGATTTCTAACATCAAGATTCAGCGTTATATAGGTTTAGATCATCCTGAGGATAAAGATATCAGTCTTCACGTATTCTGTGACGCGAGTGGAAGGGCGTATGCCACTTGCATTTTTCTGAGGGTGAAGACAAATAATCTCACTGAAGTGAAGTTAATACAGTCACGTACAAGAGTAGCTTCTCTTAAGAACATAACAATACCACGGTTAGAACTTTTGTCCTGCTGTATAGGAGCTAGATTGGCAAGTCAAGTCATTGCTGATCTAAAAATACCAAACCTAAAGATCTTTTATTGGAGTGACTCTACAACAGCTTTGAGTTGGATCCAACGAGACGACAGATGGGGAACGTTCGTATGGAACCGCGTTCAAGAGATCAGATCACTGACCCAGAAAGACGATTGGCATCATATTGCGGGAAAATTTAATGCGGCTGACCTCCCATCAAGAGGATGTTTTCCTGAGCAATTTCTAAATCTGAAATGGTGGGAGGGACCAGCATGGCTTAAAGAACCAAAATCAATTTGGCCACAAAGTAATGAATCACCTGACGAATTAGAGATAAATTCTGAAATGCGTAAGACATCAGTGACAGCCCATGCTAAAAGTACAGAGCCTGATGCGTGGTACTACAGATATTTCTCTTCTTACAATAAAATAATACGGCTTATTGCTTGGATATATCGATTCATTAACAATTCTAGGAAGAAAAATGTCCTTAAAGAACCTAATCTTACATGCCATGAGATAGAGAATTCCGAAAGAGTGCTCATTTCTTTGATTCAAAGAGAAGCTTTTGAAAAATCTAGTGAAGATAAAATACGACCTCTTAGACCGGTTGTCGATGCGTTTGGAATAATTAGAGTAAAAACGCAAGTCATGTATCGACAAGATACGGAAAGTTTCAAATATCCAGTGCTTTTGCCATCAGATCATCCAGTTGTTCATTTGTTGATTTCCTGGAAACATCAAGAATTATTACACGCAGGGGTTTCCCTATTGATGACACACCTGAGGGAGAAATATTGGATCATAAAGGCCAGGAAAACTATTCGGACAGTGGTTGGACAATGTGTGCGTTGTAAGAGATTCAGCGCTCGGAAAATGGAGACAGTGCCAGTAGCATTACCCCCAGAGAGAGTCCAAGACGCAGCAGTATTTCAGGTCTTTGGCATAGATCTAGCGGGCCCTTTGTATCTAAAGAGTAAACAGAAGGCATGGGTCGTATTGTACACCTGTGCTGTGTACCGAGCGGTGCACTTCGAACTGATTACATCTCTGTCCACCGAAGCTTTTCTCCAGTCATTGCGGCGGTTTATAGCCAGAAGAGGTAGGCCAACGACGATCTACTCCGACAATGGTACAAATTTTGTCGGGGCAGATAAAGCCTTTTCGGAATTAGATTGGAATCAAATTTCTACCGCTGCAACTCTTCGCAGAATTCGCTGGAAATTTAACCCTCCTACAGCAGCCTGGTGGGGAGGTTGGTGGGAGCGGCTGATCCAAATGCTGAAGAGAATTTTGAGAAAAGTTCTAGGAAGAGCCTCACTAACCTATGAAGAACTTAACACCCTCCTTTGCGATTGTGAACAAATAGTAAACGCGAGACCCCTAACATATGTGACAGAAGACATAGACAGTTTGACACCATTGACTCCGGCTATGTTCTTACAAGAAATAAGGTCTTCCGACGTTGAGGATATAGACACAATCGACACTCAAGAAATGAATAGAAGAATCAGATACAGGCAACAGGTCAGAAGCCATGTTCGTGAAAGATTCCGTATAGAATATCTTGGCCAGTTGCAACAAAGGACTTTACATCGAGCACAAATCAAATCCCTAGCTGTAGGCGATATTGTGCTTTTGGAGAGTGACAGTAAGAAACGTACCTATTGGCCATTAGCTCGAGTATTAGAGTTGATTCCTGGAAAAGACGGCCAAAACAGAGTTGCCCGTGTAAAGACAGAGTTTGGTGAACTGTTAAGACCAATACAAAGACTGTTTCATTTAGAGATCGACAAAACATTACCTTATGAACCAGTACTTCGTACAAAATGTGGAAGAAAAGTGACTGTTCCTGATAGATTGTCTTATGATTGAACATTTTTTAACTTTTGCCTTTTTTATATTTTGATTGATAATTATTAGTTTTAGTGCATATTATGTAATTATGTTTAGTGTCATTGAATATTTAAATTTTTGTGATTGGTTGTTGAGTTTACCTTCAGTAAACTCAAGGTGGGAGGATATCAGAAATGAGGCCTCTCTCGTATATTTCCTTTTGCCTGTCAGCAATAGTCACCAGAATGTTTTATGTATGTTTATGTAGGGGGCGACGCAGTACTTGCTGGGAAGGCGCGGAGTGAGTTTCAATCCCGCTTCTGTCTGTGGTCTGTGTAACATGTATGTGTGTGGTGCGTCTAGTGAAGTGATAAAATGTGTTTCTGTGGAGATTCGTCTCTTTCTTGAGTTTTTGGCCTCGACCCTTCATTTTAGAACGATGCGTAATATCGGGTAGAAATTACGGTCGTATTTGTGAAACTATATTTTTTTCTCACTTTATTTATATCATATTTAATTTTCTCATTGTATAACTTTTGAATACCACTCAAACATCAATTCTATTGTTATTCAGTTTTAAAAAATCATAATCTATATATATAAAACAGTTCCGTAACTGACTGACTGACTGACAAATAACGCCCAGACCAAACCGCTGGACCTAAAGGACTGAAATTTTGGATGGAGATTCTTCTTATAGTGTAGGGGTTCAATAAGAAAGATTTTTGAAAAACTCATATTAGATTTTTTATAATTAAATTTTAAAGCTATTTTTGTAACATTCTTGAAAGTTTGCATTTAAAATAATAATCCGAGGGTTATAAAATTTATATCATCGTTTATATTTATATAAGAAAGATCCTAAAAATTTCTTTAAAATGAAATCTTTTTCGAATCTTTACCTCCATTTTCTGAGATTTTTGGTGAATTTTTAAAGATTAATTTTTAGAATTTAATTTATTAAATGCTAATCACGTGGTTTCTTTTCTTTTTTTGTGATACTTTAAACTAATTTTGCTTCACGTGCATTACAACGAAATAGACCAAAAACAATTTTTTTTTCTTGCTAATGCGGCAGACGATTGGACATTATCCAAAAAAATATTAAAATACGGTAAAAGAAATGTTCCTCAAACAGTACTATATTCTTTAGTATGTTCTATCAGATTTAATTTGAATATTTTCTTCATCATTATTTTGTCTATGAAAATATCCGTTACGATATATATATATATATATATATATATATATATATATGTGTGTGTGTGTGTGTGTGTGTGTGTGTGTGTGTGCGTGTGTGTGTGTGTGTGTGTGTGCGTGTGTGTGTGTGTGTGTGTGTGTGTATGTGTGTGTGTGTGGCATTAATTGCTTACATTGACTGTTCTATTTAATTTTAATGTACTCCGTAGCGAAGTACGGGTTTTCAGCTAGTATATATATATATATATATATATATATATATATATATATATATGTATAGAGAGAGAGATACATTTATACATAACACATACATTCATATATACACACAAAAGAGGTAAGCAACGATAAGTAATAATACGTTAATAACCCGCTGTAGTTTCGATAGAAGATACTACCTGATTTTTTTTTAAACGGGATATTTGAATAAGTTAATAAACTTTGAAACATTTATTTTGCATATAACTTATCAAAATTACGGAAACAATGATGTTATAATTTATAAAACAACTTTCTTATATAAATTTGCAATTTTGGTAAATCTACATGTGCCGTATTAATTATAACTTTATGTAGTAACTAGCTGAAAACCCGCACTTCGCTACGGAGTACATTCAAAGTAAAAACATCGGTGAATGTATGCAATTAATGCCAATATATATATAATAAATACGACGATCAATGTATATAATTGATGTAAAATATATATATATTTATAAAAAAATCGTAAGGGATATTTTTATAGACAAAATAATGTAGAAGAAGATATTCAAATTAAATCTAATATAAAGAATACTAAAGAATATAGTACAGTTAATATAGTACAGTTTCTAGAACATTTCTTTTACTGTATTTTAATATTTTTTTGGATAATGTCCAATCGTCTGCCGCATTAGCAAGAAAAAAAATTATTTTTTGTCTATTTAGTTTTTACGCACGTGACGATAAATTTATTTAAAGTACCAGAAAAAGAAGTCACGTGATCAGCATTTAATAAATTAAATTCTAAAAATTAATCTTTAAAAATTCACCAAAAATCAGGAAATGAAGGTAAAGATTCGAAAAAGATTTCATTTTAAAGGAATTTTTATGATCTTTCTCGTGATATAAATTTTACAACCCTCAAATTATTATTTTAAATGCAAACTTAAAAAAAGTAAAAAAAACAGCTTAAAAATTTAATTTAAAAAAATCTAAGAAGAATTTTTCAAAAATCTCTCTTAGTGCACCCCTACACTATAAGAAGAATCGCCATGCAAAATTTCAGCGCTTTAGGTCCAGTGGTTTGGTCTGTGCGTTGTATGTCAGTCAGTCAGTGAATGAATGAATGAATGAATGAATGAGTGAGTCAGTTACGGAACTGTTTTATATATATAGATATGTACAATAACATATTTATACGTTTCTTGGTTATACGTTTTTCTCATATGCATAGACATATGCTTCGTTTAGAAAGAAAACCAAATAATAATCAGGATAATTATTCAGTTAAACATTATTCTCTAATCTAATGTGCCAGATGGGACCCGACAGAGCTAAAAGGGCTTCCAATGTGGAATCCCCACAAAGTAAAATGTTAATCATTTAAGCCCAAATTGAACTTTTATACGTTTTAGTCAGCTGGGAAATGTAATTTTTTTAAACTAATATAAGATGCGAGGGAATATGCAAAGTTTGTCTATAATTCTGGCTCGTTGTTGATAGAATAAATCGGGTGAATTTATGTTTCTCGTGATGGGATGTGAAGAATAAAGGGAGGGTGAATCCAAGCTTCTGACGCCACCGTTAATAATTGCAAACGAAATGACAGAGCAGAAAAAAGATCTGGTTGACAGTCGTTGTAAATATGAGGAAGAAATCCTCCTATTTCTTCAGCAACAAATATTTAGAGATGCATATACACTGAAGTGCCACTGAAGGAACGTTCCACGGGAAACGTTCCACGGGAATGGCTTGCCAAATATTGGCTAAAGCTGTCCACAATTCAGTAAGGTCCTTTGGTGCTGTGTGATGCCCTTTCACGCCTTGCTCCAAAACATCCCAAAGATGCTCAATAGGATTTAAGTCTGGGCTTCTAGGTGGCCAATTCATGACAGAGAAGTCAGAGGAATGCTCATCCAACCAGCCAGTAGCCAACCGGGACTTGTGAGAGGTACAGTTGCCTTGCTGGAAAACTCCATTACCGTGAGGATAACAGAACAGCATAAACGGATGGAGGTGATCACCCAGCAACTCTACATACCGAATTGCATTGAGGGAGGTTGGTACACGCACCAAAGATCCCAAACTGTGCAACGAAAAAACACCCCAGACCATGATTGAGCCACCATGACCTTGTACAGTTCCAGCCAGGCATGCAAGATCCATGGCTTCATGAGCCTGACGCCATATTCTCAGCCTCCCGTCGGCGTTAAGTAGTCGGAATCGAGACTCATCACTCCATGCTACTCGTTTCCAGTCCTCTACACTCCAGTCTCTCTGCTCTCTTTCCCAGGCAAGACGTGCAGCCCGATGGCGAGTATATAGCAATGGTACTCTCGTAGGTCGACGGTTCCCGAAACCCATACGGTAAAGCGAGCGTTGCACAGTCCGTTTACTGACTGTACGACTGCCACCGTCATTAAACTGGGTGGTAATTTGAGTTAATGTTTGGCTTCGCTGGCTACGTACAATACGCCTGAGCCGTCTCTCACCACGCACTGTCAAGGCTAATTGTCCTTTGCAGTTTGCCCGATCGCTAGTTTTTTTACCACCATCCATGTATTCTTGGTATACTCTTGACACTGTCGACCTTGAAAATCCTAGCTGTCTGACGATTTCTGAAATTGAATGGCCCATGCGTCGCGCACCTACGATTTGTCCGCGATCGAAGGCGTCTAAATCAGGCAGATTACCCATACTGGCAATTCCAACAACTAATTCAGAACAACCACAGTACGCGCTATATATGCAGTTACCACAGTACCCTCACTTGCGCATACATGATGCGCAGCGCTACACAATTTGCATAGGCTTTGCTATCCCTAATTCAGTGGCACTTCAGTGTAGTTTCTTTCAACATCATAAAATATTATTTAATTTATATATATATATATATATATATATATATATATATATATATATATATATATATATATATGTATATGTATATGTATATGTATATATATATATGTATATATATATATATATATATTAATATATATATATATATATATATATATATATATATATATATATATATATATATATATATATATATATATATATATATATACTAGTTCATATATAGTTCATGTTTTATTATTTTGAATTGAAACTATGACATACATTACTATTTTACAAGGAAATTAATTCATGCAAAATAAACTACAAGGTTAAAAATGTAAACTCATGGCACAACAGTCCGCTGTTGATGAAGGCAGGCGGTTCCCATCTCCGCTTTCTTGACCGTGGTCTTCGGGTGCCGTACAGCATATGTCGCACTCAGGTTCTCAACCTGACTTGGGACCACCACGTCAGTTCCCAAGCACGCTTGGTCCTCATTTTATGGACCCACCGAAGGGATGAAAGGCATGAGTCGACCTTGCCCAGTCGCAGGATCGAACCCTGGACCCATGGTGTGGCAGCTTTAAGTTTTAACCATATTTTGTTCGTATTTTCCAACATACCCCATTATGCTATCTAACCCCCCGAAACTGCGATAGCTAGCTTTTATGCACACACAGACCAACAGATATATATACATATATATATATATATATATATATAACGGTTCCGTAACTAACTGACTGACTGACAGATAACGCATAGACCAAACCGCTGGACGTAAAGGGCTGAAATGTTGCATGACAATTCTTCTTATAGTGTAAGGGTGCACAAAGAATGATTTTTGAAAAATTCTTCTTAGATTTTTTTAAATTGAATTTTTAAGCTGTTTCTGTAGCATTTTGCATTTAAAATAATACACTATGGGTTATAAAATTTATATCACGAGAAAGATCCTAAAAATTCCTTTAAAATGAAATCTTTTTTGAATCTTTACCTACATTTTCTGATTTTTGGTGAATTTTTAAAGATTAATTTTTAGAATCTTACTATTAACAGCTGAAGGTAAACAAACGTATGTTAGTGAGCAGACATGGGGAGGGGCTAATCTCGCGAACCGAGCATAGCAGGATATCGCGACTGGTACCGATGAACGCGGAAGGACGAGACGCGTGCACTGATGCCATCCTCAACTTTCAAAACTTTGAAATCTTTAAACTTTTTAAATTAATAAATTAAAACTGCCGAACTCAAAAGAATCGGACAAATTTGGAAACAGCTGACATTCTGGATGGGCCAGCTCCTTTCCGTTTCGCTAATTTTCTCTATTTTCATGCATGCAAAATTTCAGCTTTTCCGTCCACCAATCGACACATTTTTTATTTCCATGTGTTTTACAGCTCTTCATCTTTAAGGATATGCACATTTTAAAAGAGTTTAAAATGTTTTTCACTGAAAAAGAAGCTTTTTCCTCAAAGCCGTTTTCCGAATTTCATGAAATCGACAATTTTGATTGTCAAATATTTGGGTTTTCTGCACCTATTAATGTCAATTTTGCAATTTATCTGCATTTTATAGATGTTTAGTTTCCAAAATATACCAAATACATTTAATAAAAAAAATGTTATCATTCTAAAAGAGCGTACTTACAAAACTCAGTTTTGAAATTTCCCGCGCTGATCGCCATTGTATCTTACTGTAACTTGAGTGCCGAGTTTGTAATTTTTCGACTTATTATTTTACTCACTAATAATTCCAGCAAGTTTGGGAAATTTAATTCTAATTAATGAGCAACTGATGAGGATTCTTCCACCACCAATTTTGAATTCATCAGAACTGTATTTCTATTTTTTTAAGCACTTTTTCCCCCATAAGATTTAATATTTACATTCGGCCATGTTGCCAAAAGGAAGAATTATTAGTTGAGAACGAGTCTGAGAACGAGTCATTTAATAATTGAAATCGAGAAATAATTTTAAAGTAACAGAAATAATATTAGTTTTAGGAAAGGAGAAGTTAAAACCTTTAGAATTTTTTTCTAATTGAATGAGCTTTTTTGTTTAAAAAGCAAAATTTGAAAGCGGAAATTTGAAATAATTATTTCAAAAGCCAAAACCCAAAATTTGAAAAAGAGAATTTTAAATAATTAATTTCGTTTTTTAAAAATTCTAATATATTTTTAAAAGTGATTATACAGTTTTCAATCTTTAAGAAATAAAACCATTTCATTTTAAATCGAAAAAGCAACACATCGGGTTGCCACTCATCTAGTTTAATTTATTATATGCTGATCACGTGGTTTCTTTTCTTTTTGTGATACTTTAAATTAATGTCGCGTCACCTGCATAACAACAAAATAAATCGACAAAAAATATTAAAATACGGTAAAAGATAAAATTTAACCACTAGACTAATTCAGAGGGAAGTTTTTTAACAATTTAATTCAAATTAGTATTTTTTATGGATATTAAACATAGAAATTAAATTCATGCATTGACCGTTAAATTTAATTTGAATGTACTGCGTAGAGAAGCACGGGTATTCAGCTAGTATATATAATAATTTTATATAAATATATATATATATATATATATATATATATATATCAGATCATACTTATTAGAAACAACCCATTGGTTTTTAGACAGTATCGGCACCGTTGAAGACAAGATGCTGTCTAAAACCTATTTTACTTTTCACTTATCTTTTCATGTTTTTAAATCCTGGCTCTTGTGGTTGTGAGCATATACTTGTTTTTCACTTTCAATAGTGTCTTTTATATATATATATATATATATATATATATATATATATATATATATATATATATATATATATATATATATATATATACACAGAAATAGAGATGGGAGTAATAAATTTTGTTTTAGAAAATATAAATAAAAGGAATAAATATTTCATCGTTCAAACTGTCAACGCAATTTTTCCCTTTAAAATATTTTTCAATTTCATGCAATTTTAGCAAGATGTATCCGATATTTATTCAAATATCCCTTTTTAGAAAGCCAAAAAGAAATTAATAAATATCCAAAAACTTATTTTGCATATAATTTGAAAGGCATATTTATTTCTGACTCCAACCAGATAATATGGCCGCTCTTCACCCGCTACAAGCACCCTCTCACTTTCCCCTTGAGTTACTAGCAATTTTTTCCCCCCGCCAGAAGAACAAATCGGCTGTTCCATCTCTCTATTACCCGGCGTAGCACAGATATCAGCTTTCAAAAAGTTCTAATAAAAATCAGATACACTGCACATTCTCACTACACCCTTCCCCCTCCCCCCTTCCCCGGCCCGATACCCTGCATTTATTTCCATTATTATGCCCCCCTTAGTAGGTAATGCGATACGTGCAGTATTGAGTTGCATTCCGCCCCCCCCCCCTCTTGCAGAGACAATTATTATATAATACGTATCGTAGTGAAAATCTTTTCGGGTAGGAGTAAGACGGAAAGCTGTTTGACGTGGAGCCAGGAGAGGTGGTCGGGCAGAAAGGAACCAGAGCTCGGGGGCCCTTGAAAAAGGGAATGTTATTCTTTCTCTTCTTTCAAGAGAGCTTCTTTATTTTAATTTTTTTTTTTTATTATTTTTTTTTGTAGGACAAAAAATGCTATTAAAGCATAAAAGTCTTCAAATTATGTGGTAGTTATGAAAATGTGAGCTCTTTCTGAAGAATCTATCAATAATCCTGAGGTTAAGGGTCTACGGGGGCTTTATTTACAGTCGAACCCCGTTATAACGAACTACAAGGGACCAAAGTTTCGTTCGCTTTATCCGGTGGTTCGCTATATCCGAACCGTTAAGAAAACTGCTAGAGTTCACAACACGTATAACTCGTTAGTTGCAATGTTTATTCAATAATAATCTATTAAAAAATGATAAAAATCTATTAAAAATGATCATTAATGAATTAAATCGACTAAAATCGGTTACATTAAACTGACACAATACTAATTAAATTTCGTGCAAAAGGAAAATGGGGGGACTAACATTTTCGTTCGTTATATCCGTGAGTTCGTTGTATACCGGGTTCGCTATAACGGGGTTCGGATGTATTAGCAGGGTTGTCATGTTGTCAGTTTCATTTCGTTTCTAATTCTCTGTTATATGAAGAGGGATTTTTTAGTTAACCTCAGAAAGCATTATACCTATGTAAAATTTTATTTTCAGTTATGTACAACTCAATTGTAAAAGTGTATAGAGCAGGGCCCGAATTAGAAAATTCTTGACTATAGACACAACTAAGGATGGAGACCCCCTAACACTGATGTGGGCGTAAAATTTTCAAAATTGACACACAAAAAAAATCACGAATCATTGTGAAAGTACCATTTTACCAAGAATTGGCTATTTGAAGCGTAGAAGCCTAGAACATTATCAAATAACAAAAAGCAATACAACATATTAAACTCATCACCAATACAATGCAACAAGAAAAACTTATAAATCCCTTATATACACTATAACATACATATGATGAACTATACATAAAACTATACATATGATGAACCAATCAATCAATCAAATTTGAAAGGATATATATAAAAATTTGCTATTAAAAAAGGTAAAATACAAAAAAAATTGAATTGGGAAATATTTCTTTATTTCCTTTTAAAATTAAAATTTTTTTGAAGCCCCCAACATTCGGGCGCCTTTGGCCCGTTCCTACCGGACCTAATGGAAAATCAGGGCCTGGTACAGAGCAGTGTTCCCAAATTTTTTTGATCACGGAACCATCAGAACATTTTTTCAAAGTTCATTGAACACTTTCAATTTTTTTATCAATAGACCCCTTCCTCCCCTAAATTTAATGTGATATTGGATGAAGTATATATTGTTTTAAAACTTATATTTTATCGAATTAAACAAAAATCATTTAAAAGTTCTTCATAAAAAACAAATAATACTGATTAAAAAAACAAAAACATAAGGGTAAAATATAGTGTCAGATTATCTCATGGAACCCCTAAAATTCTTGGCCGAACCCTAGGTTCAGCCACACACTTTGGGAAACTCTGGTCTAGAGGGGTTTTTTCTCTTCATGTTTTTTGTTTTTTTAAGTCTTAAAAATTCTTACTCTTATTTAACTTAAATTCACGTATCATGTCTTAAAGCAGATAGATAAAAAATATTAATAAAACTTCTCAGTTATAATTAATTTTTCATTTGGAATATCTCATACCTCTAAATGACAATTATCATTAGAAATTATATATTAATTTAAAAAAAATATTGAAACTTTTTCAAAATTATCTTATTTTGGCGTCATTAGAAATATTTTAAGTGTTTTAGGATTTGTTGAAATACAATATCAGTTTAAAATGTAGGATTCGTACTTAATTGTCAGTTACGATTTTGAATCTGAAGGTACTTTCTTGTTATACTCTTGCACGAGTTGAAAAGGGAGCTTTAAAAATTGTAAAATTTAATTCCACCTAGCTAAAAAATTAGCGGTGTATTTAGTAGACATCACGGTATCTGTGATAACTCAAGGTTTCATAAATCTATGCACACATACTATCTATGCATAGCATGGATAAGAGCACTTCAATGAACAAAACAACAAGCACCCTTTATATCACCTTTTGCTCCAGGGCAAATATTCTCCTTAATAAGATAAAATGTGTTTCATATATATATTCAGTTAGATCAAATTTAGCAGCTTTGATCCACAATTCTTTCATGTTACAGCTTCTCAGCAAGATATTGCAAATAAAAATTACTAAGAGATAAGTATTTCAAACCGAAAATTTCTCTTAATTTTTACTGGATACAGACACTGTTTCGACGTCTAGTCCCGGACGGAAAAAATAGCCGTTTATCAAGAATTGCAGAACAAAATTTTTAGTACTTTACAGAGAAAATTGCATAGCCATACCCTCGTGGGAGGGGCCACGATTGATCAAGTAAACACCTTCTTCAAACAAGGCATAGCTGATATCGTACCAATAAAATGAGCAGAGAATAGACGAAAAATGGTGTTATAAATATATATTATAAATATATTCAGAATCTTTACTCCTAATGAAAAATTCTAAAAATAACTAAGCGAAAGATTGCGTTAAACTTCCTACCTTGAAATTAAATTTGGATAAATGCTTATAAAGATGGCTTCTTGAAATTCTTGAATTTATTGAAATTTTGTTTTTAAAAAATTCAAAGAGAAAATCATATTTGAAATACTCTCTGACCAATTGCTCTACAGGCTTAATTTTTCTATTGTGAACTTAGAAAATTTTATATATATAATTCATTTAATCATTTCCAAAAAGACAGAAAAATAATTTTTTAGGATGGGACTTCAAAGAGGATATTTTCAGAATTTTTATTTTAAAATCAAAAACACTAAGGTAAAATAGAAGGGCTATATGGAGTTTAATAGAAATACCTTGTGGGGAACTTCACGTACATTCTTTAAAATATGAAAACCACGCCATTTCAGCCGGAGGTTAATAGACAAAGAAAGTAGTACAGAAGTACAGCGGCATACGCATGAACATTAGTACACCTTGAAAATATATCTAGAAATGTAGTATACACCGTAAAAACATTTGGTTCTTTGTGTGTGTGTGTTTTCTAACCTAAAAAAATAAAAAAATGAGATTTTTATGTAGGGCAGACAGGGGTTTGTTGGCCCATTTTTTCTTCAATATTTAAAAACAAATTGTTAAAAAATTTAATTTTTTTAGTTTGTACAATCAGGACATCTTAAAGCATAACAACGTATGAGAAAATTTGAAAAATATTAATTAATAGTTCCTATAGGAAGCTCAGCAGGACATCCAAGTCATTGGGCTAACCTGTTCCATCGAACGGGGCAGATTGGCCCTCTAAGTTGATTTGATTTTCGGATTACTAAAGGAAAGGAAAAAGCACATAACATATCAAATGTAATTTTGACATGGTATATAAAAAGCACAAAGGATAAGAAAAGATATTTTGCCCAACTTAACTACTGCCTTCGTCGATCTTTCTCATCATCACAATGAATGCAAACGTAAAATTTCGTGTCCCCAGTGACACACAATTCATGTGCCCAGCGACTGCACCTGGTACATCGAATCCAGTCTTCTCCTTATTTATTGACAATTTTATTGACTTTTATAGGCTTATGAATGTAGAAAACAAACTCTTAGACTACAGGGTATCTTGGGCCACTGGGCCAACATGCCCCGAATTAAATGGGCCAACTTGCCCCATATCGCCATTTTGGATTTTGATCGTTGTATCAAATATTCTGTTAATATTCTTTTCAAATCAGTCGGTAGAAAATTAGCTCTGAACAACGATCTTTTAGATTGCCATTCACCTACGTGAAACTTTGATTTAGAAACAAATCAGAAACGATTATTTCTAAGTGCAAAAAAAGAAACTCACTTCAGTGAAAATTTGAAAATTTGAAGTGGCTTTCGTTTGATTGCTTCTTCGCTGCTGACGCTGTTATGGGTGAAAGAAAAGGTGCTAAGACACACGTTGCTTAGCTAGTAACGCAATCAACCGGATAGTTTGAAAAATATCGCAGATGGACCAAGGTACCCCTATGGCCAACATACCCCGGTCTACTCTACAGTAATTCCTTAAATTTTTTCGCGCGTAAACAAATAAAAAATTTAATTTCATCAACACTTTGCTATTAATAATAATGGGAAATTAAACTGAGGTGTAACATAATAAAAGCCGCTAAAATGATATTAAACTGACTCGCCACGTGCCCCTTTGGCGCCATGGGGTTACTCGACTGATTAGAATTCTAGAGGCATGGGTGTATCTAAAATTTCTGTAAATTTTTACTGCTGACTAACGAAGTGTAGCAGTCATCCAACCCCTAATGGAAGAACCGGAGCTTGTTAGGAACTGCGGTAACAAAATTTAAGCTCCTGGTGATGACAAAATGCATGGTAGATGCATTTACGATGCAAATGGAGTGTGGCTCTTCCCACGTAGGAGGAGCTACACTCCATTTAGTAATGCTACATTTTTTTATTATGTACAAATGCAAAGGGGTGCCCGGAGCTACTATTTAGCTTAAACTATCTTAATAAATGTGTGTCATAAATTTCTTCGGACCGTATCACGAAGCAACGCATTTCTCGGAATAATATGGAAATGACGACGTGGATGTTGGGAAACTAGAAAACACGTAATCCGTTCCAATTTAATTTGGAAAATAAATAAATTAGCCATCGCATCCGCAACACGTCGCAGTAATTCGCACACTTAAACACTTCCAGCGCGGTTCATTGTTTTGCGGCCGCCTTCGAAGTGCAAGTCGTGGCAAGCGTGACTCCTGCCGAATCGTGAGCAAGGTGCCTGGGCGGTGAATGTCGGTCAGAACGTGAGCGAAGAAATGAAGTCGTTCTGCCAAGGCATGCTCGATTTTAGACATGGCTGTAATTGTATACTGCCAGGGAAATGGATTCAGTTTGGGGAAATCATTGAAGTGGAAGTTTCCGAAATCAAGTAGATGCTCAATTAGATCTTGTTTATAAGTTTCTTTTCTACACGTCTGTTTCACTTTGCAATCTCATACGTTGTAATTTTCGGCTGCACTAGAGAAATTTAAATACTTAAATGTTAAAATACATATGTGGTTTCTTAACTCCTTGAATCAGACAAAAACCTTATTGGAATTTGGTAGGTATTAATGGAATTTAATTATTAAAACGCATATCAAATTCTTGATGGGGTGATATCAAGTGGTGGTTTTTGCTCTAAGATGTTGATCACATACCCGCGATTAAATCTGCGCTTATGTTTTTCCTTTCTTTGGATGAGAGAGGGTTTGAATAGCGTTTGCTCCATCATCATAAAATAAACTGAGATTTTGGTATGTGCATAGAAGAAAAAATTAAGTCTCCTGAAAAAGCCATTGTTGAGATGCCTAGAAGTACGAGTAGGAAAGAATATATATTTAGAATAATTATAGAGAAATGAGAGCACCTACTATGAAATTTAAAACAACTTAAAACAAAGGTTATGTTTCGAATCTTTATAGAATATCGTCATCGTCATATCATCTTATCATATATATATATATATATATATATATATATATATATATATGTGTGTGTGTGTGTGTGTGTGTGTGTGTGTGTGTGTGTGTGTAAATATATGTACAGGTAACCCTCCTATAACACGGTAGATAGGTTCCTAGAAAATTCCGTGTTGTGTGAAGCCGTGTTATATGAGACCCAGAGACAGTTAAAAAAAGGGGGGTTACGTTCTGAAAACTTATTAATGTCAAACACTTTAAATTTAATGAATTTCTTCCTCATCACTGCTCAGTACAATCAAACGAGAACGGTTTTTCGATTGAACGATATCATCTTCACTTTCAGAACCTTTTTCTTCATTTAGATTTTTTGCACCTTTTATCTTCTTTAAAAAATCTGCAATTTCGGTTTATATGCTGGTTCTTACAAGGTCATTGTAGATTCACAGTATGGATTTAGACAATTTTGCAGCTCCCTTTTGAATTTTCGGCTTCTTTCAGCGGAAGGATCTGCATTTAAGAAAAACGATTCAAGATTTTCAGCTAAGCTTAGGCCTTCTTGTAATTTTATAGAGTTATAAATGTATAAATTGTAATTTGTTCATACATTTTCATGTAAAGCCACTATAGTTCATTATTCCTTCCCGTCATTATTTCAAGGTAATTTAATTTTTAAATGTGTTAAACAAAAATCATGTTATCAAGTGCTATAGAAGTACAGTGTTGCACAAAGGTTTCCACAATTCTTTTATCGTGTTAGTGCGAAACCGTGCTGTAGGAGGGCTACTTGTGTATATATGTATATATATATATATATATATATATATATATATATATATATATATATATATATATATATATATATATATATATATATATATATATATATATATATATATATATATATATATATATATATATATGTATATATATATATATCAACAAGATTACATTTTCAGGTGATGGAGACTCACCCAACAAACCCCCCCCCCCTCTCTCTCTCTCTATCTATCTTACGGTCTTAACACTAACGTTTACGACAAAAATTACAATTGGAATTATATTGTTAAATCCAATACACAAAGTGTATTGGAACAGAATTCTAACTATTCCAGTAGTAATATCTATCTATTTCGCATAGGTTATAAAAAGAATGTATTCCAAATTTTCAAACGTAATCTTGATGAATTTATATATAAAACAGCTATAAAGCATAGTATACCTGTAAGTACATTCGAACAGTGGAAATTTCATTATTTATGTAATTTTAAAATTGCTTATCTGAGAACTAAGCCAAAAAATCTTCATGTAAATGAGAAATGTCATTTACATGAAGTATGTAAAATCTTCATGTAAAATTTTCATGTGAATCTTCATATTAAATGGTCGCATCTGCCCTTTTAGTCATCTTAATTTTAAATATCTATATATATATATATATATATATATATATATATATATATATATATATATATATATATATATATAAATTAATCCAGAGTAATAAATAAATTTTCTTTTCATAATAGAAACTTCATAGAAGGAACAGCATAATTTATTAGTGAGAATATTATTACATGAAAATTTCCTCTGCATGAAAAAGTATCTACAATACATTTTTTTATACCAATTAATTAGTGTGAAACAAATCATAAAGTCTTCGTTATTCTCAGAAAATGCAAATTTCTTTTCAAATCCAAGGGATTATTTGCCAACTATGAGTGATTTTCTAAAACTCATTAATAAATGTATTAAAATAAAAAGTACATAATATATAGTATTATAAACTGAACTGTTGTTTCCCTCTATTCAACAATGGTGGCTTCTCAGAATCTCTACACGCAAACAAAAAACAATATTTTTTGTTACCAAAGGAAGAATAATTTCCTAAATCCCTCTGTTTCGGTAAAAATACAAAAACAACAGATTGTTTAAAAAAAATCATTTTTATCTTTAAAAATAGTATACTAAATTTTATTCTTTTAACATGAACATAAAATTTCCTCCGAAATGATTGCATTAATTTCACAATTCTCGTTCTTTACATTAAAAAAGATTACGCATGGGAGATACTAAACTCTCCCCCCCAAAATTAAATACTTGCATAAAACATAAATTCTTTAATTATAATTTAGCTCTACCGGAATTAATTTTTTTCCCCGATTAAATAAAAGCCAAACAAAAAAACAAAACAAAACAGAAAATTTCTGCACTTATAATATTTTAACTTTATTCATATGTTTTTAATTCATCCAGTGCTACTTTGTTTTTAATAAAAGAAACTATAATATATTTATGGTTAAACATAAATTCTTCAATTTTTTTTCAATTTTCGGTATTTTTTATAATTGGATTAAAAGGAGATTGATAAAAAAAGTTTTATATTTACATGCATGTTATATATTTACATAGCATATAAAAATATAAAATGTTGTATAGCAAATCAGCAAAATAGTGTTTAAAAAAATAAAAAATATGTCTAACTTAAATTTTAAATCTTAAGTAACGTATAATATCCAGGGATTTTTTAAAAATAAATCAGTTAGAGATGGAGACAAATAAAAATAATAAGACATTACTTTAAACTAATTTATTATTTAAAATACTATTTTAAAGTATCTTATAATTGCTCAAGTAGTTGCTTTATATATATCAGAAATATCTATTTTAAATAAAAAATTAAAGTACGATCTCTGGGGAAACAAATTAAATTTTTAATAAGACACATATTCTTCTAGCATTGCCTAATTTTTCCTAATTGTTATGGTAAAGAAATCAATTGCAGGCTGAGGCAAAAAATAAATTACTAACCTTCAGAAATAAAATTCTTAAAAATAGGTTTTGAATTTATCTGTAGTATTTTGAAAGTAATTTAATCTGAATTTTTCAATAACTTTTCTTTACTCTCTGAGAAACAGTCATTTCTTTTTAAAATGTATGAATTCAGTGTCGATACAGAAAAAATCATTAAAAAAATTTTATAATTAAAATATTTTAAACTACCCATGTACCACCCTATAAAAGCTTCGTGTATATCAAGAATTTTGAAGCCATAAAAGAAACTCACAGTTCAATGGAAATAATTAAATTTTAAGTGAAGCCTTAAATTTTCTAAACACTTTTCGTTTTCTTAAAACTTAATTTCCCTCAAAAAGTATCAACTTGTTTTCAAAACTTAGAATATTAAATATATATATATATATATATATATATATATATATATATATATATATATATATATATATATATATATATATATATATATATAGCGCGTGTAAAAACTTTAAGGACAGCAAAAAATTTAATTCTTTTCATAAATTTCAAATCAGATGAATAAAAGTATACTATAATGTGTATCATAAAGTTGAAAAGCTAATGAAAAAGTGAACAAAAATTATCTGTAAGTATTTTATTACGGAAATAAAATAATTATACAAAAAAACACTATTTTCTCTTGTGTAAAATGTTTAAGAGCAGGAAAATAAAAAGAATACAGTAATGAAGAAACAAATTCTTAGTACGTTGTGCACCCCCCATTGCTTTTAATGACCGCAAATATTTTCCCTTAAGGTGGTGTCTTTAAATCTTTCATGGACATTAATAATTTTTGGCACATTTCGGGATTGGATTTGTACCATTCATCTTCAGTCGTAGATCTGAGTTCGGAAGCTGGGGAAAAATTGATTTCATTTTTGTAAAGTCGTCTTTCTAGATCTCCAAAGTTCTCGATAGGGTTTAGACCAGGATTTCTGGATGGCCTTGAGTATAAATCATTATACACAATCTTTGTGTATAAATCATTATACACAAGAGTAATAGCTAACGTGCAGATCAATAAGAATTTTACGGAACATTTCTATGAAAAAATAGGGTCTGTTAAAGTTTTTACACAGGCGAAAATAGCGTTTGTTTGCATAATTATTGGAACGAAGTTCTTTTACGCGGCTTGTGAACTGACAGAAATCGTCACGTAACGAAATCGCGTTATGCCCGCTCCATAAGAGCTTTTTCTCAAGGATTCCGTGGCTGAATGGTTATCGCATCGGACGCGAGCTATCTCTCAGCGGATCTATCGGTGAGCGAGAGGTCCCCGTTTCAAATCCCCGCACAAGCACTGTGGGCAATTTCTAATTTAATTTCTTTGTTGTGTTAATTCTTTTTATTTTATGTTTTGTGGGAAAATATTGACTTTTTCATCTTCAGATTACGATAACTCGCCAAAATATGATCGTAGAATTTTGATCTTTTTACAATCTGAGACTACAGACATTTCTCTTTCAAACTAGACCTCATTTGTTTAAAAATATTTTAAAGCAGACTAATATTTTTATCGAAAAATGAAACACAGTTGTTCAGCATTGCTTCACCTATCTGCCAAAAGATGGCAGCACATGTAAAATTGTTTTGTTTGTTTGTTTAAAAATTATATATATTTTTTAGTATTAATAGCTTAAAGATTAATATTTAAATTGGTAAATTACTTTCTAGATTTTTAAGAATTTTTGTAATAATTTGTTTATACATTTATAGCTTTAAAAACTAATAGAACTTTTATTATTTATTATCTTCACTGTAAAAAAAGAGCGATGCATGCTGGGTAATTTTGAATGCGGTTTGATTTTTAGTTGTTTTATGCTTAGAGGGGAATTTTCTCTTAAAAACGCTGTTGCTATTTATTTTATGTTATCTATTCATTCATTTTTTGAGAAATTCCAAATATTTATTTAAAAATCGGAACATCCAGGTTAACTACTAAAATCACATTATTGCATTTTATTCTAAAACGTATTTATAGCAAATAAGAAATGGATTTCCTAATACTCAACCACACCATTTTTGGTAAGTAAATTCTGCTTATTATAGAAAAATAAATTCCCATGGCATCGCAGTTATATTATTATAAATTTCATTAACAAAATAAATCTGTTTTAACTAATAGAAAAGTTTTGTGTATTGTTCTTTTCTCTATTCTTAATGTCAGTTATCTATTTTTCCCTATTCTTAAATATTGTTCTTTTTGGAACTAAGTTCTTTTACGTGGCTTACAGAAGAGTGAACTGGCAGGAATCGTCACGTAACGAAAAAGCGTTATGCTCCCTCCAGAAGAGCTTTCTCTCAAAGGACTCTGTGGCTGAAAGGTTATCGCATCGGACTATCGCACTACGGAGCGAGAGGTCCCTGGTTCAAATCCCCGCACAAGCGCAGGCCATTTCTATTCCCACTCATTCTGGGAATAACGCTGTATATGTATGTGTGTATATATATATATATATATATATATATATGTATATAAATATATGTATGTATATATATATATATATATATAAATATATATATATACATATTTATTTATATATATATATATATATATATATATATATATATATATATGTGTGTGTGTGTGTGTGTGTCTGTGTATATATATATATATATACAGAGGCTGTTCGCACATTTTTTAGACGATTTTGGTAAGCGGTAATAAAAAATCGTTTGCTGCAAAAGAAATAATTGCAATTCTACTATGTTTTTAAAAGTCAAAATTATCGTCTGCGGCTTGAAAGTTTTGTTTTTATTTAAAATGGCGTTTTTAACAAAGCAGTGGTTCGAAGGCTACATTTATGCTCTTTCCGAAGAAAAATATGCATACTCCGTTATCCAAAAACGATGTGAGAGACATGGTTTTGTGATATCTAAAGCGTCGATAGGTAATATCGCCAACAAGAAAGGAAAAAAACGTCAAATTGGAGCCTCAAGTGGGACAAAAATTCCAAACAAGTATCCAAGGAAAAAACGGACATCTTCGACTATTGCAAAGGTACGTTGTTTAATGTTAAAAGAAAAGCCCCCTAGTCAAAGGACAGTTGCAAAATCATTAAAATACTCGGTGTCCACTGTAAACAAAATTATAAACGTTGATTTAAATCTTAAGAAAGCGAAAAAACGCAATGTGCATCGTCTTCTTCCAAATCATATCGCTGAACGCAGGACACGCTGCAGAATTCTATATGAGAAACACTTATCCAAAGAAAAATGGAAAACAATTGTCACAAGAGATGAATCATGGGTGTATTTAAATGATTGAAACAAAAAAAAGAGCCATTTATTATCATAAAAGGGGAGAAAAAAATTTAAGTAAATGGTTCAAAGAATCGAATGAAAGTTTTTCTAAGGGATTCATGATTGTTGCTGGTTTTTCTTATAATGGCAAGTTAAAAATAAAGAGAGTGGAAAAAAATGTCAAGATTAACTCGAAATACTATCAGGAACATATTTTATCGCCAATTTTTCTGAATGAAATACCATCCCTTTACCCACACTGCCATCAATCTGTGAGACTCCATCAGGACAAAGCTAGCAGCCACACATCAAAATTCACTGTAAATTTCCTAAAAGAAATGGAACAAAAAACTGGTATCAAGGTCATACCCTTCACTGATATCCCTACTAAATCTCCCGATGTATCACCTATGGATATTTGTGCTTTCGAACTTTTAAAATCTGCATTATCCAAACGTCGTCCCAAAACCCTTACAGGACTCTGGAAAGCTGTTCAGGAGGAATGGGATAGAATACCTCTTCTGACACTTCAAAAGGCATTATTATCCTGGAAATTGCGGTGTCGAAAGATAGTTCAGAATAAGGGATGTCAAATAGAGCATTTAAAACACAAGAAGTTTATGTAATTTAGTTTTGTGAATACAATATACATCGTCTAAAAAATGTGTGAACAGCCTCTGTATATATAAATATATATATATAAAATATATATATATATATAATATATATATATATATATATATATATATATATATATATATATATATGTGTGTGTGTGTGTATATATGTATATATATATATATGCATATATATATATGTATATATATATATATAAATGTAGATATATATATATATATATATATATATATATATATATATATATATATATGCACACTCAAGAGCCAAAACATTATGACCACCCGTACATTTTGCAATGATTTCGCCTGCAGGACGTGGAAGGCACGTGATCAGGTGGAAGTGGTATTTAACTTCTGCTGGAGAGTCTGAAGAATCATTCTTTCACTTACTTCTGTGTATGATGGGAAAGGCTGCGGATCTAAGCGACTTTGATAGAGGGCAGAATGTAATGGCTCGAAGGCTCGGACAAGCATTTCCGAAACTGCACGACTCGTGGGTTGTTCGCGACCTACAGTTGTTAGTACTTATGCAAAGTGGATGAATGACAGTGAAACCAGCAGTAGACGACATGGTGTTGGACGTCCACACGCTATCAAAGGAAAAGGTCGTCGGAGACTGTCTCGCATGGTGAAGCAAATCCGGAGCCAGACAGTGGCTCAGCTGACAGCCCAATACATTGCAGGGTCAAGTAGAATAGTATCGCAGCACACTGTTCAGCGGACACTGTTGGATATGGGGCTACGCAGCAAACGTCAAACTGGTGTGCCTTTGCTGACCAAGCGTCATCGGCAACTGCGCCTGCGCTGGGCCCGGGAACATCGCGACTGGTCCATGGATCAGTGGGAGAGAGTTGCCTGGTGAGATGAATCACGGTTTGTCGTTTATCACGCCGATGGCCGTGTCATGATACGGCGTCTTCCAAGCGAACTGTTGCTCCCTCAATGTACAGTAGGTCATACACAGGCCGGTGGTGGCGGTATTATGCTTTGGGGGACGTTCTCTTGGGCGTCTCTGGGACCCGTGGTTGTGGTAGAGCAGACCATGAATGCTACAGGTTATCTGAACATCGTTGCGGACCAGTTGCACCCTTACATGGCCTCAGTTTTTCCAGCTGGAAATGGAATGTTCCAACAGGACAACGCCCCGTGTCACAAGGCTAAAATTGTGTTGGAGTGGTTCCAGGAACATGATGCTGAATTCCAGTTAATGTCCTGGCCGCCTAACTCACCGGATCTCAATCCGATAGAACACATTTGCGATGTCATGGGACGGCAGCTCAGAGTTCAAAGACCACCAATTCGCAATATCTCGGATTTGCGTGACCGTTGCTTAAACATCTGGTACAATCTGTCTCCGGCCATCCATGCCAAGTGGCTCCATGCCAAGACCTTGGCATGGATGCCACCCGACTTGTGGCATCCATGCCAAGGCGGGTTGAAGCTGTTTTGCGCGCCAAAGGTGGGCCAACTCGTTATTGACAGGTGGTCATAATGTTTTTACTCTTGAGTGTATATATATATATATATATATATATATATATATATATATATATATATATATATATATATATATATATATATATATATATATATATATATATAATCAATAGAAATCTACATATTAAATCACGTTTAGAGTTGAAAAAATAACGTAAGGAACTTCGTTCCTGACGGGGGTCTTCCGACCGCACAATTTTTATTTTTTTATTTTTTCGCGATAAAAAGGTCGCGGGTACCTATTGTTGTCTTTTATATTAGTATTTCAAATTTGTGATCAGCATTAAATTTCCATATCAACTATCTCATTTTAAATTTATCAAAATGTTTACAATTGTATATATATATATATATATATAAATTTAACCCTTACTATATATATATATATATATATATATATATTGCAAAACTGCAATAATTTTCTTCTGAAACCAGAGTTTCGTTACGGCTTGTGTGGATAGGCACATTATTTTGCTGATAAATCCATTTTTTCCCTCCCAGAAGTGTTGCAACCGGTGAAAGTTGGTAAAAAAATTTTTAGATATTCCTTTGAATTAACTTTTCCTAAAAGCAATGCAACTTAACCCACGCGGTTAAACGAGAAGCAGTCTCATGTCCGCCACCTAACTGATGGTTTGGGAAAATTTCTTTTTCTTTTCTTAAATCATGCGAATAATACTTCGAACCATCAGGATAATCTAAGTTCCACTTTTTCATTTTGAGAAAATAACCTTTAGCCATCTGTCGTCCGAAGTCATCACTTGTCTTTCAAACTTTAAATGCTGGGTTTTGTGTCTAGAGGGTTTACACAATTTTGCTGTGCATTGGAAATTCAAAGATCGAGTAACTATATTATAGATTGTTTTCTTGCACACATTGAACCCAGTCGTTAGTAAAATTTCTTTACTTGAGTATTTTCCAGTTGATGCTAACTTTAAAACTCTCCTTTCATCTCTGGGTGACAAGGCTTTTGGTCTGCCTCCAGCGGATTTTTTTTCCTTACTTGTCTTTTAACCGTCAAAAATTGTTAATGACCGTTTTAGATCTTCCTATCTTTTTTGCAATACACCGACAACTCATTCCCGCCAATGCAAAAAATTCAACAACACCTTTTTCATATTCAGTCAGGTTGCTTGCTTTTGGCATTACTATAAAATTAACAAAACTTTTGATAGCAAACGTCAGAAAATCATTATACTCAAGAGTATTTAACGTGCAGATCAATAACACAGGGCAACAGTGGTTTTGGTGCCGGGGTATTTGGAGCGGATTTCATATGAATTTGATGCCCTGAATTTAAATATGGCGTTAGTTTTTGCCTAGGCGCTCAAATTTCTAAGATATAACATTTTAGTGAAATATACGTTACACTATTTTAAGTTAAATCCATGGATCAAATTAAAAAACTAAACATGGAATTTTTTATTATTATTATGTTATTTTTAAATGTTAAAGGAACATAAAAATCATAGAGAATATTACAGTAGTACTTATCTGATAAAATAGTCTAAGTGGCTGTGTAAATTGCGCACCATAATCATCATGTTACACCCAAGGGATCTGAAACTCTTTAACATCCCGTTTACCAGTTCAACATAGTTTTCAGCTTTGCATTTGCCCAGAAAATTTCCGACAACTGCAACGAATGAAGTCCAGGCTTTTCGCTCAGCCTCATTCATGGAATTTACGAAGGCAGGATCCTTAATGAGTTGTCTTATTTGTGGGCCGTCAAATATTCCTGCTTTAATTTTTTCTGCACTCAACTTAGGTATTTTTTACTTTTTATATGCAAAGCATGATCCGTTCTTATCAAGAACCTTTACAAACTGCTTCATTAGGTCCACCTTGATATGCAGTGGAGGAAAGATGATTTTCTCTCGTCCAACTAAGATGTCGTTAATGGCATTCTTTTCCCCAACGTCCATGTTTTCTCTCTTAGGCCACTCTTTTCTAACCCAGTGGTGTGTTTTGTCTCTGCTATCCCAGAGAGCCACACGCAGCAAGGATATTTGATGCAGCCACTTTGCTGTCCATGGAGAAAATTTACCATTTTTACGTTTACACAAATCATCCACTGATGTTCTTGATACTTTATCTTCTCCAAGACCAAAGCTATGGTGTCATATTCTTCTTTCATTTCGTTGAGTGAGCAATTGGTATTGAACCATATTTGTTCCCATTGTGTAGAAGGACACATTTCAAACTTCGCTTTGAGCTGTCAATAAATAGCCGCCAATCATCAGGAAAATATTCAGGAAGACCCATTTTTTTCCAGGAGTCCAGTTTCCCAGGAGAACAAATTACCCATATTTGAATGTATTGAATAGAAAAAAACATTGACAGATAAATGGATGTACAGTAAAACCTCGTTTATCCGGCTCTCGTTGATCCGGATCTCGGGATAATCCGGATCAGATTTGTAGACATTTTTTTAAAATGGTTACATTAGATAATTTTTAACTATGATAGCAAGAAAGAGCTACAAGTACGCCAAATATTCGCTTTTTAGTTTGATTCAGTATACAGTTCCTGCATAGATTGTACAGTGAATTATGGTAATAAAAACTTCACTAGACATACCAATTCTTTGTTAAAAAATGATGTGAAAATATTTTATTTTTTAATGTTTTGTAAACAATACTATGCAATTTTGTTACAAGTCTTTTTAGTTAAGGATTTTGTATTGTTTATTACCCATATTACCCGGATTATCCGGATTTTTAATTTTCCGGATTGCCTATGGTCCCAGTTATTCCGGATAAGCGAGGTTTTACTGTATCTAAAAAAGTAGAAAATAGAGAAAAACTGATTTCACATTTAGATTCAGCGCTCCAAATATAGCTAAAATCAGTTCAAGATCGGCATATTTTGTATATTGGACTAAGATTTAATGTGTCTTAATTTAAGCACAGATTTCAATATTTAGCTTAATCTGCATCGGGCTTGAGAAGCCGAAGCCCAGGCATTTTAATAAAGCAATTCTAATAAGCAAGCTGGTGGGAGAAGAATTTGTAATACGGAATTTCTAAAATTTTTGATTGGTGACTCCCAAAGTACAGTCGTCCGGAATATCTCGGATAGAATCCCTGTCTATTATGATTTGTGGTACAAAATTTAGAAGGCAAGAAGTTAACCTTTAGCTTACGGGAGCCATTTTTCTGATTCCTTCTTTAGAACGGGAAATTTCCCCTTGTAAGAACGGCCATTAAGATGGTTTTATATATATATAAATGGATAAATATTTAAATATATATATATATATATATATATATATATATATATATATATATATATATATATATATATATATATATATATATATATATGTATATACATACATATATATATATACATATACATATACATATATACACATACATATATACATATACATATATACACATACATATATACATATACATACACATACACATACATATACATACAAAGCCCGGTGGCGTAGTGGTTAAAACCGTCAAGCTGCCATCCCACAGGTCCAGGGTTCAACTCTGTGACTGGGCAAGGTCGACTCAGCCTTTCATCTCTTGAGTGGGTCGATAAAATGAGGACCAAGCATGCTTGGGAACTAAACTCTGGGGGTCCCACGTCAGGTTGACCACCTGACTGATACATATGCTGTATGGCCCCCCAAGCCCACGATTACGAAAGCGGAGATGGGTACCGGAGATGGGCCCTGTGCTAGAAATTTGTCATTTAAAATAGACGTTTTCTTCGACGTCAAAGAATTTTCAATCAAATATTAAACGATAGTTCACGAGCAGAAATTAATTCATCTTCTGACAAACTGGAGTAAAAAGAATCAGTTCATTCGTCAAAACTATATTCTGAACTTCTTGATATACTGACAGGCGTAAACTCATGAAAAAGAAAGAAATTTCTTCATTCCAGTCTCAACTTGAAAAATTTCATCAATGCGTTCTTAATTCATAATTATTTTCCCCGTATCAAATTGTTATTGACACTTGAGTAATGCAGTTTCCAATTGTTCTCTGTTTTATCTTGCCCTCCAAATATAGGTTAATGTTTAATTTTTTCTGGAAGGAGTTGCATGTTCAGGAAATTATCTAAGAATAATAAAAATTAATTAAACTGACGATTACCGTTTGCAAAGCATGGTATCGCTAGATTTTGTAAATGAAACTCATGAATTTAATTAAAAAATTATTTAAGATTTATCATCATAGACTAAAGAAAAATGAAGTAAAATAGGTAAATAGTATTAGGAATAGTATTTTACGATTCTGCCAACTGGATGGAAGCTGTTACATTACCCGAGAATCACCCCTATGTATCTCGCTATTAGCCATAACAGAGGAGCGAGCGTAGCGAGCCTAGGGGCGAAGCCCCTAGTATTTGTAAAAATAAATTATATATATAATAGCCGTTGTCTCTGTATAACACTTCCGGGCTGTACTCATCTTTCAATTGAAGCCCTCAGTAAACAAACAGCCGGTTAGGCTTAATTTCAATTTCAGATGTGGATCAGAATTTTTTCTTACCTAAAAACTAATATCTTCTCCATCAAATCACGTTTGTTCAGCCTATTTTTCTATAAAACATTCAGAACTAAAAAAAAATTGGATGCTTTTAGCTGTATATTTAACAGTTTTTAAAAATCTGTTTACTTTTGCGATGAATTCTGAAAGTAAACAAACTTAAATGTGAATGAATCAAGTAGCTCAAGTATTCATATCGCTTAGTGAGCTATAAAAAACTGGATGGCAGTCTACTACTCCAATCGCATGAAAAACTAAATAAATAAAAAATAATGAAAGGGTTTGCTTTTACAAGGTGTGGATTAAATGCAATATTGTTAGATAATTCGGGATATTTTTTAACTTTCATATACTTTTTCCATTATGACGTCATTATTAGTATTATGACGTCAAAATGACGGGTTACCTTCTAGTAAATAAATAAATAAATAAAGTCCCTTTTTAAAGGTAGCTACAAATTTTAACAAACTTCAGCTCCTCTCAACCAAGAAAGAGTTGCAAGGTAACTTTTAGTAGAAGAGTTAATATACTCAGCCATTTACTTAAAAAGTCAAGCGACTTTTAAAAATGACTTCCTACTCCCTCAGCGTGTACACCTCTTTCTAAATTTTCCCATCCACGGAAGGATATTAAAACTCAAATTTTTCAAGAAAAATCAATGCACGCCGAGAAAGGTTATTTATAGCATGCAAGGATTGAAAAATGGAAGGACTTTAAGAAGGGTTGACCCGGGGCAACATGTGAATTAAGAAGCATATCATTTGTCATACGAAATTGGACACCACACCCTGTGCTTCGCTCGCTCTTGGGCGCTGCTTCTAAAACGAAACGCCCAATGCATGTCGGGAAGATATTGTTTGTGTGTTATGGAATGGGGGAGGTTTTAAAGGGTTCTGCCAGAGATTAATAACTCAGAAAAGGCATATTGCTTTGCGAGGATGATTGTATATATGTCTCATTGGAGAGGCGTAGAAAATTGGGATAGAGCGAAACGGTAAAAGAATTTAGCATGGGTCATAAATTTTGCATTTTTTCTTCTATCCCCCTCCGCCCCAGACAATTTATCTCACCAGAAAAGAAATTAACATTTACGTCATAAAATTCTAATTATTTCGTACAAATTCGTGCATTTCGTAGAATTAAAGAAACATTGTTTGACACTAGAAAGACGGCTGCCATCGTTTTGACGGTTTAGGACATAAGTACGTTTCGGATATGTCTGTATTTATGTCCTACGGCTTCTGAAATTTTATGACTTTTTCTAATTTTAAGCGAAATATGCACACGCATTTACAAAATTATATTCGATAGTACAGAGGGGGAGAAAATGTGTTGTATACCTACTAAGACTAAAAGCAGTCGATTTGACGGCAATATAGAAAATGGGCAGAAATCTTTAAAATAATACCTAAAAATGTTATTTACTTTTCGCCTGTTCACCCTTTTGCAAATAACAAAAATATGGGCTCTTCGGAAATATTGGTGTTGAAAAATAAGGACTTCACAAACCATGCCTATATTTTTACAGATAAACCATACCAGGTTGACATCTTTTCATACCTGCTGTTGGGAATCTCCTTTGGCACCGCCAATTGAGGCGATAGTTTTTTTGCTCACGTCGCCAATCACCCATCCTCCTCCGCAAGAATTCTTCTACTTGAACTTCTCTTGTTACACCGCTGATAGAATGTAGCACCGAATCGTATTATTGTCTGTTGCGTGCGGTCAGCACCATTTTTGAATGTTTCACAGTCCACTTAAAAGTATCAATAAATTTGTTGTGTTTGTTTAAACTGCGGACTTTATGTTCACGGCCAACACCAGCGCACCCGCCGTTACACCTGCATAAAAATATATCTAAATACATACTAATTTTTTATATACTAGCTGAAAACCCGCGCTTCGCTACGGAGTACATTCAAATTAAATACAACGGTCAATGTATACAATTAATGCCAAAAAAAATAAATATATATATTTATAATAAATCCGACGATCAATGTATACAATTGATGTAAAATATATATATATATATTTATAAAATAATCATAAGGAATATTTAATTTTTTTTGGATAATATCCAATCGTCTGCTGCATCAGAAAGAGAAAAACTTTTTTTGTGTCTATTTAGTTGTTATGCACGTGATGATAAACTTATTTAAAGTACCAGAAAAGGAAATCACGTGATCAGCATTTAATAAATTAAATTCTAAAAATTAATCATTAAAAATTCACCAAAAATCAGAAAATCGAGGTATAGATTCGAAAAAGATTTAATTTTAAAGGAATTTTTACGATCTTTCGCGTGATATAAATTTTATAACCCTCAAATTATCATTTTAAATGCAAACATAAAAAAAGTTACAAAAACAGCTTAAAAGTTTAATTAAAAAAAAAAATCTAAGAATTTAAAAAAAATCTTTCTTAGTGCACCCCTACACCATAAGAAGAATCGCCATGCAAAATGTCAGCCCTTTAGGTCCAGCGGTTTGGTCTGTGCGTTGTATGTCAGTGAGTCAGTGAGTCAGTGAGTCAGTCAGTCAGTTACGGAACTGTTTTATATATATAGATTGGTACGAAATAGTTCAACATTTAAAGTATTTAACCATTAAAGAAACACTAAATATTTTAAATTCTTGATTTTATTTTAAACCGTCAAATTGACGTCGTTTAGCCTTTTTAATATGAAAAAAAATTCCCGTCTTTCTAGTGTTAAGGGGACCATGGACCTTTATTTCAGCAAATTTTTTTATTGTAATATTGATTGTGTTATTGTAAAATATATATATATATTTATTTATGTATACTTCTACAAAGTAAGTAATAAAGGCAAGGGTAATAATGAACTTTAAGTCTGTTTTTCTCAAAATAGATTTTTCAAAGTTTTTAGATTTTTTTAAAGCTCCACGCGACTTAATTTTTTTTCAAAATTCACAAAATTGACATGGAAGAACTTTGATGCTGTTTACAAAGAAACTGAGAATGCATTTTTCAATTCATCGACATTAAGTTAATTAAATTTGATTTATAACTTATTAAGAGGCAACATTTTGGTGAAAAACGGGATAGAATTTAAAAAAAACTCTCAAAAATTAACTAGTCAAGGGATTAAATAATCGATACCCATATTTGTTTGTAATACAATTTTAAGTGATTAAAATGCAAAATCTAGGAAATATCTCAAAAATTAAGACGCAAGAAGCAATTTAAATTTCATTCATAATTTTTTTTTTTAAATCTTAAAATTATAATGAGAATGGACATTTCTTTTAAGGTATTCTATATTCTTATGGTGAAATGTATATATGTACAAAATTTAATATCTCTATGATAAAAAGTAAAAAAAAAAAAATTTTGACTCCCACCGTTCCCTTAAGCCCTTTGAACTGCAAAGTAAGGTTGCATCGAACACTAAATTTAATTCTTTCCAAATTCGGAACATCCTCGGAGAGAAAGAAAAAAGAATTCTTACAGTACGTCCCCACTTACATCGTTGTCTAGATGTCTAAGATATCTACGTGAGCGAGCAGGTGGGGTCGATCCTTTGTATGATACCGGCGAACCCAAAACTGATACAGCGATAAAGCTGGATCATGAGCCCCTGGGAGTCGATCTTTGACCGAAACGCCAAAAAAATGATGCATGTGCACAGGAAACAATAACGTGGACGCCTCCCGTGTTACGGCTTATTCACAACGCAGAAACTGTCTATTATGCAACTTTGCGATGGAGGGGAAACTAAATTGATATTTGAAAAGGATATAGGTTATAGGGGAAAAGGATGGAAATAAAGCTGTATGATCGTTGCATAGCCTGATGTGATAGGATTCTCGATGCGTTCTACAATGGCACGATTCAAAGTGGTGACGCATCCCTAGATCATGTAAAATTCTCAGATCAATCAATAATATAGGTTAGACCAGGGCATGTTGTCCATAGGGGCACGTTGGCCCATCTGAGATATTTTTCAAACTATCGGGTAGATTGCTTTAATAACTAAGCGACGTGTATCTTGGCACGTTTTCTTTTTACCCGTAACAGCGTCAGCTACGAGGAAGCAATCAAACGAAAGCCACTTCAAATTTCCATTGAAGTGAGTTTTGTTTTTTGTACTTATAAATAATCGTTTCTGATTTGTTTCTAAATTAAAGTTTCACTTAGGCTAATGACAATAAAAAAAATCATTGTTCAGAGCTAATGTTGTACCTACTGATGTGAAAAAATATTAACAGAATATTCGATACAACGATCAAAAGCCAAAACGGCGATATGGGGCAAGTTGGCCCAGTGGCCCAAGATGCAGCCCCCGCCTCCAGTCCAAGGGTTTGTTTTCTTCATTCACAAGCCCATAAAAGTCAATAAAATTGTCGATAAATCAGGAGAAGACTGGATTCGATGTACCAGGTGCAATCGTCGGGCACAGGAATCGTGTGTCACCGGGGGACACGATATTTTATGTTTGCATTCATTGTGATGATGAGAAAGATCGATGAAGGCAGTAGTTAAGTTGGACAAAATATCTTTTCTTATCCTTCGTGTTTTTTATATACCATATTAAAATTACATTTGATATTTTATGTGTTTTTTTATTTCCGTTAGTAATCCGAAAATAAAATCAACGTAGAGAGCCAACCTGCTCCGTTCGATGGGGCAGGTGGACCCACTGACTGGAATCTGGCGATTGACGAAGAACGGTTGGACAATGCGTGCCACGTGTGGTCGCGCATTATCCTGTTGAAATATGGCTGTGGGCAAGCCCTGAAGGTAAGGAAGGACAACTGGCTCCAACACCTAGGAGATGTAGCGCTGGCTGTTTAAAGTACCGGCAATGCGTACTAGAGGTGTGCGAGAGTGATATCCAATACCGCCCCATACCATAATACCCGGTGCAGGACCAGTGTGGAGGTGCATAACGCAGCTGTTCAGCATCCTCTCTTCACGATGTCTCCAGACTCGAATGCGACCATCGTGGTGTTGCAGACAGAAGCGTGACTCGTCAGTAAAGACAATTTCATTCCATTCTGCCGTCTACATCCTTCTGTCATCGCACCATTGGCGGCGGAGACGTCTGTGGTTCTGCGTCAAGGGTAGACAAAGCAATGGACGTCTTGCGGACAAACCACTCTGCTGTAAACGGCGTCGAATGGTACGCGCAGACACTGGATGATGTGTTACACACTGCATGTGCTGTGCTATGGTTCGTGATGTGACTGAGCGATCCGTCACTGCCATGCGCACAATTTGCCTGTCATCACGTGAAGTGGTGCGCTGAGGTGGATGCGATCGAACACGCTGGTCCGTCGTACCCTCCTGCATCCAACGATCACATATCCGCATTACAGTTGTTTGGTTTCGTCCAACACGACTACCGATTTCCCTGAAAGGTAATCCACAATCTCGGTAGGCCACTATCCTTCCTCTGTCGAACTCGGATACTTGATCAAAAGATGATCGCTGTTTTCGACGAGGCATAATTGATCGTTTTTTTGAAAAAAACACAAGAAAAACACAATTGCCGAACTTGAAATCGTCGAAATCTCCAAGCGTTAAATAGCGCTTTGAAGTGGCGCCACAGGCGCGCTTGATGTGCGTCTGCGCTGAAATTCTAATCATTTGCATATCTCACCTCCGCTAATGCATGTTGTAAATTTTATGTTATTTGCATGTTTCCTTCAGGGTGTTGCATTTGCAGTGGCCAGCAGTGTAATTAAGATAAAAACATGGTTTAAACGTCATTTTAAACGGAAAAGAACACAAAAATTTGTAATGCAATAAAACGTTTTTCAAAAATTTGAAGAATTTTGTGTCCTGCACCCCCCTTAATAGGTGTTCCATAACCTGAGACTCTTTTTTTTTTTCAAGTGCATTTTATACTCGAGGGGAAATGTCATAAAACATATTTCATTACATGTCTTTAACCACCAGACTTAGATAACAAGGAATAGAAGCCATTAAAATGTTAGAGATGAGCATTTTGACATACGTTGCATTAATGTAACTTTAAAAAAATTCTCGAAACTTTTCTAAAATATCGCGTTTATATTTTCCTGGATAAAATATACCGTAAAACTTTTAAGAGTAAAATAACACAAATTACGTATATCTATAATAAGCCTACCAAACCAAACGCTGCTAATCCCTAACTTCTATTGGACTGTTCGTATTTCAAACCTAGGCACTATATTTTCATCCAGTGTACATTTACCTGGATGAACACTTGAACTTAAAAGTTTATACAACTCGGAGTGCATCTTTACATGTGTCGTACTTTAAGCGATATATTTAAAATTCCCAGAAAGATATGCTATGAAATTTTGTACTGTTTTTTTTCTTTTTATAATGTTATCAAGATATTTGAGTTTGAGTAAAAATTCTGAAATTTTCCTCATAGGTTTCTCATTATCATTAAAGAAAAGTGTCTATTTTGTTCTTTGAAGAGACTGAATATTTCATAAATAAATTTTTTTATCAACCTTTGAGAAAAATTTATTTAAATTTCCTTTCTACGCAAGTTACGCAAAATTTGTGTTACTCGTTCAGCGAATAAAACAAATATTTAATTTGCTTTATTTTTGAATTACAATTTTTTTTTTGATGAAAAAAATTATAATTCCAGTAACTATTTCAAAATGCCGGAGAAATTATGAGTTACATAACCACTCACAAAATTGTTTTAAACAACTCCAAACACAAACAATTTTATCAGCAATTAAAAAGAATCCTTTAATAACAGGTTTTTTTTCTAACATTTTTAAGTGGAAACAAAAATGTCTGAAGATATAATTAACAAGCAATTGGTCATTATTGCCTACAGTTATAGGGCAGAGAGAGGAGTGTATTGCGTTTCATTCATTTTGCCTGAAGCTAAGGGAGTTTATAATTAAAATTGCAGGAAGGGGGGGTGAAGAAATTCAAGAAATGTATTATCACCAAGAATTCAAGCGTCAGGCTTTTATTCGTTCAAGAGTAAACAAAATACACGCTTCGAACAAACCGCGAAGCTGCCAGGTGGCGCTACCAGTACGCTAAAAATATATATATGTTTTCAATTTGCATCAGGGGGAATTAATTTTTATTTGTTTCCATTCTCTATTTCAGATTAAAAAGGCAAATCCATCCCTTTTGGCCACTTGGCTTATCACTGAAATATTAAATTAAAAAAATTAAATTGCCGTATTCAAGATTAAATTCCCGTATTTTTTCATTTATTATGTTAGTACAATCTATTGGTTCAGAATTTGCGACAGAAGATACGTTGAAAGTTTTTTTCAACGAAGTTATCCAAGGTAGTTTGAACGTCTTCTTTTCCTTGTATATTGTCTGGTAGCAAGACAGATTTTCCCGAATACAACGATCTACACTTGTGAATCTTTCTTCATTTCGATCCATTGCTTCTAGTAATTGTTGTAGTCCTTTGTTAATATAATGAAAAGCCATTTCTGAAGCCCATGAAGGTGTATTTGATTTCTCGTGTGGATATCGAAACTATGGCATCATACATTTTTATTATTGCGTCATAAATGTTTAGAGTATTGCAGAATATTGCAACATATTTTTTAATAATTATGTAATATTTTTTGTACTGTACATTCGAGGAACAGTATTTTTGAGAGAAAAACAAATTTAAAAATCTCGGTAGTAAGTGCGAGCGGTCGTATGTCGAGGGATACCCGTAAATATATATATATATATATATATACACTGCTGGCCACTGTAAATGCAGCACTCTGAAGGAAACATGCAAATAACATGAAATTTACAACATGCATTAGCGGAGGTGAGATATGCAAATGATTAGAATTTCAGCGCAGACGCACATCACGCGCGCCTGTGGCGCCACTTCAAAGCGCTATTTAAGGCTTGGACATTTCGACGATTTCAAGTTCGGCAATTGTGTTTTTCTTGTGGTTTTTTCAAAAAAAACGATCAATTATGCCTCGTCGAAAACAGCGATCATCTTTTGATCAAGTATCCGAGTTCGACAGAGGAAGGATAGTGGCCTACCGAGATTGTGGATTATCTTTCAGGGAAATCGGTAGTCGTGTTGGCCGAAACGAAACAACTGTAATGCGGATATGTGATCGTTGTATGCAGGAGGGTACGACGGACCGGCGTGTTCGATCGCATCCACCTCAGCGTACCACTTCACGTGATGACAGGCAGATTGTGCGCATGGCAGTGAAGGATCGCTCAGTCACATCACGAACCATAGCACAGCACATGCAGTCTGTAACGCATCATCCAGTGTCTGCGCGTACCATTCGACGCCGTTTACAGCAGAGTGGTTTGTCCGCAAGACGTCCATTGCTTTGTCTACCCTTGACGCAGAACCACAGACGTCTCCGCCGCCAATGGTGCGATGACAGAAGGATGTGGACGGCAGAATGGAATTAAATTGTCTTTACTGACGAGTCACGCTTCTGTCTGCAACACCACGATGGTCGCATTATGGTATGGGGCGGTATTGGATATCACTCTCGCACACCTCTAGTACGCATTGCCGGTACTTTAAACAGCCACCGCTACATCTCCGAGGTGTTGGAGCCAGTTGTCCTTCCTTACCTTCAGGGCTTGCCCACAGCCATATTTCAACAGGATAACGCGCGACCACACGTGGCACGCATTGTCCAACGGTTCTTCGTCAATCGCCAGATTGAATTGCTTCCCTGGCCGCCTCGCTCTCCGGATCTTTCGTCGATAGAAAACATGTGGTCCATGGTTTTTCTACATTGACCCAAATTCCATCCCCAGCTGCTGTGGCAGCTGGGGATGGAATTCCCTTTCAACTTTGGCAACAAAAGAATTCCCTTTTCAACTTTGGCAACGTGTGGAAGCTGCTTGGTCTGCTGTACCCCAAGAACTCATCCAAAGTCTCTTTGAATCAATGCCGAGGCGTGTGGCAGCGGTGATCTCCAACAATTGCGGCTACTCTGGCTACTGATTTTGGCAGGAACCACACTTCACAGAAGTCTATAAATTTAATCATTTGATACTTGGTCAACATGTTACCTACAAAATAAATTTTGTTGTGATATCTCTTGTCTTTCTTGGTGTTGCAATTTGGGTGGCCAGCAGTATATATATATATATATATATATATATATATATATATATATATATATATATTGTGAGGAATCATTGATTCTCACAATTTATAGTAAAACCCTCTTAATCAATTCCCGTCTCAACAGGAGACAACCGTAGAATCCAGAGGCAATACAGCGGACACCCGAACGTCAGAAGCAATCGTCCCAGACAATGCACGCTTGGAGGCGAGGCGACAGTAGGTCTGAGATTTTGGACATAAAGTTCAAAAGACATTAGTTGCGGTCAACCCCTTGATCGATGATGATCGGGGAAGATTAAGTGACCTAAAGCAACCAGCTGATGTGCTGACGAAGGACTCTTAATCACCAATCGAACTTCTGAAAAGTGATGTCACTTTAAAGGCGGCAATAAAAACGCTTTTAAATATCGAGCGATCGCAGCGCTAGAACTACGAGTTGTGTGGCTACGAACTAAAAAAGATCAGTCAGCATCCAGACCTGCATCTGGAGGTCGCTACTCCGATTGTGAAGCGGTAGCTTACGATTCGTTTTAAGTCCTCAGGCGAGGCGAAGTTTTTCGACACCTTGTCGATCTTAATTTAAGTCCTCGGGCGAGACAAAAGCTTTTTCGACACCCTGTCGATCGCAATTTAAGTCCTCGGGCGAGGCAAAAGCTTTTTCGACAACCTGTCGATCGCAATTTAAGTCCTCGGGCGAGGCAAAACCTTTTTCGACACCCTGTCGATCGCAATTAAGTCCTTGTGAGAGGCCAAGATTTTCTCGACTCGGTCCCAGAAGGAACCGTTATAGCTATTGGAAATAGCTAATGTTTTTAGATCCCAGACGGATCTGTTCGCTAAATTATCAGCGGTATAGAACCGAGCTGGAGTAATTGCCGCGTGTCCTGCTGAGTTTCTCTCTATAGACTCTAGTGTTTAGACCAAGTACCGATAATATCGACCGATGTTCTTCGGCGGAAAATTGATCCCTGCACGTTATTTAGAGTGTATCCCCTACAGTTTTGTAAATAATTTCATTAACTTCATATCATGTTAATAAATCATTTCATTTAATATTACTGGATTGTATCGTCGTTTCCTATACGCTACCATTCGGCGAATGCTTTACAATATATATATATATTAAGAGTGTGGTGGGTGGGGGTGGGGGAGCGTTACAGCTGAACATCCCAGCGAATTAAGAAAACTGGTGGATATCTTTATATGCCATATGCCTCAACTCTCAGCACAATGACCTCATCTTGCATTCACACAATAAAGTAAAACAAAATTTATGATTACGCAAAACACTAACACACTGTTAAAAATCGGGCAATACAGAAGAAGTAAATAATACAATGAGAAAAGAGTAATATATATATACATATATATATATATATATAATATATATATATATATATATAATATATATATATATATATATATATATATATATATATATATATATATGAAATAAAAGCAAAGCTTTTGGACTTTGGTTTTCAATACGTGTTGAGAGTTATTTAAGAAAAAGGACTGAGATTTATTAACCTCGGATAAAAATTTTAGGAAACAAATTCTCTCAAGTACCACAAATCAGTTAGTGTATTTTTTTAAATGTTTTTGATATTCTTTATTTTATTGTGGATATTTTGATATTTTTTATTTTATAATAGTAATTTTGATAATTTTGAATCTTGATGAATCTTGAATTTTTAAGATATTGATAATTTTTATATCCGGATACTACCCAGTCAAAAATATGAAATTAATTGTGAATTCCTGATATATGCTAAAGTGATCCTGATTTCACTGCCATGACATTTTTATACTAATTACTAGACTGTGCACTCTTCTAACTTGATTTGGATATTTAAGAAAATTAACGATTTAAAACAATTTGCACCGAATTAAGTTAACCAATTTTTTTCCAGTAACCCAACCTCAACTTAATTGAAATTTAATTCCTTGTGAGTCGGTTCGACCCCGACCACAAATATGATATAATACAAATTCCAAATGAGTCGGTTAGACCCCGACCATAATTTAATTTAATAATAATAAATCTTTGTGATTCGGTTCGACCCCGAACGCAAAATAATCCTCGAACAACCCATCACAATGGTAGCTCAGTGGGCCTGAGTTTAGTGCGTTTTCGCCGGGCCTCTGCGGAATTTCACACCGTAGATTGTCACATTTGGAGACCTAGGCTAAGTTCATTGCTCCAGTGGTGTAAATCCATTTCTTCCTAACTTAAAAAAAAAAAAAAATTAATGTTGAGTGTTTTGGTTCACTGAGAATTGTAACGCAACTTTTAAGAAAAATTATTTCTAATACCCTGTTTAGCCTAATTGAACCATTTTCCTAATTAATCGAGAAGTGTATTGCCAAATTACCTTTATTCAATTTGTTTACTGTGTTGAATTGTATTTTTAAAATTTTTCTTATTAATTTGTTTTCCATGGTGCATTTGAAAAAATTATAGTAGAAAAACCTTTCAAGATATTTACCAAGAATTTAACAAATTGACTTGAATAACCACAATGAAGCCTAAACCTGAATAATGACCAACCTCGTGAACCAGAGATCCTTTTTCCTTTCTGATTTTTTTGGGGTGCCTAACACCTCTTGACTCCATTTAGATGGTTAAAACTTTGCGTGTCGTCAAAATAAAGAAAAATATCTATCTTTTAAACTTTCTCTTAGAAAAATCGTATTATGTGTGAACCTCTGGATCTCATGAATGTAACCCGACAATGACCATTTTGATTTATTTTTGCCTTTTAAAGTTTTAAGTACTTTTTTTTTAACAAATGTTGTGATTTATTGTGTTTTAATAATTATATTTTTATCATTCCATTTTAAGTGTATATTTAAGTTTTTTGAATAGTTGAATATTGCCATACTCCTTTCAAACTGTAATTTAAGTGTATTAATATTATTTATTTTTGTTTAATACTAGTTCATGCTATTTTGTGTAAGTCATGACCTGAGCAGACACAAAAGGATGTTAGTAATACAAAATTTAAATTTGTCAACCCCCGAGTCAAAATTTTATTTCAAATTACTCCTCAAAATTTTAGTCCCAATTGCATTTTGATATGCGGATCTCGCCTGATGGAGAGCCTTGCTGAAGGAGTCGGCCCTTCACGCAAGTCTTTTCCGGATGGGGGGAAATTGAAATAAATTTAAAACCCTTTTTATTATTTATCACTCCCGTTCCAAAGTCTTCATCCTAACGCAACAGAATACCGTCCCCTTAACCTTTGAATCGCGACCTAAATCCAAACCGAAATAATTTATTAGTTTTTCCCCTAAGGCACGTGTGGCCAAAGCTTATATAAGCATTATATAACGGGCATCGCGAGACCATCACCTCATATGACGCGACTTAATCACGTGTCAGTTTTTAACCAATTAAAGTTCAGCCCGCCTGAAAAACTCGCGCTTTTCTCAATAATTCCGTAGCTTTTTGGGTGCCTGCTCTCAACTAGGAAACATGTAGAGCTGTCCGTGAGTATTTTACAGCGGTCCTGCCGCTGGTCGGGGCGCCGTACCCGACTAGCCGTGATGTGTTTGGAAAGTTAAATTTGACAAGTGTATATCCAGTCTTTTTAAAACCCCATTCTTAATAAAAGAAGTGTGAAGTTTTTGTGGAGTACTATATTTTCTGCCTGGACTTCCGTTCTTCGCCACTCGCTACGACTACATTGAGATTGCAATCCTGGTTATGCGACTACAAGCCGTCCAGCTTCTCCATCCATATCATTACATATATATATATATATATATATATATATATATATATATATATAATATATATATATATATATATAATATATATATCTAAATAATATATATATATATATATATATATATAATATATATATATATATATATAATATATATATCTAAATAATATATATATATATATATATATATATATATATATATATATATTTATAAAAAATTCGTAACGGATATTTTTATAGACAAAATAATGTAGAAGAAAATATTCAAATTACATACAACGGTCAATGTATGCAATTAATTCGTATGTTTAATATCCACAAAACATACTATTTTGAATTAAATTCTTAAAAAACTTCCATCTCAATTAGTCTGGTGGTAAATTTTATCTTTTACCGTATTTTAATATTTCTTTTGTCAATTTATTTCACTGTTATGCACGTGACACAAAATTAATTTGAAGTATTACCAAAAGAAAAGAAACCACGTGATCAGCATTTAATAAATTAAATTCTATCAATTAATCTTTAAAAATTTAGCAAAAATCAGTAAAAAAATAAATTGTTAAGGTTTAAAACCACAGTAATATACAGCATAGAAATGTCTGCTTCAGTACTTTCATTAGCATTAGAATACAAATTAGAATACAAATAGCATTAGAAAATTTTCTGTTAAATAATTTCTGGAAACCCCATGAACAATAAAATCCATAAAAGTCGAAAGGTCAAGTTCAAACGTGTTTCATAGATTTAATTTCTTCGAATGGATATGATTTTACTTTCAGTCTCTAAAGAAGAAATTCACTTCCTTACGTTATCTTACAAAATGAATTTGCATTCAATTTAAAGAAATGTACTTTTCTAATTCGATTGGTTCAATATTCCATCTCATTAATATCAATCTAATCTCGCAGCCAAATCAAGCAATAATGTATCGCGAATTAATCTTCAAGAATCTAATCTGCCCATTCATTAATTTCCATCAAAATCACTGAAAACCTATTTTATCGCAGTTGTGCTAAAAGAAATCCCCTACACCGAAAAAGTCATCGGCGTCTCGATTTTCCCTTTTCAATTTCATACCGCTGTCAATTCACAAATGGAAAACGTCTCCATAGGATTTATGCGAAGGACTTTTCGCTTTGTAGCCGAGATGTTCATTAAAAAACGTCCAAATACATCACTGCTCACTAATTATGCTTTGATTTATGATCCGTTTCGTAAATTAGTTTGTTAGAAATTGTTTAAACCCAAATTTAAAGTGAGCTTTAATTAGATAACGCATAAACGTTCACACTAAGATGAGAGTCCCTCCGTTTAATTAAAAAATTAATTACTTCTTACGCTTTAGTTCCTTTATAAAGGCTTTGTGTTTATTAATATTCATAAATTTAGTCAACTAAATTTAATAAATGTAATAAGAATTAGTGATATGAAGCATGTAAAGATTAGAATCGAGGCACATCTATTACAGGGATTTAACAAAATTCGACTCTGAAAGCGTATAACGATGATTTCAGACAGCAGTGATTATATATCAGACAATGAACTACGATTTTTTCTTTGAAAAATAAATTCCCTAAGTCATCAGTATCAGTGTCGAAGTAATTAACTCAAAATGTATTGCATAAGAATTGAATTAAGCTTTTAAACATATTTGGTAGGATTAACTCGATTAAAACAGAATGTAAGCATTTTGTAATCAAACCTAAAAACAGTTACAGTAAAACAATTCAAAATAGATTATTTTTTAATATTTTAATTTAATCCGAAAGGATAATTGGTACCACTAAATGAGCATTGCCCTAGGTGAATTTAAATGCATAATAAGTTTGAAATCAGTGCGATTAAAGTATAATTAAATTTATTTCTAATCATATGAATGTTCTTTTATGAAATTTGCATTTTACTTAAAAAAAGCTCTAAAAAATGAATGGTTCTGAAGATTCTCATCGATTCTTTGAATATTGAAGACTCAAATATATAACTTTTTATAAAAATGGATACTTCCAAGAAATCTTATGCAAATCTGTAAAAAAGTAGCGTCAAATGACGTAATTTTCAGTTTAACAAATATTTAAAATGGTAGAGTAAAGTAAAGTAAAAAAATAATTATTAGAACCTGTGACTGAACAAAATCTAGACTTCCCATTACCCAATCAGTCACTTACTGTTCTCTGTTTATAACACACTGATTTCGTTAATCTATCAAAATTTTGGTTTTCCTAAACATTTATTAAAAAAATTCCTAGATATTTTCTAGATTTTTTTTCTTGCTATATTCCCAGCTATTTCCTAAATGTTTTCTGGAATTTTTCTAGTTTGCTAAATATTTCTGTGCACCAGGGATATTTATATTTAATCAATTGTTCCTCATTATTTCGAGAAGTTAATAACTAGGAAGCAGAAGCTACTTGATTAATGAAGTTAAATACACTTTAAATCAGAAAGCATAGTGCAAACACAACCTAAATCTCCCATTACCTAATCAGTTACCAACTGTTCAAAGTTTATCAAACACAGATTTTGTTAATTTACCAAAATGAAAGCTTTCTAGACATTCATTCTAAAAAAAATCCTAGATGATCTCTGGATTTTCCCCCGTTATATTCCTGGGTATTTCTTAATGTGTTCTAGAATTTTCCTAGATAGTTAAATATTTCTGTACATCCGTGATATTTTTAACTAATCAATTATTGTTCCTTATTATTTGGAAAAGTAAATAACTAGGAAGTAGAAGCTACTAGAATGGTGAAGTTAAATACATGTCATATCGGAAAACATAATACAAATATAAATACAATTCCCATTACCCAATCAGTCACCGACTGTTCGCGGTATATCAAACACTGATTTCGTTAATTTACCAAAATGAAAGCTTTCCTAGACATTTATTCTAAAAAATGTCCTAGATATTTTCTAGATTTTTCTCTTGCTATATTCCTAGATACTCGTATTTCCTAAATGTTTTCTAGAATTTTCCTAAATATTTTTCAAGACTACTAAATATTTCTGTGCAACCGTGATGTTTTTAAGGAGCTAATTGTTCCTCAATATTAAGGAAATTATTTAAGTAAATAACTAGGAAGTAGAAACTACTAGATTGGTGAAGTTTGTTTTCTGATTTGAGATATAACTTTGTGAAAACACTAGCGGTATTTTTTTTTTCATATCAGTTTAAGATATAGTAATCGTTTTTCGAGAAATTTAAAAAAATGATTTGTCTTAGAAACGAATTGGTAATCCTAAACTAAAACCCGTCTCCGCTCGTTTGTTGTCTTACCATTTTGTATAGCGCACTAAATATGTAGAAATAAGGAAAAAGTACATTTTGGAAGGGAAATTTTAAAGAAATGAATCCAAAATTGATTTTAAAATTTTAAAGTATTACATATTATAACTGGAAGTGTCAAAGTATACTTGACCTTCTGGAAAGAAATAATATTGATAACTCATTAAAAATTTAAACTTATTTCGGTTGGTTGGTTATTGTCGTGTCCATTGGAGGGGTCAAATTAAACCATGAACGGTCACCTGCGACTCAAACCACGAGTACAGTTTGTTCTCAGGGTAGCTATCAACGCCTTGCAGAACTCCAAGTGCAATGATTTTCAAACTTCTTTGCTGCATTCCCCCCTTGGAACGTAGTTTAGTATATCATTCCCCCTTTCCCTCAAAATATGCATATAATATTGAAAAATTTCATTTTTTTCTATATTAGTACATATATATGGATTATTTTTATAGCAGCATTTTACAAATTTAATATCAAAAGAAAATGCTGATAGTTTTCAGAACTTGAATAAAATTAGCTATCTTTTATACAGGGTTCCCCCCTATATCCGTTACACCCCCCTTAACTTCTAAACGGTGACAGCTTAAGCCATAAAGTTGGTGTCTAGGTATAGTAAAGGCTATGCGCTTCTCGACGAGACAACTTACAACGCAATCTATAGGCAAATTTTGGAATGAGCGTTTTAATCTCTAAAACGGTACGAAATACGGGAAAATAGTCAGATACAACATAGTTCAGTATCATCGATTTAGTAAAAAAAGACATCTTGCGCACATTAATACTCAAAACAGAATGTAAAATATGACGACGCATTACTGATGATTGTGTCTCCGTAACACCTGCCATGTTCCACAATGTGCAACGAGAAATCCAGTCCAGAGTGCAAATGTGTATAGTGGCTAATGAAGAGCATTTTCAGCAACATAAATAAAGTATCCTGAAGATAGGGAAGTGTCTCAGTTTCTTTCTTCCACTCTTTATGACATGATAATTTTCGAAATCGTGACCAAACAAATGCTCATTTTCTACATTCTGTTTTAAGTATTAATGTGAGGAAGTTGTCTTTCCTTACTAAATCGATGATGCTGAACAACTTTGTGATTGACTTTTTTCCCGTATCTCATACCGTTTTCGAGATATAAGCGCTCGTTCCAAAATCTGCCAATAGATGGCGTTGTAAGTTATCTCATCGAGTAGCGCATAGCCTTTTTACTATACCTAGCCACCCACTTTATGGCCTAAGCTGTCACTATTTAGACGTTAAGAGGGTGTAACAGATATAGGTGGGAACCCTGTATACATTTACTTGGATTATTTTCATAGCATCATTTTACAAATTTAATACCAAAAGAAAATGCTGCTAGTTTTCAGACCTTGAATAAAATTAGTTATCTTTTATATTTAGAACTTATTACTTAACTGACTAAAGTGAATGACAACAGATTGAAATAACGTTCAAGGACCGATTTTAATCCACAACATCCAATAAACTTTACTGAAAGCCACAGATTCAATTATTAAAAACAAACCTGCTATTTTACTGATAGTACTTAATCTACAAGACATGACACGTTTCAGAAAAGTGGTCTCGCTTCGGAAAAATAAAAAAGTTAAAGTTGTTACGACCTGTCAAGATAGAGAGGACGAGATAATAGTTGGAGGAAAAGGAGAAGTTATTGTTTCTTTGGACAATTCACAAATACGGAGGTCGTTAAACTCTTTGATATAAATAGGGGTGTTCAGAAACATTCTTACATCTACGTGCGTGTCATACGGAGACGTCTCTCAACATCCCACTCTCGGACTGACCATTTAATTATACTCCTTTTACCTCGTAATTCTAGTTTATAAATCTAATAAATCTTTTATATATATATATATAATGGTGGCCTATATCATGGTGGGCCGTTATTATCACACACACACACATATATATATATATATGTATACACTGTTCACCATTAGGATTTCAACACCAGAAAGGAAGCCAAATAGCAAAACTTTACTTATTGTACGTAAATAGCATAGTAGACAAATAACATGATTAAATTTTTAGGCAATTTAGGGGTACACAGGGTCTGAAATTAGTACACACAGATGTTGTCTCTGGCAGCTACAACGGCTTAGGCCTGTTTAGGCATCGAGTTGAACTGGGCTTGGATGACAGATACGGGCAAGTCATCCCATGCTTCTTCAAGTCTATTCCACAGTTTATCAATAGTAGGGACTAGAGAGCAGTGGCGGCCCAATTTCTCAGCAACCGAAGACCACATGTTTGCAATGGGTGAGAGATATGGAGAACGTGCTGGCCAGGGCAACGGTCGAACGTAGATCAGGAGACGACGGGCAACATGCGGACTTGCGTTATGTTGTTGAAAGATGACGTCTCCGAGGCCTCGAAGATAGGATGCAGCCACCGGCCTTAGGATCTGAGAAATGTAACGCTGTTCAGATTTCCGACGACGCGAACAGGAAGTGGTTCCTGTCGTGTGCCCATTGGCTGCCCATACCATTACACCAGGTGCAGGGCCCGTATGATGATATCGAATGCTATCAGGCCACGTGCGTTCTCCTCGGTGCCTCAGCCCGTGCAGACAGCCCGTGCTGCTCCAGATGTCGTCGCACTGTGCTGCAAACAAGCCCATTTCCTGATACAAGGTTCGTGACGTTGCTGTACGATCCTGCAAGGCCGACCTGACATCATGTCTGTGCTCTGGGGCGTTAGTGGCGGGAGGCCGTCGAGATCCTGCACGGCGTTCAGTATCACCCTCCTGAACTCATCGATACCATATTCGATCGACAGTCGTTGGATTCCGACCAATGTGAGCAGCAATATCGCGGAACGATAAACCGCACTTTCAATAGGCCACGATCCTGTCGCTATCAAATTCTGAAACGTGCTGGTAGCTGTTTCTCCTTCTTATACGAGGCATAACACGATATTCTCAAAAACAACCAACATTCAGATGCGATTTCCGAAAGAGAAACCTGCTGCGTAACTTTACTTTTATACAGAATTTGAGATACCATTTCTCTCTCCTGCGTCATTCGATTGCGCTTAAATTATAATCATTTGAATATCCCAGCATCCTCTTCCTTTCTTGAGAATTTAACGTTTGTATCATCTCTCCTTCATGGTGTTGCAATTGTAATGGCCGGCAGTGTATATACGTAAATATTAAAACAAAAAAGAGATATATAGAACACAAACCCATATGCACTTCAGAAAGGTATTACAAACATATTCTATAACGCTATTTATTACAGAACATTACATAACATTACATAACTGTCCGAACCCCGGTGGTTCAGTAGTGTAAAAGAAAGATAGACCTATATGAAATATACAAAAGTAACTGCGTCTCGCGACTAAACGTGTTATTTATTTTTCCTTAAGTCCATTGATCCCAATTATCCACGGGTAACCCAGTAGAGGTGATTATAAAAATTGGTAACTGAAAAATGCTTGCCTTGAAGAGAAGAATACGTTAATAAGCGGTTGAAATCCACAAGTTCCCCAGAAGAACAACGGGGGTAGTCAGGAGAAGATGCAACGCCGATGCGATGCAGGTGTCCACGTAAATAGTCACGCGATGTCACTCTTTTAAAATTTGCAACAGCAGTATGTCCTGGGAGGTTCTGTTACGGCCAATGAGAATCTGCCGCGAGTGGGCATGGTGGTAGAAAATTCGCCAGTCGACGAGAGAGGGATTTTAGAACGATGACGAAAGAAGTTAAATTTAAAATATCTTAAATGTTTCTCCTTGTCTTGGCTTAATAAATGTTGTGGCTGTAAACTGACTGCTGTGTCTTCAAGAATCCACATCAAATAACATTTGGAACAACGTCATCTTTGGAGCGTCCAAGCCCTGAGGGACAGAGCAAGACAGCAGTTCATACCAAGTCTTACCCGCGGCCTGGAGTTTATGTGTATTGCCAACAACCTTCCTGAACATTTTGCCTATCTCAGCAGAAGCCCGAAGATAGGGGAAAGAGTACATGGGTTGTGTTAACCTACAACCCTCTTTAACAAGATAATCAGCTCTCTCTTTACCCGGTATACCGCAGTGGTTTGTAATCCATTGATATGTCATGTTCCAACCGGAGTTCAATTCGTTACTGGCTAGCAAACGCGTCTTGGCCACACGAACAGAGGCTTTCAGATTTGACGGACACGAAGTCCTTTTGGGAAATTTTGAGGATTCCCTGATTTATCTAAAAGAGTACAATCATCTTTGCATTCGTGAATTGTCCATATACACCAAGCATGTGCAACTTAGGCCCGGAAAATCCAGGATCATTGTAGGAAATAAAAGATCAAAAACTTAAATCTTCAAGTCCACCATTGTAATTACGTAAAACAAAAATTGGCTTGCATTTGATTTTTGAAAATAAAGCAATGTTACTCAAAACATCCGGTTTTTCGATGCCAAGGTTTGCGGCATATTCTTTTGCAAAATCTCATAATTCAAGCAAATAGTTTGTCTATAATTTAAATTCATAATTATCACTACTAAAAAAAAAGAACCCTTCATCTGTAACGGTAGCAAATTAATTTCTATTACCTCAAAGTGGAACTGAAAAAAAAATGACATCAATCAGGTATGACGCAATTTCAATCAAATTCGATTACGACATGCAAATTCATTTCATGACAGAATTATGTGTTATTCTGTGATCATAATCCATTAAAATTCCAGAAAATAGTATTGTGTCATGGTTTTTAGGTATTTACTATAGAAAATAGTTATTGATAGAGAGGGGGGGGGGAATATCCAGAAATTATAAAAAATCGAACGATATTTAGCCGCGCAATAAATGATATTGTATTAAGTAAGTATTCATTTTCCACGCTAAAAACAAAACACTCTGCATTTTCAGTTACACAAAGCAAGAATTAAATATCGCAGCACGAAATCTGTTTTCGAAACTGCAAAAATTGCCTAGACAAACTAGTTTTTGTTCTTAATCAAGTTGGAAGTCATTCGCACTTGTATAAAATACTCCGAAATTGCTTGGCATACTAATTACAGCTTATATAATCGATTCCAACAACAAGGAAGTGACAAAAGGTGTTGTTACCATTACCGGTGAACAAACTTTAGCTAACTTAAAAGGATATTTGACCCAACACTTTAGCGATTCACCCATTTTCAGAGCCCGAACAAATGACTGCCTATTAGAAAACACATTATTCACTCACGCGCCAATACGTTTATGCTAAACAAACAAAACAAAAAAAAAGCGAGGAAAGTCGGTTAGTACGGCTGCAAGCCTCTTTCCTGCATTAACTCTCACGAAAAACACACATTGTTCTTTCCCAGCTACCAGTTAAACAACCCACTTTTCAAAATCCGAAACCCCACCAAAACATCTCACGATCTCCACGGGAGAGAGCTGATAACCATCTCCTACTGTTGCCAATTGCCGAGAGAAAAATTCCTCTCCTCAAATGAACCAACCAATCAATGGATCGACAGTCGGGCCTTTTTTTTTCCGGACGGTAAATTTTCTGCTTTCGTGACGCTTTCATTAAAAAACAAAAGTTATAAATCGGGGGGCTGCACAGAGTAATTGGTGGGTCACTCGAGTGGCAGTCTGTGCCTTGCATGCTAATGCCGGCCATAACAAAAGAGTGGTGGCAGCAGCAAAAAGATGAATATTTGCTCGAGTGAAGTCTGACATGTTTTTAATTAGTGGACATTCCTCCGGGTTTGCAAGGGCTTTTGGCGAGTCGGACTCCCAATTAGAGTATTTATAAAAATGAAACACAGAATAAATTACGATAGCTTAATCGTTCAGAATTACAGATGGGGGTACCGGAACCTACTGGGAATTGGAGCATTATATACGTCCTGCAATTATTTTATTCGGCTTTTGTCTAATCATTTATCTGCAAATCATATATTTAGATTTATGCTTCCCTCGCGCGTCCTTTGGGGAAAGTGGAGATTAATTTATAAACTCTCTCTTCTCCGATTATCTGGAAGTCCTGCAAGCAGTGGATACGTATTTCCGAAGCATAATTTATCCGGCGAAAAATGATTTTAAGTCGCTTTCATTTTATGAGAAACTCTTGTATGGAAGAAAAGGTCTTGTTCTGAACATTTCATCTACATTTGTTAAAATGTGGCACGCTAACACCACGTATTTCACGACGAGCTTTGCGGTTATGTGGTATAAATCATTGAACGTGCTGAATAGCAAATTAAATTAGAGAATTTCTGGTCTTTCTTTTAAACGGAAGTATATAGTTACAGGAGATTCCCGGAAACTTTTAATTAAAATTAAATATATATTTACAGTATCTAGCTAATTAAAATTATACATTAAATGGCTCTCCTAAGCAAATTGAGTGACTTAGACTGTAAAAAAATTATATTGGTTGACACACATGAACATACATATTAATTATACTGATAATTATGCATATTTTATCATGATTGTTATCATAGTAAACACATGAATCCGTACAAAATATTGCAATTATACATATTAATTAATACTGATAATTAAGCATTTTGTCATGATGATTATTATAAAAAACACATGAATCCTTCCAAAATTATTGTAATTATATATACTAATTATAGTGATAATTACGCATATTTTATTATGATTATTATCATAATAAACACATGAATCTTTACAAAATATTGTAATTATACATATTAATTCTACTGATAATTACACATTTTGTCATGATTATTATCATAATAAACACATTAATCCTTACAAATTATTGTAATTATGTATATTAATTATAATGATAACTTCGCATATTTTATCATGATTATTATAATAAACACATGAATCCTTACAAAACATTGTAATTATACATAATAATAATACCAATAATTTTGCATATTTTATCATGATTATTATCAAAATGAACATATTATTCCATGCTATAAAAACTTGCTATTAAAACTACTCAGAAGGAAACGCAACATTTTGATGTATAATCGAACCTTCCTTGAGTTTCAAACATATTTTTCCATCACGTACTTTCAACAAGAAAAGCGTTGGTGACGCATTATTCCGACCTTAATTTGGTGTTCAAAAGTGTCTCAGATGGTACAATTTTGAAACTTTAGAATTTCAAAGCAGAGGATGGAACAACTCATCAGAAACACTTTTTCAAGCTGAGAGAAAGAGACAGAACGCTTAGCAGTCATACTCAACAGGCGAGGTCGGACGGAGACAAGCGGCGAACGAAAAACAATTGGAGTGAAGATCGCTTTGCCGTACAGCAGCCGGACATTATCAAGTTTACCGAATGCGTTTTGAAGTTAGGTATCGTTCCGGCGACCTGGTGATAAAGTGAAGACAGAAAGGTTAGTGTGGCGTATGTACGAGCAGTGGCGTGGCTGAATTCTGGTAGGGTTTCCGTGATATAACTGCCGGGATTAACACACGCGATAGATAATTCCCCGTTGCCTGCTAGCCGTTGAGTACGGTATTTATGTAGTCTAATTGTGTTGTAATTAATAATTTAGTGTAGAATACCTCGTCGGATCTTGTTAATGGTGAGTTCATTGTTTAGTATATACATTCAAATAAGGGTAAAGGAAACAGTGAACTTCACAGTTCATTTAAAAATCAGTGTGATTGTTTTTATGTTGAGACAAGCTTTTGACTGTTTTAGAAAAATCAGGTTTCTACTTGCTACATGGTACTCTCGATACGTCATCGAGTTAAGAATCAGTAAGTCGATTTCTATATATGTTCTTGACCTATTTCATTTTGGAATGGGATGATTCACAAACATACGTTGATGTGAATAACGTGTGAAGGAGGAGGCAGATTTTTCTATAGTTTTGTATTTTTCCAAAATTGTGTTTACTAAAGCACCTGCCTGATAATTCGTGTGTTTCGGGCCGCACATAAAAGCTTGGTGGACCGCATGTGGCCAGCGGTTCGCAGTTTGAGTATCCCTGGCTTATAGGGTTAACTATTATGGTATGAGGATTGACAAAATTGCACATTAATTGGCAATCATAAAAACAGATGGACTTAATTAAAAAAATTAATCATTTATCTTTACTAAAAAGATTAAGAACTTAACTATCCTTACTAAAATTTAAAAACTTAATTATCTTTACTAAAATTTAAGAACTTAAAAAAATGAATTAAGGTATCCGTCTACGTTCGGAGCCCTTTTTTTGAAAAACTCTACTTGCGAAAATTTCTATCTTATTTTTTGAAGGAATGTAACACGAAAACTCGAAAATGATGAAAAAATAGGCATTGACTATGCAAATTTTTACAAAATTGAGGAAATTCGGTCAAAATTTAGCAAATTTTTACTAAAACTGCTCTTGCGCGAAAAAAAAATTTTGCATATAGCATACACTTTTTTTGTCATATGTACCTTCTAAGTGTAATGACCTACAAGCTAATCGATATCTCAAAATCTAAAAAAAATACAGGTCATTATGTGCAATTACATGTACAATTTTAGTCATTTTCCATGACATTTTTTATAAATGCAGCTGTAAATCAACAAACAATATACTACAACCCAATCTGTAGTCCATTACATTCTTAATATTATGAAAGACATACGTGAAAAATTTCATAAATATATTATGGTTAGATTTTGAGTTATCACAAGAGCCGTTTACATTTTTGATGAAAAATAAATTCCTCAGAAAACACTATTAAAGTTTTCAACTTGTATTGATATTCATAGGTAATACTTATCTTTTAATCGCTCTAATTTAATTTCTAAAGATCGTATCGAAAAAATAAAAGCAGATTTCGAAACAAAAATTTTCAATCTTAAAAAAAAAGGAATAAATACAATTTTGGAATTTTCGTCAAAATCGATGATTTAAACGTAGTCGGATACCTTAAGAAAAATTCTTCATGTGATATAGTTAATAAAACTAAAGGGTTTATGATACTTATGCAGTTAAGTATATTTTTGTTTCAAAATCTACGAGAGCAAAAATAATTATTAATTCTGAATGTACATTCGCAGTATGCATCTCATATATTAAAACCTACTCTCAATCAAACTCAGTGAGGTCTGAATTAGAAATCTGTAAGTTCTAGGAACTTAATAATATATTCAGAAAAGTTAATTAAATTGAAAGGTTAACTGTTAATTAAAATTGAAATTAATTTCAATTGTTAATTAAATTGAAAGGTTTCTGTTATTTCAACGTTAAGGATATAATTGTTGCAAAATTTCCCGGGACATTATTATTTGGTATAATTAAAACCAAATCTACATTTAAAGTATTTGTCTAATTTACCCTGTTAATGACTCTGTAGAACATATAAATTGATAAACTTAAAATAAACTGTTACATTCCCTACTTTCTAGCTCTTTAATTAAAATGATTAAGCTCTTAAAAGGATTAAAGGAACGTGTAAAATTTTGTTGAAATAATTTAAAGATCAAATTATTCCATTACAGAACTATAATTTTAAAACTACAATCATAAATTGTTCATCTATATGTTCAAATGAATCCTCCAGTAGAATTTAATTCCTTTCTCTGTGAGCAGGTATCGAAGAAATGATAACAATAAAAAAACAGATCTCGTAAACAAATTCGTTATTTGATCGCTGGGGATACAACGGGCTTTCAGTCCTGACCATGGGGTACAATAAAAACAAAAGGTTCCAGAACCACTGTCCGAGAGACAATGGTGGATTAAAGAATAGTCATATACGCATTTAGGGCTTGGCTTTTTCCTCAGCAGAGTCGCGGAGGGGATGGATAAGCCAACATCTCTTGATTTCAGCTAATGAAGCTATATTCCAGAACCACTGTCCGAGAGACAAAGGAGGATTGAAGAATAGGCAAATACGCATTTAGGGCTTTGCTCAGCAGAGTCGAGGATGGGATGGATAAGCCAACATCTCTTGATTTCAGCTAATGAAGATATATTCTAGAACCACTGTCCGAGAGACAATGCTGGATTAAGAATAGGCAAATACGCATTTAGGACTTAGCTTTTTCCTTAGCAGAGTCGAGGGTGGGATGGATGACCCAACATCTCTTGATTTCAACTATAGAAGATATATTCCAGAACCACTGTCCGAGAGACAATGCTGGATTAAAGAATAGGCAAATACGCATTTAGGGCTTTGCTCAGCAGAGTCGAGGATGGGATGGATAAGCCAACATCTCTCGATATCAACCAAAGAAATTTTAAATAAAATTTAAAGTAATAAAATTAAATACTTGAAACTAATCAAAGAATAAGACATCTTACTATTTCACCACAGTTATTAATAATAAAGACTCGATTCGAATTTTCCGGCAAATACAGCTTTATTCACAGGAAGAGAACGTCCACGCAGAAAGCCAAGACAAGTAAATGATTGAATTTGCCAAGGTAGCCATTTGCATGCCTTAGCTTAAAACCGTTCTCTTGCTCTGATATTTAAGACTACAGCTAAATTTGCACTACAAATTTGAACCAAGCCTTTATTTCTTTAAATAATAAAAAATACTAATTTTTCGTCTTCTTGCATTTCGTGAGTAGCTCGTTAAATATCTTCAGGAACGGATCACACTCTATTTCAATTTAAATAACTCATTTTACTTCAATTAGTTTTCTCCGGTTAGGAGTTTTGTTATCTTTAATATGAAGAGATAATTTTTAATTTCATTTATAAGATAAATCCCATTTTTTATATTAACAAATAAAACTTAAAGTGATAAATTATGTTTCGCGAGGCAAATCATTGTTTTACGAAACGTTCGACTGTAAAAAATTTATTGCCGGTTTTTAAAGATTACTATCTCCAGTTCGACGGCGTGAGAAAAAAAAATTCGAATGCATCGGCAGGCATTAAAAGTAGATGCACGCATTTGTGCTTTTAGTGAACACACAGATGTTGATTAATGCTGCATCAAATATTATCTTGCATCAGTTAACCCAAAAATTAATTAAAAGCTTTATTACGGTTTATCGATTTCTCTGCGCTGTACAACCCCGCCCTTTCTTTCGAATTTGAGGTCGGAAAACAATCGGTTTATTTATGGGCTCCAAATTTCTGCAGGACCTTAAGCCCAAATCTAAATTTACAATAGCACCTCTAAATTACGCATATCCGCCTACTGACCATGAGACTGATTTTTTTGTTCCTTCTAGAGAACGCCTACTTGTTTCCCCCCACCTTTTACGCCCTAATAAAAACTTTCCTCCAAAGTAAAAGTTGAAAAACGGTTCGTTTATTTAAAGAATTCAAGGGGCGTGGTGGCCCAGTTGGCAAGAGCAGCGGACCAGTGATCTGAACGTCCATGGTTCGATGCTCGTCGCTGAAAATCCACCGCTGTGTTCCTCAATGGGGGCCGGGGCACGTAAAATAGGGCGTGGCAGAAATGTCCTTCAAGTTCTCAAATTTACCTCTGGAGGTGCGGGATCTAGTGTTCTGGTCTTGACTCAGTTCAAAATGACGGGACCAATCATTTACTCAAGTCGGAATCCGACCCTTGTTATGCTAATTCAAAACAGGAGCTGCACCTTCATTGCCCATAGTCTTAGGGACTTGATCTGATGTTTCTGTCAATCAAGTGGCATAAGCAAACAACAACAAAGAATTCAAATTCCTGTAGGGCTTCGAGTCGAAATCTAAGTACACAATACCAACTGTAAATTATGCTTATTATCGAAACAATTTTCTCTGTCTTGTAAGTCACTCCTCCTTTCATGTCCTCTCAAAAACTTTCTTTCAATGTTGCGGTAGCGAAACAATAGGTTTATTTAAGGGGGGAGTACACCTCTGCACGCGCAAAAATACACTGATTTTACTACCAAGGTTAATGTGTTGTCAAAGAGTTAATTTGTAATTGTTAAATTAATTACAAATTAACTATTTGACAACACATTAAGCTTGGTAGTAAAATTAAGCTTGGTAGTAAAACCAATTTTTCGGGTGAATTTTACAAAGCTTTATCTCTTAGAAAACACAAGAAGAATTTTGGGGAGATCATTACAAATTATCTTTTTTTGTAAAAAAAAAATAATGTTTTATGAAAAATGAATCTTAGGTCATTACATTACGCACAGATTTTATTTTTTGAACTATAAGAGATATATATTAAATTGTATATATTCTGTCCATAGGTTATACGTTAATCTACACCTAAAATAATTGCCATATTTCACGTAAAAATATTTTTTCAGGCAAATGCATTATAATGTACAAAACATAGGGTGGGTGTCCCAAATATTGCCCCTGTGCCTAATATCGCCTACTCGTGTTTCCAAAGTAAGATTCGCGCTATGTATCGTAAAATGCAGTCACTTCTTAGTTCTGGGTTTGTACTAACAGCGGCACTATCAACAAAGCTCTTATCACTGACAATAGAAACTATATCGCGTCTGAAGGGGTCATACGACCGTTAAAAGTCGAAAAAGTATAAAAATTGTGTCATATTCGACATTCTATATCTTGAAAAATATAAGATTTAAAAATCATAATTTTTTTTGTGTTAATAGAAAAATGTTTGTTTTATGAATATATACCTGTTTTTTGTTTGATAGTTAAAAATAATTTGTGTTAGATAGTCATAAATAATAAGCTGTTTGCTTTGGATAAAAGTGATATCAATGCTAACGCACATAAATACTCCAAAAAAAAATTGAATTTTAGACACAATTACTGCTTTTAACACATATTGCAGACTAAAGTTTAATTTGAACCTAAATTTGTATTTAAAGTATATTTCTATTTTTACTATGAAACTGAAAATAGTGCAAATTTTCTTAATAAATTAAATTTTATCTATGCATGAAAAATGCATTCTCTAGAGATCTTTAAACAAATTTACGTTCAGTTTAAAGCATATGATAATATGTACCATCTGGAAAAATTTCATGCAAAAATATGAAATAGTTCTATAGATAACAAGTGCGTTATATGAAAAAAAAACACATTTTGAGATAAATCCCTTTGAATTGTTGCCCTTTAAATCTGTTTACAGCAAACATCTGACACTTTTTTATTCAAAACTTCCTTAATTATGGGAATTTTTTCAAGCGGATTGTCTTAAAATACTCAGAAAATGTTAGTCTTTCAAGTGTATTTTCTTCAAAAAATCGATTTTTTTGACGGTTTAACTGTCGTATGACCCCTGAAGTTGTTTTGACTGTTGTCTTCGTAAATTTTGTCTCCAAAGAATATAGTGAATGACCAGGTATGTGCATCCAAATTCTAATTTTGCTTATACCATTTCACAGTGCATTAAACAGAGAATACAGAGGTGCTATTATTTTGCTAGCAACGCCTTTTAACAAGTGCTCCTAATTTTGCCTGGTAGGCGGTAATTTACAGAGGTAGGCCATATTAGGAACCGCTCTGGGTTTCACTTGAAATTTTAATTTTTCCAATTCAGCTACATAACTTAAAATGGCACTGGTTTTGGAACTGGTTGATCTCAGGATACCAAAGGAAATAGTTCTTAGGGATGTTCTTTGAGTTTCCAGCCTAATCAGAAACTAAAAAGAGGATGAAATGTCAAAAAAATGTTAGAGTAGGCAACATTTGGGACACCTAACCCATCATAAAATTTTTCTAAAAAAACATTCTCTAAAAACATTTGTTATATGTACTTACTTAAATTTAGGTATAAATTGTATAAAGATACAAGATATACATGTATACAAAAGTACTATTAGCTTTATACATTTGGCCATAAAAGCGGTTATAATTGTAGTATTGACTTCATTTTTCCCAAAAGATTCTTTATATTCCATTCTTCAAAATTAAATCATAATAAAAATTGAGTTTTTTTTTAAGGTTTTATGTTGTACTCCCCCCTCAAGAACTCTAAATATCTGCACGAACTTAAGCCGCAAACCCAAATTTACAATATTAACATTAAATTATGCATATCGGCTTAATGATACGAAACGGTTCTACCTAGATTTTAGAAGGCCCAGACTTGTTATTCTATCTTACTTCTATGTCCCTTCAGAAACTTTAAGCATCAGTTTATACGTTAAGCATGGTTTATCCTTGTAATATAATCACTACATGTATCGCATTTCATGTGAAACGTCTAGACAATTCTAAATGATATAATTTTGTATCTGCCATTTATCTGTCCTGAAGTGGTATTTGAGAACACCATACGCACTTACGAACATCACTACTTATTGTAACTTACCACCGCCAATGATAGGTACTACACTTTACATGGCGTGATACGGAATTTAGCGTGTTGTATGTTCATGTCGTAAACAGGATCTTAATCTTTTACATCAAAATCTTTTGTACACTTGGTTACGCTTAGTTACTGTAAGTTCACACGAACAGTTCATTATATGGTAACTCACGTCTAGGAAATTTTGAAAGCTTAAGCTACTGCGAAGAATGTAAATCACTGTAATCTAGAAGGAATTCAGTCAAAAGGCACAAAATTGCTATCTTTCATACTGTAAGAACTTTGCCTTAAATAAAAGAATGCCAGTTATTTTGTATTTTATGTTTTAATAGCATATCTCGACTAAATTACCTACATACACACATACACACACACACACACACACACACACACACACACACATATATATATATATATATATATATATATATATACATACATACATACATACATACAGGGGGTTATCAAAATAGTGGAAACCCTAAGAAACATCATGAAAATCTTTATTAATTCGGCACAGGATCACCTGTATTATGTGATACAGTTTGATTCACCATGGAATCGGATTATACAAGTCATGGATAGTGATTAAGAATATATTATACCATTCTTCAGGGAAAAATCATGAGTTCCTGTAGAGATGCTGTGGTGGATATCAATACCTGGCTCTATCCGCTTATACAGATCACAGTGGTTGGATGATATGTAGTCGGGGGGATTGTACAGGGCAGGATAAGATATTTGACTTCGTTTTCATGCTCTTCAACCCAATACTTGATTGATTTAGCTGTATGTATAGGAGGGTTATCTTCCTGGAGAACACCATCGCCTGGAAGAAGCAATGTTTGCACCGTAGGATGGACTAGTAAGCTAAAATTTCGACATACTCCTTCCCATTCAATCTCCCATTTAGGGTTACAATAGGGCCTGAAGAAAACCATGACATGCCATCCCAAATCCCGATAGATTTATCTCCATGATTGACAGTTGAGATGAGACAGACAGAATCTTAAGCTTGTGCAGGTGTTCTCTACACATACGCATGTCTCTTTCGCATGTCCTGCATACGCCACTCTCGCATATCCTGTTGCGAGGAACAACGTGAACAACGATTCTTCGGACCAAATGCCATTTTTCGACGTATTACTCGACCAGGATTTGCGCTCGTGGCACCATTGTGGACGATATATTGTATTGGCATCTGCCGATTGAGCTCTTCGGTCATTTTGGTTGCAGTTGTTCTCTTTCTTCATGCCACAATCCTCTCCAATACCTCATCCGTCTCTTTCACTCAGCTCTCCCTTTCGTCCACTATTCTGTTTGGCAAAGAATGTTTTTCTGTTCATTCTGTACGCTATCATGACTTTCGATACCATAGCTCTAAAAACACCCATTAGCCTGGGGGTTGCAGTAACAGATTCTCCAATTTAAACGCGCTCCAATAATTTGCCCTTTTCGCAAGGTCTGCAAGGTTTGACATTTTACGCTGTTCCCCAAAAGCCCGATACCCTTAGGTTCATTACTGCTACATGACAGTAGAATAATACATACACTATATACCACTAATATTGATAGGTGTTTCCATTATTTTGATAACCACCTGTATATATATATATATATATATATATATAATTAATTTTGTGGGTTCACGGCATCAACGACTAAGGTCAGACTTGAGTCGTCGCTGCGCTCATTCCAGTCTATCTAGGCCCGACAGAATCTCCTTGTCTCCGGCTCCAGCATCACTCTCTAAATAACTTAATCTCTGAATCACTGACTTTTTTTAACTCGCATCCGGCCACTTTATATACCTTCACCGAACGTTCTCGAAAGGACTGGAAAACGCCACCTTTCTTTATTCAGGTACGTTCCCAGACGACTAGGCGCCTCCGTACGGCCACTTTCTTTTGGTAGCTGACGAACTGTTCCGCGAGCTGTAGGTAGCACTTCCGATCTTTATGTCGCCAAGACTGTCTGTCTCCAGCCGTCTAAATCGATTATGTTCACAAACCGCGCGTTGATTGGTCTTCACAGAATTTCCCAGCGCAAAAAATTCGCTAATGTACGGGAGTTGTTATAATATACAGCAAGAAGTCTTGCGCTCTAAATATATCTGTTAGTCTCTTCTCAGAAAAGTTTGCCTTCGATGCACAGTAACATGTTAAGCCTAACCTTAAAATCGCAAAAGACAAATTACCTAAGTATTCAAAGCATTCAATATACAGTATTATACAATCAATTGGCTTAATACGGCATGGATTTTCTTCAGCTGTCAGCCCCTCTGGAATAGATAACCTACTGAAATCCAGTCATGAAAGGATATTTTTCTCCTCTAAAATATTCGATTAAATTTACGCAAGTACAATGAAATCGATACTGCATTTACGTGAAGTTGTAAATCCCATTAACATTAATACAAAATGCTTCTCAAATCATATAATCTGTAAAAACATAAATATTACTCCGTACTGTAATGAAAGGCTGAAGTCGAAATAAATCAGTTTGTTTTTGCAATACGAGTAAAAAAATCATGAATCAACAAATCTATTCAGCAGAGTTAAAAGTGCTAAAAATGTCTTCCACGATCCAGAAATAGCATAAAAATGTCTAAAGTTTTAAAAATAGAAAATATGTCATATCTGGACAACATTAATTTAAGTTCTTTCCTTTTGATCAGAACGATGTGCTTCAAAAACGAAACGATATCCTTTGAAAAACGAATTATGAACACCTCATTGGAGAGATTTCAGTTCTCAAAAATAGAAGCTAATGAACGTTGACTTCAAATATACTTTATACACCCCTCCCCAACCCCTGAAAACCCGATTTCCTTTCAAACTACTCTAAAAATATTTTATCCATTTGATAGTTCTGAGATATTTTGAGGTAATAATGTAAGAATTCTAGTGTGATCATGAAGTAAACAATAATTAAATGAAGTAATGACAAAAAGCAATGCCAATATATATATAGTATATATACACCGGTTGGGTCAATTTAAAGTATCCCTGTTTGGGACATCCTGGCGAGAAAAGCAGTGGACGTAACATCTTCATATTTGGAGGGTATACATACCAGGCCATGGGGAATCGATTGGTGGGAAAAAACAATTAGTTCCAACAAAGACCGCTAGGTGCAAATGAGGCGCTGCGATTGGTTGAAGGTAAGGAAAATGAAACATGACTGTACGAAAAAAGGAAACTATACGAGGTATCGGTAATTAACTTTATTAGTACAGTTCGTTACACAAGAACTGTCGATCCTACAGAAATGTTAGTGAAGGCTCAAACGAAAGGCATGCGCGTACTAACAACAGCACACAAAGATTTCACAGGTGGTTCTCTATGTGTCAACCGTGCTTCAGGACCAACGCGTTACATCGTGTTATAGCATGATCCACAACGGCGTGTAACTGATCGGGACCGATGCTGCGTACGTGCAAGAGGATGTTGTTCTTCAAATCCGCCAGATGTCCTATGTTTCCCCTATAAATTTTATCTTTGAGGTTACCCCAAAGCCAAAAATCGCACGGGGTTAAGTCGGGTGAACGTGGAGTCCATCTGGTAGGAAATGCATGGCTGATAATGCGATCCTCCGTAAAATGGCGTCGCAGCAATTGTTGAACCTCACGTCGAATGTGAGGAGGGGCACCATCTTGTTAGAATACCGTTGTAGCGAGACATCCACGCTGCTGCAGTTCTGGAATGACCATACGTTGCAACATAATCCGATAACGTGCTGCAGTCACGGAACAGGTTTTTGGTCCCTGCGGGGTTATTTTCTCGAAGAAAAACCGCCCAATCGCAGTGAAGCCGATCCATACAGTCACATGCGGTGAATGCAGGGACATTTGGTGGACCGAGTGAGGATTCTCTGTGGACCAGATACGGCAATTCACTGTTCCGCACATGTAAAAGTGAGCCTCATCGGTCCATAGGAGGTTACATGGCCAATTCTGCTCCACCTCCATACGTGCCAAGAACGTTAAAGCGAACGTTTCACGCAGATCGTAAACTCCGTGTTTTAACTCTTGTAAGCGATGGAGCTTATACGGATAGGCTTTGGGTGTTTTCCGCATGCACCTCCATACCGTAGTGTGTGACAATCCGAGTTGCCTAAATACAGCGCGAGCACTGCGTATTCTTGCTGTGTTCGAATTTGCCTGCTCAACGACAGCGGTTGCGATATCATACATCACCTGCGGTATCCGTTTTTTTTCGCCCTCGGCCTGCTTGAACGGCAAAGCTACCTGCTTCCTCAGAATGTTTCACCATTCGCTGCAGGGCACATGGTGTTACTGGACACGTACGCAAAGCTTTCTGCCCTCGGTACAAGCGATGCGCTTTGGCGGCGTTATCGCCGTTTTAATGAAATAACTTTAGCAGCAAAGCACGCTCCGGCAAGGAAAGAACCATCGTGGCGGTCGAAGAATGTTCCGAACCCCTGAGCCCTCTTTTTTATCTGTTACGACGGCTCTTTCGCTCATGTCGTATGCAAATTTTGTTCTCCGGTACCGCGCGCACATCCGAATACTCAAATTCTCACTTAACTACAGAGCGTCGAAAAGGGCTGGAAGTTTATTGTGCTGCTACTACACAGGAAACATAACGCGTACGCGTGTAAAGCTTAGTCAGCGTAGTTTAATTCCTGCATATGTAACGAACTGCACTAATAAAGTTAATTTCCGACACCTCGTATTCTTTCCTTTCTTCGTATAGTCATGTTTCATTTTCCTTACCTTCAACCAATCGCAGCGCCTCATTTGCACCTAGTGGTCTTTGTTGGATCTAAATACTTTTTCCCACCAATCAAATCCCCATGGCCTGATATGTATACCCTCTAAATATGAAGACGTTACGTCCACTGCTTTTCTCGCCAGGGCGCCCCAAACAGGGTTACTTTAATTTAACCACCCGGTATATATATATATATATAATATTAAAAAGTAGTAATTTCTTAATTGAACAATCTTAACATTTAAAAACTATTAATTCCTCACTTTACTATTCCAAATTACAAACCCTTTTTTAATTCCTTGACAGGTAATTCCCTTTGGGCATTCGCGTTAAATTCCATTTTAAAATCTAACATTATTCTAAATTCCCTGCGGCGTTCGAAACTAATGTCGCTTTTGATTCTAAGTTCTAATAACCTCTAGAGAAAAAATTAAATGGCTGCCTTTTTACTAGAAAACTAAACTTGCGTAGCGTGGGCAGAAAATTAAATGCTTTAGCGCATTTGTCACGCCTTTTCCTAACTTTTAACCAATTAAACCCTACTACGATCACATGTCGAGATAAGTTTATATAAGGTTTGGTATCACGTACATGTAGCGCTTTTTTGATCATGTAACGGTATTGAATAGACGTAATAAAGTCTTTTCCGTAAGAAGCCGAGTGCGTCGTTTTTGATATGGAGTGAGTTGTAATATTAACATCTCCTTCTCACCGTGACATGGGAGATTTCGATATCTATTGGGCCAGTGTCAGTCTCCCATGTTACACACACACATATATATATATATATATATATATAAGCTGAATACCCATGCTGCGCTACAGAATACATTCAAATTAAATACAGCGGTCAAGTATGCATTTAATGCCAATACATATATATATATATATATATACCGGGTGGCCATAATTAAACTGACAGTGCTTACAGTGTTCTGTAGCGCGATCTATTTGCGAGAATGACGCCACATTTTATAGGAAGATTAAACTAGACGGGGGACGAAGGATTCTGCGAAAAATTAAATTAGTTCCAAAAGTCACCGCTAGGGGAATATTTGGCACTGTGTAATAGAAAATAGAGTGTTAACAAATGCAAATTAATACGGAATAAAATTACCTTTTATTATGCACATTTTCTTATTTAGTTCAAGTGCAATATGGCAACAGTTTTAAAAAAGCGTAAAATCTACATAAACACCGATAAAGTCTCGTGATCTGCAATATCACGTACGCTGAGCAGAAGAAGAAGTTCTATATTCAAATTTCACGTTACATCCATTGGCACAGTGCCAGCTGCTTGGGTTTTAAAAGGCAATGTGTTACGTTTCGAATCAATCGGATTGAAAGTTTATGTGCAATGTCTCCTTCTTTAGTCGAGCGTGCGTTACTGGTCAAATTATTTTACCTCAACCAGTGCAACGCGTCAGCCGCTCTTCGTGCTTTTAGAACGCACAAAAAATGCGTAAAGGTAACGGTCCTGTGTCAGTTAATGGGCTAAAAGCAATGGTTGCGACGTTTGAGAAAACAGGTTCTCTGAAGGTTCAGTCAGGCAGAGGACGAAAACCTGTACCACGGGATACAATCGAAGCAGTTGCCACGGCGATTGTCGACAGAGGACCAGACAATATTGCTGCCACCTCTAGCGCTCGTGGATTAGCTCGGAATATGGATATATGGCCTTACAGTACGGTATGGAAAATCTTACGAAAGATTATCAACTTCTATCCGTACAAGATCAGCCGTGTACAGGAGTTACTGTACCCCGACCATGATAAGCGATTGACTTTTGCTCTCACCTTTCTTGCCAGAATGGAGGTGGATGATGCTTGGCCGTGGAAAATCTTATGGAGACACGAGGCCCACTTTTACCTGCATGGAACTGTGAATACCCAGAACTGCCGAATTTGGGATGACAAATCACCACATGCAGTCACACAAATTCCCTTACATTCACCAAAGGTAACTGTTTGGTGTGGGTTCACAGCGGAATTTATCGTAGGTCCATTCTTCTATGAGAACATTACCCCGACAGGACCGGAAACCTGTTCTGTTACCGGAGAGAAATATCGCCACATGTTGAACAGCTTTGTCATTCCGGCACTTCAGCAAAGACAATGCCTGGGGGAAATCATTTTCATGGAAGATGGAGCCCCTCCACACGTTTCTGTACGGGTGCAAGAGCTGCTACGACAGAAATTCACAACAGAAAGAGTCATTAGCCGCTACTTTCCAACTGCATGGCCACCTCGGTCGCCTGATCTTACCCCATGCGACTTTTGGCTATGGGGTTACCTTAAGTCCAAGGTCTATCAAGGAGTGGTCCAGGACCTGGCTACGTTGAAGGATAACATATCACGGACTGTACGGGAGATTCCTGCAGACATGTTACTTTCTGCTGTTGTGCATACTGTGCACAGAATGCAATATGTGGTCCACAACAACGGCAGCCACATTGAACCTCATTTGAATGCAAAATAAAAGGTAATTTCCGCAATTATTTGCATTTGTTAACACTCTATTTTCTATTACACAGCGCCAAATATTCCCCTAGCGGTGACTTTTGGAACTAATTTATTTTTTCGCGGAATCCTTCATCCCCCGTCTTGTTTAATCTTCCTACAAAAGTGGCGTCATTCTCGCAAATAGATCGCGCTACAGAACACTGTGAGCACTGTCAGTTTAATTATGGCCACCCGGTATATATATATATATATATATATATATATATATATATATATATATATATATATATATATATATATATATATACAGGTGATTATAAAAATAATGGAAACACCTAGCAATATTAGTAATGTTTATGAATGTGCTTCGTATTCCCTAAAAAACTAGTCTGGGTACCGGTATTTTTTTATAATGTAGTGCATGTATTACTCTACTATCAGGTAGCAGTAATGAAGCTAAGGACATCGTGCTTTTAGGGGGAACATCGTAAAATGTCAAATCTTGTAGACCTCGAGAAAAGGGCAAATTGTTGGAGCGCGTTTAAATTGGAGCATCTGTTACTGCAGCCCCCAGGCTAATGGGTGTTTTTCGAGCTATGGTATCGAAAGTCATGATAGCTTACAGAGTGCACGGAAAAAAATCATTTGCAAACATAATAGTGATCGAAAGGAAGAACCGTGTGAAAGAGACGGACGAGGTATTGAAGCGGATTGTGACACGAAGAAAGAAAACAATTGCAACTAAAACGACCGAAGAGCTTAATCTGCATCTGCATGCTCCGGTATCAACCATTCGAGGTAGAAGGGAGCTTCACAAACAAAGTATTTACGGAAGAGTAGCTATTCCGAAGCCACATGTAATAGATGCCAATACAAAATATCGTCCTCAATGGTGCCATGAGCGCAAATCCTGGTCGAGTAATACGTCGAAAAACGGCATTTGGTCGGACGAATCATTGTTCACATTGTTCCCCGCAACAGGACATGCGCATGTCTGGAGAACATCTGCACAAGCGTAAGATTCTGGCTGTCTCATCTCAACCATGGAGGTAGATCTATCAGGGTTTAGGATGGCATCTCATGGTTTTCATCAGGTCCTATTTTAACCCTAAAAGGGAGATTGAATGGGAAGGACTATGTCGAAATTTTATCTTACCAGGTACGTCCTATGGTGCAAACAGTGTTTCTTGCAGGACATGGCGTTCTCCAGGATGATAATCCCCCTATACATATAGCTAAATCTATCAAGTATTGGTTTGAAGAGCATGAAAAAGAAGTTAAATATCTTATCTTGCCCTGTACAATACCCCCTACTATGTATCATCCAACTACTGTGATCTGTATAAGCGGATATAGGCCGGTATCGATAATCATCACAACATCTCTACAGGAACTTTCATGATTTTTCCCTGAAGAGTGGTATAATATATTCTTAACCACTATTTATGATTTGTATAATCCAATTTCAAGGTGAATGAGGTGGCATTACCTGCCAAAGGTGCTCCTGCACCGTAATTATAAAGGTTTTCATCATGTTTCTTAGTAATTCCATTATTTTGATTACCACCTGTATATAAAAATCGTAACGGATATTTTTATAGACAAAATAATGCAGAAGAAAATATTAAAAAAAACGGTCAATGAATGCAATTAATTTCTTTGTTTAAAATCCATAAAACATACTAATTTGAATTAAATTCTTAAAAAACTTCCATCTCAATGAGTCTAGTGGTTCAATTTTATCTTTCATCCTATTTCAATATTTTTTTTGTCATTTTATTTCGTTGTTATGAACGTGACGCAAAATTACTTTAAAATATCACAAAAAGAAATGAAACCACGCGATCAGCATTTAATGAATTAAATTCTAAAAATTAATCTTTAAAAACTCACCGTATATCAGAAAATGGAGGTAAAGATTCGGAAAAGATTTAATTTTAAAGGAATTTTTAGGATCTTTCTCGTGATATAAATTTTATAACCCTCAGATTGTTATTTTAAATGCAATTTTTAAAGAATGTTACAAAAAAGCTTAAAAATTTAATTAAAAAAATCTAAGAAGAATTTTTCAAAAATCTCTCCTAGTGCACACCTATACTATACGAAGAATCGCCATGCAAAATTTCACCTCTTTAGGTCCAGCGGTTTTGTTTGTGCGTTATGTGGCTGTCAGTCACTCAGTTAAGGAACTGTTTATATATATATATATATATATATATATATATATATATATATATATATATATATATATATATATATATATATATACACATATATATATATATATATATATATATATACATATATATACATATATATACATATATATACATATATATACATATATATATATATATATATGTGTGTATATATATATATATATATATATATATATATATATATATATATATATATATATATATATATATGAGGCGGTGAAAGGCAAAGTGGTGTAAGTCACATTTTCACCTTTTTTCTTATTTGAGGGCAAAAATGCAATTTTCATGTTTGATTTATAGTGGAATTGCAAATAATTATTTTTTACAATATTATATTAATTATTATCAATTATAATTTGTTCAATTTATAGTGGAATTTTTTGTAGTTTTTTTAGTAAAACGCTTTGGACTTACACCACGTGACTTACTGACTTACTTCACTTTGCCTTTCACCGCCTCATATATATATATATATATATATATATATATATATATATATCAGATGAAAGTATTATTTTTTGAATTTGGAACCAAAAAATGACTTTCATATTACCTTTTCTTTTCTTCAGGAGTTAACTTAAATTAATATAAATATTTGAAAATAAAATTTTATGATAGAATTGAGTTTTTGTTATTCCTTTTGTAAATGATGTACTTTTAAAGAAACTTTTAAATATTTCTGTTGCTTTCTGTATGCGTTTCCTCTTCGAAGATATAAATAAAATAGTTTCAACTATTTATATGCCGACTCAAGTGGATTCAATACCGATACAAGAGACTAATTCGGTACTTCTACATATGCAGTATTAACTTCTCGATATCATAATAATAGCATCTGCCTTGGATGAAAACTTGAATACTTATAATAAATTACTATAATCATTAATTTATGAGAACTGCTTCACACCATGTTTTTATCAGGCATGGTGACAGCTAATGCTTATAATCCTTCTAAGATTATGAACCATTTGATTCCCAAAGGAGAAGTTACAAAATTAAATGTAAATAATAGAATTAAGTATGTGTCACGTAATAACGAACGAATTTCTAATAACTCGATGAAAAGATGTTTGCATTCCCCAGCGTGTTCACGTAAACATGGGTAGTAAATTTCTGAAATATTTGAGTAAATTTTTAAGTACCTAATTATAGAAATTTCGATTGTAAATATTTCCAGTCTAACCCCGACATTTTTGACCACAAACATTTTATAGGGTAGGAATTCTAGCTATTTCCAATATAGCACCGGGACGAAAGTTTATTTTGGGATATTCATATTTGACTAGTCGGAACAAGCTACCTGCTATTACTGTTCTGATAACGTAGGATGAATTATAATTAAAAAAAAGTCACAGATATCCAGTTAATATTTAACTCCGGTTTTTGTATGGTTATGATGTGCAAAATAAATTTACCAATAAACAAAGTCAATACAAAATTAATGAAATATAATTTAATAAGTACAATCGAATCCTGTTATAACGAACTTCATGGGACCGAAGGATTTTTTCGCTTTATCCGATGGTTCGTTATATCCGAACCGTTAACAAATATGCTAGAGTTCACAAAATGTATAACTCATTAGTTGGAATGTGTATTCAATAAAGATGTATTAAAAATGATAAAATCTATTAAAAATGATCATTAATGAATTAAATCGACTAATATATATATTACATTAAATTGACACAATACTCATTAAATTAACTACAATAGGAAAACTGTGGGACCAAAATTTTCGTTCGTTATATCCGTGAGTTCGTTATATACCGGGGTTTGACTGTAAACGAAAATTTATTTATTAAGTAATATTTAACTCATCCTATGCAATCGTGTTAAATTAATTCACTTCCTTTCTTAAAAATTCAAAAATACGATATACAAAATAAATTTATCAATACAGTCGAACCCCGTTATAGCGATCCCGGTATATAACGAACTCACGGCTATAACGAACGAAAATTTTGGTCCCACAGATTTCCCGTTGTACTTAATTTAATTAGTATAGTGTCAATTTAATGTAATATATATATATATATATATATATATATTAGTGGATTTAATTCATTAATGATCATTTTTAATAGATTTTATCATTTTTTAATACACCACTATTGAATACACATTGCAACTAATGAGTTATACATTTTTTGAATTCTAGCATTTTTCTTAGCGGTTCGGATATAGCGAACCAACGGATAAAGTGAACAAAACCTTTAGTCCCTTGAAGATCTTTCTAACGGGGTTCCGACTGTTACTCTGCAAAATAAATTTTAAAATTTACTAAATATATTCAGGAAAATAAGTAACCTACTGACAAAAATTGAAAATTAAACTTAGCAATAATATATAGTAGTATTGTTTATATTATAACACATTAACATTTCATTATTTGCTTAAAAAAAGACTCTTAATTATCAGGAATAAAGTAGCTAAGCTATATCATAAACTTCATTTTCCCAAATAAGCAAATGATGATAATTTATATTCATTAAGTTTTATGGCTAAAAATCTTGTAATTATCAAACGACAGTCTTCTTCAAAGACAACCCCCTTTTCCCAAAAATGAGGATTAAGCAGATTTTATAATTAAAAATGAAGTAATGGAGAATCACTTAAAGAAGAAAAAAACTGAATCCCAAGTCCTCTACACTGGCAACTGATTTAGACCGAGAAGTATTCACTTAAAATTCAAAGATGTAAATCCAAAACATGCGAGATTATTAAGAAGAATTTTCTCAAGCCATCCTTTGGAATATTTTACTTGCAAATGAGACAGCAAAACAATAGGTTTAGGCTTAATTTGTTTTTGAAACTCTAGACTTTTCCGAAAAGAAAGCTGATTTTTAAATGGAATTTAATATTTTGCTGATGCGGCATTCTCTCCACCCTTAATCTACTTAATCTGTTGAATATGATTTCGCGTCTCTCCTCGCTTTTGTGCGCAGTTTTTAATTTGCGATTTCATTATAAATCACTTGTAGGGAACACGATAACAAGAATTTTATGCCAACCGAAAAGCAATAAATGGAAATTTTTTTAAACTCATTCCTTTTGTTTGATACATAACTTCCGAGCAACAACCTGTTCAGACGAGACCAAGAAAAGATTTTAAGAGGTTTTACTTTTTGATACAAGTATTTATGGGGAAAGATATAAAAGAATTAAAAATCAGACAGCGTCTGGTAATTTATATAAAATACCCAAGGATGAATATTTTGCAGCATTAGTTTCTGTAGAACCGCATCATTCTCATAGCTTTTAATTACTGTAATTACCTTCTATTTTTTCTATTAAAGAATGATTTAATTATTTGAGATGCTACTGTTGTTGTACGTGAAAATTTATTTCAGTTCTGTACGATTGCATTTATAAGCTAAACTCTCAATTATACAAATTAGAGGAAATCAGTATATTTTGCCATTTAATAGTGGTCTCGAAATACCGATAAAAGCTCTTTTTAATGACAAATTGCTTGTGGGATGAGATACAGTTGCAATATTATACACCACCAGCATATGCGTAGCGTGCTTCTAATTTTTTTTATTTTTTTTTTTTTTGGGGGGGGGGGGTGCACGAATTGAATTCAGTTAGGGCCCTCTGCAGCGCATTGACTACCGACCGGTTCTTTAAATATAAAATAATTTGTTTTTTTGGAATTGAACAACAATAGAATTTTGAGTAACATTCAAAAGCTATACAATGAGACAAATAAATATAATATAAATAAAATGAGAAAAAAATATAGCATCGATTTTTTGTTATGGATACTGTCATTGTTAAAACTATGTTAAGGCTAAACACATAATCGGAATCTTCAGTTTCACAGTTTGAAAAAGCGGGGAAAGAACCAACTCTTTTAAAAGTGTTCTACAATTTTTCAATTTCAACTGTGTTAGGAAAAAATAGCAGGAATGCATTTTTCCTCCCTATCTAGCCTTAAATGTTTACTTCGTGAGCCGTCATTAAAGCATTAACGTTTCGTTAATCCCATGACGTCATCTCAGCAAGTCGACGGAGTTTACCGCACAGTGACGTCATCTTGTCATCATCGTGTGACGTCGTTTTTCTGAAGTGCAATAAATTTGCATTATTTATGAAATCCGGCAGGGAGCGTCGCAATCGGCCTTCTTAGATAAGTACCGTACAGCGAGCTACTTCGGGGAAGCGGTGTGTGTTCTTCCAGTCGGTGCCCGGTGTTTGACACCAGCAGCATGCTGTGCATGCAAACCGTTTCATTTCCAAGAAGCCATTACCTGCGATGTTTACACTTCGACCAGGGTTCGACGGTGAACCGACGTGCCCGAGTTCAGTGCCTCTCCTAGCCGTAATTCCTAATGCTCGTGCAAGGTGTTACGCAGCATTTTTTTTTTTTTTTTTTTAAGCTTACCGCTCTCGCTAAAACACCCAAGAGATTGGGGTCTACCAAAATGTGAGTTGCTTTGATTTTTACAATATCTCCTGTTAAAGCTACAAGAAGAAAACAAAAACCTTGTTCGTCTGTATTTTTAAAGACTTCACGAACTTTTTCTTTTTAATTCTCGAGCAGTTGAACATGTGTAAGGTTCCCTACAATCCCGTATGTTTACAGCAAGTATTTACGTGTTGAATTTTTTTTAATTTGTTTTAATTCAACTTCCATATATGTCTAAATAAACTTGTGTTATTTTTTAAACTAGTTATTTGTTTTATGTATGTTTCGCTTCAGGCTTACACACTACACATTTTCCAAAAAAAAAAAAAAGGTTGTTTATCTTATTTATGTTTAATTTTTCCAGCTATCGTCAATATCTATAAAGGCAATAGACCGCCTTCCCTGTTATCTATAACGCCTCTGCACTTTAAGCTAAAACTTTATTTTTATATCTTTATATTTATTTAAAGTTTTTGGGCGTATCTGCCCCAAACTATAACAAACTGAACTTCTATTAACATTTTGATTTATTTCAAGTTAAGTTAGGGGGGTGCACGTCTCCCCCAACTTCGTCTCCCCCAGCGTCTCCCAAATACACTCCCTTCTTACTTCATAAATGAAATTTTTGTAATAAAATTAATCCAGTTATCATCATCTATAAAGTTTAGAGAACTAATACTCAAAATTTCATATATAATGGTAAATAATAAAAAAAATTTATAGAAGTTCAAACAAACAGAAAAAATTATGTATTTTCAACTTGTGTAAAGGTGATGACTGCCCTTAAAATTTTTGAAGATTGTATACTTCAAAGACTGGTAGGAAAATATAGGGAGGAAAGCTTAGCCCTCTACAAAAGAGGTTCCCATCCGGTGATCCGCCGGAAGAATCGCCAAGCAACATTTCAGCCCTATAAGTCCAGCGGTTTGGTGTGTGCGTTATCCGTCAGTCAGTCAGTCAATCAGTCAGTTACGGAACTGTTTTTTATATATATAGACTAGCTGAAAACCCGCGCTTCGCTACGGAGTACATTCAAATTAAATACAACGGTCAATGTATGCAATTAATGCAAAAAAAATAAATATATATATATTTACAATAAATGCGACAATCAATATATACAATTATGTAGAAAATATATATATATATATATATTTATAAAAAAATCGTAAGGGATATTTTTATAGACAAAATAATGTCCAATCGTCTGCCGCATTAGCAAGAATTTTTTTTTGTCTATTTAGTTGTTATGCACGTGACGATAAATTTATTTAAAGTACCAGAAAAAGAAATCACGTGATCAGCATTTAATAAATTAAATTCTAAAAATTAATCTTTAAAAATTCACCAAAAATCAGAAAATCGAGGTAAAGATTCGAAAAAGATTTCATTTTAAACGAATTTTTATGATCTTTCTTGTGATATAAATTTTATAACCCTCAAATTATTATTTTAAATGTAAACTTAAAAAAAGTTACTAAAACGGCTAAAAAATTTAATTTTAAAAAATCTAAGAAGATTTTTTCAAAAATCTCTCTTAGTGCACCCCTACACTATAAGAAGAATCGCCATGCAAAATTTCAGCCCTTTAGGTCTAGCGGTTTGTCTGTGCGTTGTATGTCAGTCAGTGAGTCAGTTACGGAACTGTTTTATATATATAGATGAATATCAAGTTTTGAATTAAAATTTCTTAAAAGTTTAACATAATTATTTTATTATTAGAATATGATACGTAAGAATGTGAGTACGTTAATCCTGTATACCTTTCCCTGAGGGACATTCTATACCCCCATACCTCCGGAAAGTCACCTCCCCCCTTCAAGTCGGTGGGGGTGGGGTGGTCCGCACTGGTTCAATTTCTGGCTTAGTGGTCCGCAGACTTCTACGGGTTGGGAACCACTGCTCTACAAGGATAAATGCTTTATCGACTTCAGATAAATACAAAAACAAATTCAGGTAGTCTCTTCTAACGAAACTACCGTGGGTTTTTAATGTAGGATTACTTATTGCTTGCTTACCTCTATTGTATGTATATATGGATGTATGTGTTATCCATATATATGTAAGCATGTATATATATACATATATGTATGTCAAAATTTTGACGCATTTTGGTACTTTCTGTTTAACTGTTTACTGCTTGTCCAAGCGATACAGACTAGGTTTGGCGCGCTGCCAAAATTATAACTCGCGAGGTACGGACGCAGGGTTTTACCGTCTGAAATTTTCCTTTCCGGAGGACTGTTATCGAGGAATGTAATTTTACATTAAAAATGTTGTGAAACTAAAAATACCCATATTTCGGTAATTCATGGTATGAATTTAACGAAGCACTTTTTATTCTATATCAGATTATGCTGCTGACCTCTGTCTTTGCCGTACTATTTTAAGGACAAATCAGATTTTATTTATTGTGTAATTAGTAAGTATAATTTAACCAGAGTTTAAGGGGGCAAGGGGCATTCGAATTTTTTAATTTATAATTTTTAGCTCTATATACAAAATGAGAATAATTAGTATTTTATTTTACAGTTTTTGACGGATTAATGATTGATTTTCAAAAACTTTTCAAAAATGCTAACTTTTTCAAAATGCTCTATACGCATTCTGTATTAATTAAAATTCTTAAATTTTTTATTATAAGTTTACCATATGTATATAAATATAAAGGTGCCTTTTTTCAAATGAATCTGTCTTAAATAATTTTGTTTCTCATCTGCCAGTTATTTTTTTTATGTTTTTACTTCATTTTTTGGTCAATAAATTTGAAAAATATTTTCGATTTCAAAAAAAATATGCACAGTTTTGTGTAAACACTTGAATTAACAATTCTGAGAAATTTGGAAGATATCAGAAGAAAAAGAATACGCATGGAGCTTTTTGAAAAATTCTAGCATTTTTGAAGAATTTTTTGATAAACAGGTCTTATTCCTCCGCAAAATATTTATTTGTGAATTCTAAGTATCTTCAATGTAGTAAAAAAGAATATTAATTGTACTCCTGGTATATAGGCGAAACCCGTTATAGCGAACACGGCCTATAACGAACTCACGGATATAACGAACTTTTGGCCCCGCCGTTTTCCTACTGTACGTAATTTAATTAGTGTTGTGTCAGTTTAATGTAATCGAATTTAGTCGAACTTAGTTAATTCATTAATGATCATTTTAAATAGATTTTATTATTTTTTAATACATCATTATTGAATACACATTGCAACTAATGAGTTATACATTTTGGGAACTCTAGCATTTTTCTTAACGGTTCGGATATAGCGAACCACTGGAAAAAGCGAACAAAATCTTTGGTCTCTTGAAGTTCGTTATAACGGGGTTCGACTGCATAGATTAAAATATTGAAAATTAAAGAACAAGATTGAAAGTCCCTTCTTCTCTTAATTTAGATTTCACAAATCACACTGAAAATTCGAAAAGAAAAATAACAATGTTCAAGCTTTTACGCTTAATAGTTTAGTAGTATATAATGTAATGTGAAAACCAACGACAATGCCGGAAGCGCCAAATGTATGGAAATCGGTAAACTAAAATAAAGTTGTTCAAACCAACCCAGCACCGACTGCCATGCAACCAATGTGGGAAGTAACTAAAATTAGGTTAAACATGAACGAACATCCTTACTTTAATTTTCTTGAAGTCTGGAGTCACAGCAATGGGAAGTACAGTCGAACCCCGTTATAACGAACTTCAAGGGACCAAAGGTTTTGTTCGCTTTATCCGGTGGTTCGCTACATCCGAACCGTTAAGAAAAATGCTAAGTTCACAAAATGTATAACTCATTAGATGCAATGTATATTCAATAATGATGTACAGTCGAACGCTGTTATTACGAACTTCAAGGGACCAAAGATTTTGTTCGCTACATCCGGTGGTTCGCTAGATCCGAACCGTAAGGAAAAATGCTAGAGTTCACAAAATGTATAACTCATTAGCTGCAATGTGTATTCAATAATGATGTACAGTCGAACCCCGTGATAACGAACTTCAAGGGACCAAAGGTTTTGTTCGCTTTATCCGGTGGTTCGCTACGTCCGAACCGTTAAGAAAAATGCTAAAGTTCACAAAATGTGTAACTCATTAGATGCAATGTATATTTAATAATGATGTACAGTCGAACGCTGTTATTACGAAATTCAAGGGACCAAAGATTTTGTTCGCTTTATCGGGTGGTTCGCTAGATCCGAACCGTAAGGAAAAATGCTAGAGTTCACAAAATGTATAACTCATTAGATGCAATGTATATTCAATAATGATGTACAGTCGAACGATGTTATAACGAACTTCAAGGGACCAAAGGTTTTGTTCGCCCTATCCGGTGGTTCGCTATATCCGAACCGTTAAGAAAAATGGTAGAGTACACAAAATGTATAACTCATTAGTTGCAATGTGTATTCAATAATGATGTATTAAAAATGATAAAAAATCTCTTTAAAATGATCGTTAATGAAATATATGGACTAATATCGATTACATTAAACTGACACAATGCTAATTAAATTACGTACTATAGGAAAACGGCGGGACCAAAATTTTCGTTCGTTATATCCATGAGGTCGCTATATACTTGGTTCGCTATAACGAGGTTCGACTGCACTCAAATCATGCGCCAAGTAAAATCAAAACACAGTTCACTAGAAGATATTTATACCAGTTTCACGAACATTAAAATTATGAGCAGAACACAAACATTGTATGATGAGAGCAATTCAACCTGGCGACATCGACGAACGGGAGAACTGGTCCCAAACAGACAAATACAGTTAAAACTATTATCTAGATTGAAAATTGGAGGAACTGCCCTGTGCACAGCTTCGCTAAAATATATTTCATGTTAAGACCATAAAATTTTGAGTTAAATATTCTCGCCAACGTTCAATTCACATGCTAGCCTTAAAATTAGTGTACTGACTTAAAATTACATCACCGACCCAAAACATTACACGGCGACTCATTAAAATGCTAGTTGCCAAGGTATAAAACAGAATTCTAAAGCTTATTGAGTTGCCACTTCCGAAAAGGGAAAAGGTCCAACCAAGTGAAAGCACTGTCATCTGTTGGTGAACACTAATAAACATATAAAAAATTAACATACAAGAAACACAAAAAATGAACAATAAAAATGTCTTTTAAGGTGACTGCCTACGGAGCCAATTTTTTTTAAAAATAAATTTTTTAAGGAATTTTTTTTGTCTTTTATGGTAAAATAGCACTTAAAAATTAAAAAATAAACAAAACTTACCTGCAAATACCATACTTTTTTATAAATTGGTCAATTTGAAGTAATTTTCAATCAAATTTAGCTAAAACGCCTATCACTCTGCACAAAATTCTAATGCACCTATTTTAATTTCCTTCTCACACATGATACATATGACAGTCATCTTCGAAATGACCCACAATCTAAGAGAAATTTTAAAATGCAAAAATAATATAGGCAATTTTATGTTCCAATATGAATTATTTCCCCGAATCGTCATTCCTTTCCTTATGAAAACACCCCCAAATAAAAAAACTATTTATTATGCATCAATTATTGTACGTCATACGTCATTTCATTAACAATAGCATGTAAAACATTTCCTGAAAATTTTATCAAATTTTATGCATTATTGTGGGAGATATGATAAGGGTAGAGTTTGTGCTAAAAAACATAATTCTGAGAAAAACGCATTTAAAGTTGTTTATCACTTCAATTTTGTAGCAGACGATGTTTTTTCAAAATAGCTATAACTCTGCTTCTAATTGATGCAGAATGAAAATCAAAACGGTTTTGAAAAGAGGAAAGATTGAATTACACGATTCTTACGAAAAATAAAATTGATCAAAGTAGTCAAAAAATGACATTTTCAACGTAGGTAGTCTCCTTAAGACCAAACAACGCTAAAGATTCTGTGGGGGTAAATAAATTTCCTAAAATAGTCACTTAGTATACATCTTCGTTTAATGATGAGTGCTGAAAAATGATTTAATGGATCGAGATGAACAAAGATCAGTTTGCCCGCTGATTACAATATATTGCATTCAGGGCACCTTTAAGTTCAGATAATTTGAACGTTGAATGAAGAGACTAACATCGAGACATTGGATTATTTAGAGGATTATGTAGGCTTTCAGAGATCAATACGTCTACTGTCACCGATCATATAATTTATGTTCACGAGTCCATGACGAGCCAAGTACTTGCTTTACCTCACTTTTCAGATAATTAAGTATTGCATATTTGTCGTCCTGAAATAATCAGCATTTTATTCTGATAACAGAGCCGTTCCCTCATAGAATGCAAGGATCTTAAAGAGGCTCCAGACATGTCATCACTGGTGATTAATGGGGAGCTGAGCTTCACACTGGACCTTTGCCTATTAGTTAGACCCAGATCTAGTAATCAAAATATGCTGAGAACTGTCTTTAAATGAGTCAGCCGTAAGTATTTGCTATGGAAATATATCTATACATAGAGATTGCAATTAAGTACACAAAGAAGGTATCACTATAAATGCGGCAGTAAGACATGTCTTATCTTGATATGCAAACAATGGAGAAGTATTATTATATTGCGGTAAGAAAGGCATAACACTGAACATTATTTACAAGATATTTTAACTGTGTTAGCAAAAAAATTACTTATGTTTAATAACATAAAGAAATGAAACGTAAACAACTGTTTTTTTTATACAGCTTAATTTTTAAGAATGACAAACAAACGCAAAAAAAAATTGACATTGCAAAAATATGTTTTAACGTAGGAAACATTACGTTCCTCTATAACGGTCCTCTGGAAAGCAAAATTTTAGACTCTACAACCGTCCGTCCGTAGCTCACGAGTTATAATTTTGGCAGGGTGCCAAACTCAGTCTGTATCTCTTGGACAAGCAGTAATCAGTTAAACAGAAAAGTACCAAAATGCGTCAAAATTTTTACATACATATAAGTATATATATGTATAACATATACATACATATATACATACAAAAGAGGTAAGTAACGATAAGTATACCTACGTTAATAACCCGAGTAGGTTCGTTAGAAGAGACTACCTGAAATTTTTTTGATAACAGCTTACATATTGCCAGGCACAATGGAATTTCGTTACTGAAAATTTCTCAGAAATTTGGTATAAAACATAAAAGATTAAAAATAAAATACAAATCTACAACTTAATACATTTAATGCTTTCTTTTAACTATCTGAGAATAAGAGGTAAAATTGATTAAATGGAGTTTCTAAAAAAATAATTTTTATTTTCTTTGTTTAAAGCATTCTTTACACATTTTTTTAAACCAAATAGCCACAAATCATATATTTCTTCTACAGTTACATTACCAGATACAACGTTTTAATCCTGTATTTGTCTATTCATACCCTTTTGCACAACTGTAATTTTTCCACCCTTTTGACAGCTTTGAAAGGATTTATCTGAAATTCCTTACAAGTATATCATATGAAATTTTGTTCATTCATTCCACTTTTATTAAACTGCCTTCGAGTTTTTTATTTTTTATTTTTCCTTTTTGATAAACAAATATGAAATATTTTCCAAGGGGCCAAAATTACCCCTAAAAAAATTATACTTTTCATCTTTAAAATGATTAAAACTTTTGAATTACTGTATTGAATGTCTGATAAAAAAATCATTCGGAAACCTTTCAAATGTATAAAAAAGAAAAAAACGCGAATGGAGAGTATTTGTCCACTTAATATATCAAAACATGCTCTAAACTTCAAATTTTTATTTTTTTCAAACAAAATTTCATGTAGTTAAACTATATTTTTAAGTATAATGTTTTTTATATCAAGGCATATAATTATAAAAAATATAAATGAAGGCACATAAATAAATAACATTAAAAAGAAATATTTTGAGTTCTAGACTCCCCTCGTTAACTTTTATTCAATGGCTATCGATTTGAGCATTGAAATTTATTCCAAAATGTATTAAAATGTTAGATAAGTAAATTAGAATTATACTTTGGCAAGGGATTAACCCTAAGACCATTTATAAAAGTTCAATTCTTAGTTTAAAAGAAGGAAGATCATTTCGTTTTCTACCACGAATATTTTCCAATTTCTTCAAAAGAAATAGCACGTGAACAATGCGTTCGCTTCATAGTTCCAGAGGCGCCTCCAACATTAACAGATGATACATTAATAAATCCAGCGAGACGTGCCGCATCTTTCTGCCTCCCTGCGACTAAGTTCAGAAACTAACCATTAAATCGTGCATTAAGCCATTCCATTCGGAATCCAAATGCAAGGTATTCAGCACTTTACGTGGATACGATGTCGTATCGGTCACTTGCAGAAAAGGCAGTCAAGCCGCTTTCTAAGGAAGTGATTCATTACGGGCATTATGTCGAAAAGGCGCTTGTCCCATTACTCCGTGACGTCTGTAAAGCATTTCTGAAAATGATGCAATAAAATTATGGATTGTGCTCGTCGAATAGAAGTGCATGTTACTCAAATTTTGCCATCGGTGGATTTATTCGACATTGAAATAGGTCACTAACGATGCTCGGGTGGGTTTAATAAATATTTATGGCGCGATGTCTATCAGAGGCCGATATTGCGAGTTTTAACAAAAGCTTCTTTTCGCGTTTCTGCTTCTAACTAGTTTTTTTTTTCTGTCTAGAAAATATAGAAAAAAAAAGTTGACATTTCTGAGAGAACATTAAGTTATGATGACAAATGTCTACTGAAATCTTTTTCTTGGAAACTATGTACTAGTTAAAACCAGGGATAGCATGTGTCCCAAGAATACGAATACGGACCCAAGAATAAATGAATATATATATATATATATATATATATATATATATATATATACGGGGTGGGTTAGCATGTATCCCAAAAATACGAATACGGACCCAAGAATGAATGAATATATATATATATATATATATATATATATATATATATATATATATATATATATATATATATATATATATATATATATACGGGGTGGGTTAGTATGTATCGCAAAAATACGAATACGGACCCAAGAATGAATGAATATATATATATATATATATATATATATATATATATATATATATATATACCGGGTGGCCATAATTAAACTGACAGTGCTCACAGTGTTCTGTAGCGCGATCTATTTGCGAGAATGACGCAACATTTTGTAGGAAGATTAAACAAGACGGGGGACGAAGGATTCTGCGAAAAAATAAATTAGTTCCAAAAGTCACCACTAGGGGAATATTTGGCGCTGTGTAATAGAAAATAGAGTGTTAACAAATGAAAATTAATACGGAATAAAATTACCTTTTATTATGCACATTTTCTTATTTAGTTCAAGTGCAATATGGCAACACTTTTAAAAAAGCGTAAAATCTACATAAACACCGATAAAGTCTCGTGATCTGCAATATCACGTACGCTGAGCAGAAGAAGAAGTTCTTTATTCAAATTTCACGTTACGTCCATTGGCACAGTGCCAGCTGCTTGGGTTTTAAAAGGCAATGTGTTACGTTTCGAATCAATCGGATTGAAAGTTTATGTGCAATGTCTCCTTCTTTAGTCGAGCGTGCGTTACTGGTCAAATTCTTTTACCTCAACCAGTGCAACGCGTCAGCCGCTCTTCGTGCTTTTAGAACGCACAAAAAAATGCGTAAAGGTAACGGTCCTGTGTCAGTTAATGGGCTAAACGCAATGGTTGCGACGTTTGAGAAAACAGGTTCTCTGAAGGTTCAGTCAGGCAGAGGACGAAAACCTATACCACAGGATACAATCGAAGCAGTTGCCACGGCGATTGTCGACAGAGGACCAGACAATATTGCTGCCACCTCTAGCGCTCGTGGATTAGCTCGGAATATGGATATGCCTTACAGTACGGTATGGAAAATCTTACGAAAGATTATCAACTTCTATCCGTACACGATCAGCCGTGTACAGGAGTTACTGTACCCCGACCATGATAAGCGATTGACTTTTGCTCTCACCTTTCTTGCCAGAATGGAGGTGGATGATGCTTGGCCGTGGAAAATCTTATGGGGAGACGAGGCCCACTTTTACCTGCATGGAACTGTGAATACCCAGAACTGCCGAATTTGGGATGACAAATCACCACATGCAGTCACAGAAATTCCCTTACATTCACCAAAGGTAACTGTTTGGTGTGGGTTCACAGCGGAATTTATCGTAGGTCCATTCTTCTATGAGAACATTACCCCGACAGGACCGGAAACCTGTTCTGTTACCGGAGAGAAATATCGCCACATGTTGAACAGCTTTGTCATTCCGGCACTTCAGCAAAGACAATGCCTGGGGGAAATCATTTTCATGCAAGATGGAGCCCCTGCACACGTTGCTGTACGGGTGCAACAGCTTCTACTACAGAAATTCACAACAAAAAGAGTCATTAGCCGCTACTTTCCAACTGCATGGCCACCTCGGTCGCCTGATCTTACCCCATGCGACTTCTGGCTATGGGGTTACCTTAAGTCCAAGGTCTATCAAGGAGTTGTCCAGGACCTGGCTACGTTGAAGGATAACATATCACGGACTGCACGGGAGATTGCTGCAGACATGTTACTTTCTGCTGTTGTGCATACTGTGCACAGAATGCAATATGTGGTCCACAACAACAACAGCCACATTGAAACTCATTTGAATGTAAAATAAAAGGTAATTTCCGTATTGATTTGCATTTGTTAACACTCTATTTTCTATTACACAGCGCAAATATTCCCCTAGGTGTGACTTTTGGAACTAATTTATTTTTTCGCGGAATCCTTCGCCCCCCGTCTTGTTTAATCTTCCTACAAAATGTGGCGTCATTCTCGCAAATAGATCGCGCTACAGAACACTGTGAGCACTGTCAGTTTAATTATGGCCACCCGGTATATATATATATATATATATATATATATATATATATATATATATATATATATATATTCATTCCCGGAAGGGACCGGTGGCGGTGCTATTGTGTGTGTCTAGTTGAAAAGTTTCCTGTGTTTTGCTGAATAATATTTTTCTGCTGAATAATCTGGAATAAAATAATATACGTCGCATCTGTCTTCTGTGCGTCCCTTCAATGCATCTCCTCTCTGTGGGTTTTCACCCCCTATGTGCGGATTACAATATGTCTGATTTAGTGTTCTTCAAGTCTCTTCTCGTCCCTCTGCCTCGACTACAAAAGTGCTGAATCGCGCCCGCGAATCTTGGGTGAGTCACCTCGTCCACTACGTGATGTACAGCGCATTACACACATACACACACACACATATATATATATATATATATATATATATAATATTAAAAATCGATGTCATCAATGAAAAATCGATATGATATAAATTCATTGTAAACAGTCTTATATAATCTTTGATTTATTAAATTAGCAATAAGTTGTCATCTATTGATCGTACGAGTAAAAGTAAATCAGTTTTGGCCTTTGAAACAGCAATGAAAAAAAATTTCGAAACTTTTGCCCCAAAACAACACCCATTTTAACGCAGGCATATACCTTAAAAAAACAAACAAACTGTAGTATACTTTTAAAAAAGAAAGATTTAAAATCTCCATTTTTCATTATATCATTTAAAACCTTTTTAGATTAATCTATGTTGCATATAATGCATACAAGGCAATTTTATGGAGGGAGGAGATCTGTGTTTTCCATTTTTTTCATACACACCTGAGCATTAATTACCATGGGTAATTAATGAGAATATAATAGTGCAGGGTTGGCGAACCTTTTCTTGAGCAGCTGTCCGAAAATTTCTAAAGTAATATTCCTTCAGGTGCTGACTTGCAAAGAAGATTATTAATAGGAGAAGAAAAAAAATAAAAATTTTAATCATAGATTATTAATAGTAATAACAAATTTTTATTGCGCTATTAAGAGAAGAAAATGTATTCGGGACCTAAAAATAAATTATTTTGTATAAAATAGACAATAAAAACTGACTATCAGTCATTTATTAATACGATTAATGCAGATGAATATCGATATCGGGCCATTTAAAGCAAAACATCTGTCGAACAAGATCCAGCGGTCCGTTTGTTATTTTTGAAATCCTTTTTTGTAAAGCTAATTTCCGATTACATATCTGAATATCGATTCACATCGGTATGAAGAAAAGACATTCCAAATTGCCGTAAGTAGTTTTTATAAGCAAATTAAATTTCCCGGTTTGGAAATTTGAATTATTCACTTTTTCATTTCCGTCATTTTTGTAATTTACGTCCGATAACCGGTCGATTTTAGTTGTCTCCGGATCGTTTTGAAAATCGACAAGCTTTTATCTTCATACAACATATAAAAAAGGTACGTGACTGACTGACTGACTGACTGATAACGCACAGACCAAACAGTTCGACATAAAGGACTGAAATTCTGCATGGCGATTCTTATTATAGTGAAGGGGTGCACTAAGAAAGATTTTTTAAACATTCTTCTTAGATTTTTCAAAATTAAATTTTTAAGCTATTTTTGTAACTTTTTATAAGTTTGCATTTAAAATAATGGTCTGAGGGTTATAAAATTTATATCACGAGAAAGATCATAAAAATTCCTTTAAAATGAAATCTTTTTCGAATCTTTGCCTCCCTTTTCTGATTTTTGGTGCATTTTTGAAGATTAATTTTTAGAATTTAATTTATTAAATGCTGATCACGTGGTTTATTTTCTTTTTGTGATACTTTAAACTATTTTTGCGTCACGTGCATAACAACGAAAGAGACAAAAAGATATTTTTTTCTTGCTAATGCGGCAGACGATCGTACATTATCCAAAAAATATTAAAACACAGTAAAAGATATGTTCCTCAAACTGTACTAAATTAACTATTCCATATTCTTTAGTATGTTCTATTAGATTTAATTTGAATATTTTCCTCTACATTATTTTGTCTATAAAATTATCCGTTACGATTTTTTTATAAATATATTTTTTGATTCTACATCAATTGCATACATTGATCATTGCATTTATTTTATATATATATATATATATATATATATATATATATATATATATATATATATATATATATATATATGTCAGTCATCATTTGGGCGAAGGACAGATATCAACTCGTTTAATTTTAATAAGTTTATTAATTCCATTACTTTCAAGACAAATATTGTGGTTTAGTTAACAGCACGTATCACCATCATACACCAACTTTCTAGTAGTACAGAGCAAATCTGAGAAATCTCATCTCCCTAGTCGTTGCCAACCCAGGACAGCAAAACGTGTCCAGCAGGTCATTCGGCGAGAAACCGATTCCCTTACAAACTCCTGATTCGTCGGGGATCGTACTCAATGTGAGGGACGAGTCATTAAAAATAATAATTAATGGATCTATTTCTTACATACATATATATATATATATATATATATATATATATATATATTGGCATTAATTGCATACATTGAACGTTGTATTTAATTTGAATGTACTCCGTAGGGAAGTACAGGTATTTAGCTAGTATTTACATATAGACCTGGATTGGGAACTTGATATTAAGTTCTTTCAACTTTGTTGCAGGTTGGAGGACACATGATAGGGAACAGTGTTCGCTGGCCTACATGATGCTTTCATATTAAAAGAAGCCAACAAATTCAGAGTGTGGATGTCCCCAGCATGTCCCAGCCTATGTCCCCAGCACAAATTACCTGCCACGTTGGAAATAAAATCATTGTCTGTTACTCGACGGTGTCTAAAAATTTGACCATCTCAGACACGTTTAAACAATAAGTTTGAATAAGATGGAATAATCCGTTTGAAACACTTTTCAAGCAGAAAGCATGCGTAAGAAAAACTCATCTCAAACGCTGAAGGGGTTTATTGCGAAGACATCCAAATATTTACATCCTTCGACAGAAGAAATTGTTCTAAGGGCTTAGAACCTATCCAGGCCTGCCTTCTTTTAAGGGTTTTACAGCAAAACATAACCTAGAAAAGCTGCAGAGAAAGGAATCCCAAATACGAAATTTCTCTGAATTTGGACTGGTGATTGATAAAGCGAAGTCATCCAGCCTGCTTCGGGAATAACCCTCATCTATCAGGAATTATGGTACAAAATTTAGACTGCTTGAAGATGTAAATAGAACTTTCGATATAAAAAAAAAAAGGGATTAATGCTATTTTCTTTATAAAAAATATTTTAACCTTAACGTGAGCAGAAAAAATAATTAGATATGAGTATGGGGTTGACAATGTCTGTCGAAAACATAATTAAGAGCTGTTTTGGTTTAATCATAAATGAAAGATCTAAATTTAGGGAAGACTAGACGCGTATGACATTTGGTGTAAAATACTTTTTTCGAATTTCATTATGTATTTTTTTATAATTTGAAAATTTCTTATTTAAAACTGAATAATTTGTAAAAGAAAAAAATATATATTAAAGAATTTCCCCAATAATGAATATTATTAAATATTTTAATACTAGACGCATTTTCTTCATAAAATATCTTCGCACAAAAAATGATTAATGTGCTCCTGAAAAAGAAAATAGATGGTGAAGGTGTGAATATTTTTTACGAGTCGCATAAAAACATTAATTTATTATTATTTTTTCTTGCGAGATAATTTTTATAACGTAATTAGTTTTTCCAATTTATCACGCGTATTTATTTTGAAGGAAAATTTTTCAACGACAGAAACAGAATTTCCAAGTACAATATATTCATTTACAGTCAGTTTTATTATGTGAACGTTCTTAACTATGTGAAAGCTGCTTTGAAGTCAGTTGGGAGAGCGTTTGCAGGTATTTTCTTAAGAGAAAAGTGGAATTAAGGACAATATCAAACGCAGAGTATTCCACTTAACATTTTTGTTCGCTTTAGTTTTTGTCAAAAATAATAAACCACTGCAGCGGAAAGTTTTTTTCAAAATCTTTTGTTGGAGTATACTTTATCCACTCCACCTCGGCTATCCAAACCTGGTTTAGAAATCTTATTCCTATATTCAGAAACATATGTTGAAAGTTTCATTTTCCCGAGATAAAAAAAGGAAACTTATTTTAAAACTTTAATTATCCAAACCCTAAATAAAAGAGCTTTATATTTATACTTATTACTTTACTTTATATTTAAACTAAGTAGTCTATTCCAATGACTTCCGATTGCTGTAACTAGATGATTACTTAAAATATTTATATTTCATCTGCTTTTTCAGTTGATGAAAATTTGCGCTGAACTAATTCTTATATAATCATAAGAGTTGATATTTATATGATTATTAAAGTAAATGTTATAATAGAACCTTAATAAATTGATGCGTGCATGTGTTGGTGAAAGCAAGGAAACATAGAGAATTGGCCTTTATCATACATTTATTCGACAATACTAACAATTCTTTTAAAGTAAAACTAATAATAGAATAAGGTTCAACTTCATATTATCACTTAATACACAAGGAATCAGAAGCAGAGACAAAATGTTCAGTCAAAACAATTATTTCTAGGATCTTTCGGGAGGCATTTACTACTGTTGAAGAATACAGCGATGAAGGCTTTCGTTGACAGGTACCCACATCAGGCCATACTCAGAATCATCATGTTAGACTAGAGGAACTTCTGCTAGTCTTCGCGACAGTGCAATAGGCTCTCTATATGGTCAGAGCTCGGGGATTAGCAAACGAAATATTTTGCCTCTGGAGTTTGTTATAGGAGTTTTATTATTGACAGTCTCTCGACCACACACCGCGTTGCATTATAGCATCCAGCGCTTCTACAAGATGGATCAAGGTTCATTCAAAAATTTGATAAAATGTATAAGAATTATGGAATTGCTGAGTGCATAGTTGGACTTTCTGGTAGGTAGTAATTGAAGCTTCAAACGGTAAAAGTAGGTTAGTAACGAGCCCTGACTATTGATCCAAATTCTACCAAGGTACATTTTCATTCAGTACATTTCAACAGCTCAGAAAGAAAGCATGTCATATAAGGAAATTACTCATTCTTTTGTGCATGTAACAGTTTTGTAGTAATAAGAGACTTACGATTGTATATTGAATCCTGTGTCGGTAGCATATGAAGAAGTTCTTATAGTATAATAGACGTTCATCCTCAATGTTGCACACTTGCATTGTACCGAGTTATGATAGTCCAAGTGTATGCCTTTGATTTGACCTTGAAACTTGCAAGGATGACTGTTGCACGATCGCATAGGAAAAGAATTACAATTGCGGAATTTCTCTAAATTTTTACTGGTGACTAGCAAAGTACAGTCATCCACTTCAGAACGAACCATCGCCTATCGTGATTTGACGTAAATAAAACAGCGAAAGAATATGTCAAAAAATTCATAGAGCACCTCTTGCTGGTTGATTCCAATAGTATATTTTCTGCAACTGGCCATTTATCATTTCCTTGTAATCATCCGCAATTTTGACAAAATAAAATTAACAGAAATACTCTATGAAGCGATGGAGAAAAAAAAAAAGATTCAGTCGACAGACGAATTACTATTCATCCTTGATCAAGGCTTGCAATAACATTAAGATCAACAACACACAAGGATTTTGACGGTGAAAACGAAGATAAAAATCATGTAAGTCAGATTTCTGAGAGGATTAAAAGGTTAAAAGAAATCACGTGATTGAAACCACCTTCTCTATTTTACACCTTAATGCCATCACTACTTTGAAAAGAACAAACACATCCTCCAACTTAAATACATTTTACGAGTTTGTTTTTAACAGTATTTGAGAATTATTTATTAAATATGCACAGCACTATAACAAGAGGATGAGGGAGTTTATATGAAGCTGATAACAGTTTTTTCAAAAATTGTTCAGAGGAAATTGATAGAAACTTGATATTGAATCTATTGATCAACTAAAAATTGCCCAATAAACTACACGAGATTTATTAATTATTACTAAAAATAATTACTAAAAATAAAAAAAATTACTCAGTAAGTCACTGATTTCAAAATTTAGCCCATATTTCACTAATCAAGCTCCATTTTTATAATTTTATGAATTGTATTGTATGAGAATTGCGTTATACTATTGTACAACCCTCCGCTAGACTCGGGATTAAAACTCGTCTTTTCAAACCTCCAAACCCCTAGTCTATCAACTGAACTATACCAAAGATGTGGCACATATAATTTTTTTATATATAACTCTTTGAATATAATTGTGTGAACTTTTGAATACAAATCGTAACGCACATATTTTATTCTTTACCTTTTAAAACTTTCTTCAAGATTTAAATTTATACCACCATACTTTTTCAAACTCAGGGTTTACAATTATTTTCGCGATAAAATGATTTCTAAAGATTTGAAAAATAAATTAAACATATTCATTTAAAGTTTTTTAATTGTATAGTGAAAAACCATTACCTTTAAAATACACAATTTATAAAATACTAATATTAAAACTTTAAAAATATATTTTGATTTTATTAGAAGGATAACTATTGGTTGTTTATATCATTCATGCTCTTTTTAAGCGAAGTAATTGTTTCATTTTTTTTCTCAACATTAAAAATTAATCGATAATTTTGTAATCTGTTATCATTCTCCGTGATTATTCAGTACTCACTATTAATGTCATGAATACTTCTGATAATCGCTTCTAAAACTGTTTTAACGAAACCCATTTTACGTAAAAAAAATTTATAAATTTTGATACTAAATTTTTTTTAAAATTCTGGTTTTAAAAGTACGGGTATTAAGCAAAAACAAGTTACTTCTACCCGCTTTATATTAGATATTTATACATTACATTGCAATAAATGTTGTTATTGAGCCCACACTAAAAACCTGTTATAAATTGATTGAAATTCAGATAAGCGTACCTAAGCTTTAATCTAGTCAAAAATGGAAAAGCAGTTGAAAAAGCTTCGAAACTTTTGTTAGGGGAGACATGCGTTTTAGCAGTTCAATTTGCTTTTGAAAAATCTGCGCTCGACGTTTCGTTTCTGGTGTCAGAAACATATGTTGAAAATGCATTTCCATTTCAAAAAAGGAAAGATTTGTATTTAAAATATTAATCATGCATTTCTGAAAAGGGCAAAAGAGGTGAAGAGCATTTTAGTTTTAATTACGTGGAATGAATTCCAATAACTTTGAAACAGACATTTCCTACAAAAATAAATGATGAAATACAACTAATGCTATTTATTAATATTTTATTTTAATGGATAACAGACAAGAAAATTTTAAAAGATTCGTTCATCTCGAAGCATGAAAAGATTACTCGATCTATTTTCTCGGCATGTTTAAGAGAATATCGTAATATACGCATGATAAATGCATATGGGATAATATTATTACTTTTCGTTTGTAATCTATGTATATAAAACATTTCCGTAACTGAGTGACTGACTGACAGATAACGCACACACCAAACCGCTGGACTTAAAAGGCTGAAATTTTGCATGCCGATTTTTCTTATAGTGTAGGGGTGCAGTAAGAAATATTTTTGAAATATTCTCTTAGATTTTTTAAAATTGAACTTTTAAGCTGTTTTTGTAACTTTTTTAAGTTTGCATTTAAAATAATAATCTGAGAGATATAAAATTTGTATCACGAGAAATATACTAGAAATTCCTTTAAAACGAAATCTTTTTCGAATCTTTACCTCCATTTTCTGATTTTTGGTGAATTTTTAATGATTCATTTTAAAAATTTAATTTATGAAATGCTGATCACCGGGTTTCTTTTCTTTCTGTGATACTATAAAATAACTTTTTGTCACGTACATACAACTGAATAAATTGACAAAAAAAATAAAAATACGGTAAAAGATAAAAATTTAACCACTAGTCATATTGAGATGGGAAGTTTTTAAGAATTTAATTCAAATTAGTATGTTTTATGGTTATTAAACATACCAATTAATTTGACCGTTGACACATTGACCGTTGATACATTGACCGTTGTATTTATCATAAATATATTTTGTTTTGGTTTTTTTGGCATTAATTGCCTACATTGACCGTTGTATTTATTATAAGTAATTTTTTATATTTTTTTGGGCGTTAATTGCATAGATTGACCGTTGAATTTATTATAAATTTTGTTTTAGAATTAATTGCCTACATTGACCATTGTATTTATTATAAATACTTTTTTTATGGCATTAATTCCATACATTAGCCATTGTATTTATTATAAATATATATATTTTTTGTTTTTTGGCATTTATTGCATACATTGGCCGTTGTATTTAATTTGAATGTACTCATATTTTAATGTACCGTAGTGAAGCACGGGTATTCAGCTAGTTTGTTTATAATTCCTGATCACTCATTCTCTTCGAAAGTTCCTAAAAGTTCTGGCACAGCTCTTAGCTAGATGTGTAAACCGAAGAAGGGGTCATCGAATTGTTCTAATTGTTGTTGTTGTTGCTAAGCCCCCCTGGACTAGAAAATGGTAGACCAGGTCCATGAGGGTCTGTCGTGTGAGCCAATGGGAAGCAACATCCTAATCTTCTGCAAGCATGCTGACGGGTCGTTAAACAGTCCACAATGTGGGAAATATTCGCATGAGCTGAAGAACAGGAACAAGGGGGAATGAGCTTTGTAGAGTTCTCAAAGCGCATACTTTTTGTATGACCTCTCCGAAGACAAGCCGGGGCAGACGGTATGGGTCTCGGACCTCCAAAGAGCGAGACCTGACCAGGGCGCTTACCAGTGATCAGCAGGGGTTTCTCTCCAAACACTGTATTAACCTGGTCTTAAAAACAGATGGAGCCTCCAATGCAGTTAGGACCTCAAACAGGCGTGTAATCCTATAAACAGCCATCATTTGCTAGTACGTCGGTCTGATCATAGGCGTAGAGTGCTTCTAACTTATTTTTTTGGGGTGGGGGGGGCACGAATTGAATTCAGTTAGGGACATCCTCAGCGCATTGACTGCCGGACGGTCCTAAAAATATGAAATATTATGATTTTTTGAAATTGAATAACAATAGAATTGATGTTTGAGTAGTATTCAAAAGTTATGCAATGAGAAAAATAAATATAATATAAATACAATGAGAAAAAAAGTACAGCATCGATTTTTTTGTCATGGATCCTATCATTGTTAAAAACTATGTTCAGGATAAAGACATAATCGGAATCTTCAGTTTCAAAATGAGAAAAAAATACAGCATCGAATTTTTTGTCATGGATCCTATCATTGTTAAAAACTATGTTCAGGATAAAGACATAATCGGAATCTTCAGTTTCAAAATGAGAAAAAAATACAGCATCGAATTTTTTGTCATGGATTCTATCATTGTTAAAAACTATGTTCAGGATAAAGACATAATCGGAATCTTCAGTTTCAAAATGAGAAAAAAATACAGCATCGAATTTTTTGTCATGGATCCTATCATTGTTAAAAACTATGTTCAGGATAAAGACATAATCGGAATCTTCAGTTTCACAGTTTGAAAAAACGGGAAAACACCAACTTTTTAAAAAGTTTTCTAGAATTTTCCGATTTTGTTTTGTGATATTATAATGAGAGCATGCTTTGTGAAGAGCTTATGTGAAGAGCATGCTTTGCAAAATGAGAAAAAAATACAGCATCGAATTTTTTGTCATGGATCCTATCATTGTTAGAAACTATGTTAAGGATAAAGACATAATCGGAATCTTCAGTTTCACAGTTTGAAAAAACGGGAAAACACCAACTTTCTTAAAAGTTTTCTAGAATTTTCCGATTTTGTTCTGTGATGTTATAATGAGAGCATGCTTTGTATGTGTGAATGCGGATGTGTTTATTCCCGCAACTCATATTTTTGGTAGTAAAAGGGGACATATTTTTAACATTTTCGCACGAGACGTACAAGTTTGCGTTGTTGTATTTGACAGTGGTTGAGATAAAAATAAAATAAAATGGTTTCCGATTTTAAGTACTGTTTTAAAAATGCTAATCTTTTAGTCATAAATAAAGATTTTTTACCATGGAATTTTTTAACATCGAGGCCATCTCTAGCAAGCAGTCAACAAGTTGAAATATTCCCGCGATGGGCGAGAACATTATTTATGTGTGGTTTGCCTTAATAGATTGATTTCTAGCTGACTCAGACATCCCGAATAACTCGGTAAGGGAATCTTACCTAATTGAAGACCTTTTAAGAAGATTATGAAGATACGATTATTTAGATTTATTGAAATATTAAGCATTATAAAAGAACCTGGGTCGTGGATAAGGAACAGACTGTTAAAGTCGAACACATCACTGTGTAACATCAAACAGGCCAATTTGAAGCAACTGCATGTCCCGTGAGACGTCCTCTAACGCTGTGTATTGTGTCAGAGCAATCATGTAGCAAGTATGATGAAAAGAGAAATTAAATTGACAGGACAGCCGATAAACGAATAGTTTATATATATATATATATATATATATATATATATATATATATATATATATATATATATATATATATATATATATAAATATATATATATATATATATATATATATATATATATATATATATATATATAAATATATATAAATATATATATATATATTTATATATATATATATATATATATATATATATATAACACACATATATATATATATATATGTGATACACCCATTACATTACGTACTTAAATTATAACCTGAAAGGCAAAACTAGCTCATATTTACATGTCTGGAGTTAGACTCAGCCTGAAAGGAATAAAATTAAATTTGGAAGCAGTCGGGCCGAATCGTTTATTAGAGTGGTAAAAGTACATCCGTTCATTTCAGAAGACGTCTCGGAAGTATATCGCCTTTCAACCTTAAGCGCGAGAGAGTGAGGTTGACCATGTGACTATTATTTGCAGGGTCCGCAGATTTTAGTGCTCGCGATGCGAACCCACTCCTGAATTCTAACATGTACACGTGTAGAAATGCAAAGGCATGCGATTCATGGGAGGTTGAATGGCTAAGGGTTTTAAAGCGATAAATTAAGACTACTGCGGATTGGATTTAGGAAAGAGTATTTAAATGCTAGAATGGAGGGCATAATATTTAATATATATATATATATATATCCGGAGTTTATCGCCGTTATTTACTGAATATTGTATAGTTTGGACACCAAAAATTGATATATATATATATATATATATATATATATATATATATATATATATATATATATAAAGTTTTATATGTAATATATATAATATAATATAGTATAATATTATATATAAATATTTACTAGAATGAATTTCTGGTCCAAATATTTAAACGTAAAATTGTTTAAAAATTGAACCCATTTATTATAATGAGATTTTTTTTATGTATCAAAACAAGGACACTGAATACTTAAAATAAGCTTTCAACCCCTCAATTTTTTAAAAAGTGTTAATTGAGTTCTTACGAGAATTAGCAGAAGGCCTTCTTTTATTCAAATCAATGATACAATTATTTAAAATTACATCATTTTTATTTATTTGTTTTCTAAACCGAATGCACCTTTTGACTGGGATCAAAAGGGGGAATCGAGCAATTTTTTTTTTGAAACGAGGAAAAAAAAGAAGCAAAGTTTCCGAATGCGACGCGGAACATTTCCAAAACTTTCATGAAAAATTTTCTAATTACATCAAAAATTAAGTCGCGGTTTCTGCTGCAATGGTTAAACAAACAGAGGCCACATATTTTCTTTTCTTTCAATGCATAATATCTAATTTTCATCTGTGAAAACTTATGGATAATTTTTTTTTTCACATTAGCAACTATATATTCTTTTTCTCTAAATTACATTTGCGAATTTATTTCTGAGAGAAATAGGATATCGTTTTAGTCACTCTTGGAAGCTAATGAAATTAATTTGCAGATATAACGTTACTTCTCGCAATTTTTTTTTTCAGAATTATTTGTAATACGCTGCGTTTGATACCAATGATAAATAGCCAAAATTTCATTCGTTTTCAAAGGTGGAGCTAGTGTTATTTAATTAACTTTGTTTTAGATGGTATATTCTGTACAGTTTTTACTAACTTACTAATTATCATCGGAAATAAAACTTGTTATATTTCACTTCTGCCCTAAAATTAAATCATAAGTGGAACTTTTCTTCAAAGTTTTTAAAGCTGTCAATACTGTTCAATAAATGCACCTAACTCTTTTTTTTACGTTCATCAGAAATCCGTGTAAAAATAAACCGTGTAAAAAAAGATATGTTTCCTATAGTAAAATGGGGGATACGTTTCATGTCATCGAAAACCGTGTAAGATGAAATAAAGAGCTATATATAGTTCGAAAAACCGTGTAAAAGAGTAAGGAATTTACTGTAAATGTTCTGATATACATACGTACGTAAAAAATATGCATTTTTGGGGAGCAGTTAGTTCAAAATATATAATTTATAGGTAAAATTACTCGCTCAAACAACAATAACAAAAAAAAAAAAGAAATCGGGAAACTTTAAATAAAAGTTACTAGGTAAATCCGAAATTAAGCATAGAAAACCTCAAATTAAAAAAAAAGAAATAAAAAAATAATATTTAGTTAAAAATAGGTTTCCTATAGTAAAATAGGGTATACGTTTCATGTCATCCGAAAATCGTGTAAGATGAAATAAAGAGCTATATTTAGTTCGAAAAACCGTGTAAAAAAAGTAATGAAACTACTGTAGAAGTTCTAATATACATACGTTCGTTCATAATATGCATTTTTATTGAACAATTGTTCAAAATATATAATTTATAGGTAAAATTACTCTCTCAAACAACAACAGCAACAAAAAAAAATAGAAATCGGGAAACTTTAAATAAAAGTTACTAGGTAAATACAAAATTAAGTATAGAAAACCTCAAATTAAAAAAAAAATAATATTTAGTTAAAAATAGGTTTCCTATAGTAAAATAGGGTATACGTTTCATGTCATCCGAAAATCGTGTAAGATGAAATAATGAGCTATATTTAGTTCGAAAAACCGTGTAAAATAAGTAAAGAAACTACTGTAGAAGTTCTAATATACATACGTTCGTACATAATATGAATTTTTATTGAACAATTAGTTCAAAATACATAATTTATAGGTAAAATTACTCGTTCAAACAACAGCAACAACAAAAAAAAAGAAATTGGGAAACTTTAAATAAAAGTTACTAGGTAAATCCAAAATTAAGCATACAAAACCTCAAATTAAAAAAAGAAATAAAAAATAATATTTAGTAATTATTCGTAGCTACTTGATTATACAGGAAACTAATTGGCCCGTTCGAAAATTTCGCATACGAATAAAATACGATTAATTTCATAGCGAGGTTGTTGGTTTGAAGTAGGATGAAAGAAGAACCGGTTCATTGGTAGCCACTGTTTATTTGTCAAATAACAATGGTGCGTGAGGATTACACAAAATTGATTACAAAACACCCTTTAAAACTAAATTGGAGGTGAAACATATCACAAAACGGGGGAACGTGAGATATGGACTCGTCAAAATACCTTTGTAGACAATATTAAAAGTTAAGTAGGACACAAACTCGTGGAAAAGGGGAAGATTTACATTACAAAACCTCTTTGTGCACACTACTTGACCGCGCCGTATCGACGCATCCGGGGAAAGAACTCTAGGACCAAAAGTCAATTTTTAAATTCGATTTTTAAATAAACGATACAATGTGTCATACTAAATTAACAGTCAAGAGGCTGTGACCCTAATTTTTAAAATGGCACCTCACTTATAGATTTTGATTAAGTATTAAGGGAGAAAAAGGGATCGTCACCAAAAATCACCTTTCAGAAATGATATATATTATATGTTTGTTTACGACGAACTGGACCCAATCATCACTATAGAGATCCACATACGTCAAACTCGCCAATGGAGACTTTCGTCCGGTAATAATGTTTTGAATAATCTTAATAAAGAAATATTTGTCATTATACATTTATGTCAAAACGCACATTTTCTTTTGTTCATTCAAATAGCAGTGCCGCTAGTTTTGTAAGTGTGGTAATAGGTTTTTCAATATTTTCCCTTAAAGGCATTTTTAATTTCCTGCCTAAAGTATTATAATGATTATATTAGGAAATGTATGCCTATAATAATCAGTCTACAGCCTTACAACACACATGATCATCGAGTAACTTTCCTAAAACTTTCTCTATAAAGTTTTAGAGGATATTTATTACAAGATAAATGCATATTTTTTCCTTTCGTAATAAATAGTAAACCTCAAAATCTGAAATTTCGAAATTAGAGGATTATTGGACACTGCAGTTCATATTTTTTTTTACCTCATAATTAAGCATTATTAAATTCAAAGCCATGCCTAACAACTCCTCTGACTACGTTACCTTTTTTTTTTCACTTCGCGTCAGTTCCTTGGTGTTATAAGCTAAAATCTATTTCTTCTTAAAATTAGAAAATAAATTTAAGACGATGAAAAAAGGGGGATTTACTGAAACTCCTAGATGGGCAAGTGAGCTTAATCTGAACATATTAATTCTTTGAAGGTAGAAAAAAATATTACATTCGGAAAGTATTGATGATTATGACGCAGTTGTCATAATTAAGATAATTCTCTATTTAAAGTCATTAAATCGTAATGAAATTATTTTTTTACTTATATAAGTTTGTTACCACTTTATTCATACAGAACATTTATATATATCGAATTTTTAGTCGAATTTATTGTGTCACCGGAACGCACAGATTTTGAAACAGGAAAGAATTTCTTGGTGACAGTGTACGTGATGTCTTCTTGTATTAAGCAGTCGGTTTATAAAGATGCCCAGAGGCATCTAAAGTCCGAATAGCATGCAAAAAGTTAACCAAATCTGCTGTCAATAACAGAAAGAATTTAATAAGATGAGAGATGAAGACTTGAAGATTTCAAAGCTTCTAATAAGATCTAATGGCTAATAACACATCTAATGGCCAACAACTAAAGTCACTGCAGAACTGACACAGCATCTTCAGAAAATCCCATATTTTTTAAGATGTGAAGAGAACTTCATAAACAGAATATTCATGGCAGAGCTACAATTGGCAAGTTTCTGGAAACACAGCTGAAAGTTAACAGCAATAGTTAGCATAAAGAAAATTCAGTGAAGAAAAGAACTTCTATTCAAGACTTCTGGCACGCCATAAATTCCAATAAATCCTGTAAAGAAGGAGGCCATTAAATCTAATAAATTAATGTATTCAACCAACCCTCTTAAATTTCTTCGCCACAGAACGAGTTTATAAATGGAAACCACCTAAAGAAGCTTTCGATCTGGTAAACGTAATTCTTACACAGATGCTATCATTCCTTGGATATGCTGGGGATCTATCATACCTTGGAGAACTATTTGATGATCTTCTGCAACCCCTCTTACAAGCTCGAAATATACACTGCTGGCCACCCAAATTGCAACACCAAGAAAGACAAGAGATATCACAACAAAATTTATTTTGTAGATAACATGTTGACCAAGTATCAAATGATTAAATTTATAGACTTCTGTGAAGTGTGGTTCCTGCCAAAATCAGTAGCCAGAGTAGCCGCCATTGTTGGAGATCACCGCTGCCACACGCCTCGGCATTGATTCAAAGAGACTTTGGATGGGTTCTTGGGGTACAGCAGACCAAGCAGCTTCCACACGTTGCCAAAGTTGATCTGCTGTGGCAGCTGGGGATGGAATCTGGGTCAATCGTAGAGCAACCATGGACCACATGTTTTCTATCGGCGAAAGATCCGGAGAGCGAGGCGACCAGGGAAGCAATTCAATCTGGCGATTGACGAAGAACCGTTGGACAATGCGTGCCACGTGTGGTCGCGCATTATCCTGTTGAAATATGGCAAGCCCTGAAGGTAAGGAAGGACAACTGGCTCCAACATCTCGGAGATGTAGCGCTGGCTGTTTAAAGTACCGGCAATGCGTACTAGAGGTGTGCGAGAGTGATATCCAATACCGCCCCATACCATAATACCTGGTGCAGGACCAGTGTGGCGGTGCATAACGCAGCTGTTCAGCATCCTCTCTTCACGGTGTCTCCAGACTTGAATGCGACCATCGTGGTGTTGCAGACAGAAGCGTGACTCGTCAGTAAAGACAATTTCATTCCATTCTGCCGTCCACATCCTTCTGTCATCGCACGATTGGCGGCGGAGACGTCTGTGGTTCTGCGTCAAGGGTAGACAAAGCAATGGACGTCTTGCGGACAGACAACTCTGCTGTAAACGGCGTCGAATGGTACGCGCAGACACTGGATGATGCGTTACAGACTGCATGTGCTGTTCTATGGTTCGTGATGTGACTGAGCGATCCGTCACTGCCATGCGCACAATTTGCCTGTCATCACGTGAAGTGGTGCGCTGAGGTGAATGCGATCGAACACGCCGGTCCGTCGTACCTTCCTGCATCCAAGGATCACATATCCGCATTACAGTTGTTTGGTTTCGTCCAACACGACTACCGATTTCCCTGAAAAATAATCCACAATCTCGGTAGGCCACTATCCTTCCTCTGTCGAACTCGGATACTTGATCAAAAGATGATCGCTGTTTTCGACGAGGCATAATTGATCGTTTTTTTTTAAAAAAACCACAAGAAAAACACAGTTGCTGAGCTTGAAATCGTCGAAATCTTCAAGCCTTAAATAGCGCTTTGAAGTGGCACCACAGGCGCGCGTGATGTCTGCGCTGAAATTCTAATCATTTGCATATCTCACCTCCGCTAATGCATGTTGTAAGTTTCATGTTATTTGCATGTTTCCTTCAGGGTGTTGCATTTACAGTGACCAGCAGTGTATAATAACTGCTAAAAGGTATAAGAGATTTTGAATGCAACATCCTTCCAGCAGTGAAAACGTCATTTATTGATGGTAAATAGCGTTTTTTATGATAGCTGCATGACTAGCCATGCATTTAGAATTATTAAGAAGTAATTTGCAGTTAGTAAAACATCTTATCTAGCCCGTATAGATGCGAACAATTAGCAAAATCAAACTCACGTCATTTTATTTTTGTGTAGTGTTTCTGAATGCTTTAATACTGATTGTGCTTGTGTCAGCCTACCATGAGGATAGATCTTTCAGGAAGATGGTAAAGTAAGACTCACTGGCTCCAATGATCATTTTCCGTTGTTCCACGATCACAATGCCTCTTACGAAACTGAAGAAATTTTACCTGTTTAATCTCTTTTGCAAGCGGTTTTCTTATGATAACATATCTCTAGTCGCTATCCTATAATTTCATGTCGCTTATTACATATGAATATGGTGTAATTGAAAATTGAGTTTAATTTCGTGTTCTATTTTTTTTTTTAAATGACAGAGCTTGAAGCATTTCAGCGACATCGGCTGGGAATTAATCAACCCTTTTACTTCGTCATGTTGGTGTTTTTAGCCTTTTCCAGGTTTTAATACTACCTTAGATATCTGAATCCAGTTTTTGGTAATTTCAGCATGATTCTCCAAGATTAGTCAACAGCTTGGTTCTTTTGTAATGTTATCCTTAAGTTTAGAGTACTTTTTGGGAAAAATATACTATTGTGATTAAATACGTATATTTTTAGTTCAAATGTGAAATATAAAATCAGGAAAACAAATTAAATTGTATCTAAATTTTCATAAAACTTTATATGATAGGGAACTTTTTATAATTTTTTTTTGCAAAATTTAATGCTTACGCCATATGTTGTACACTCAATTCAAAATTCATCGAAATATACCTTAGTTTCCTTTATATTCTACTGTGACATTTTCCTCTGTAATTAACTAAAAGTTTTACAACATTACCGAAAATCCTCGAAATATATCAAAATAAACAGAAATGCACAATTAAAGTAAAATATTATCCTTTTTTTAAGTAGAGGAACCTGCAAAATCATTAAATTGACATATAGAACTTATCTTTTGCTCAAAATATTGATAATTATGTGAAAATCACTGTTTCAAAATGTCCTTGAAATATATCTAAAGCTTTTTAAGTAATTAGGCATCTAGTCAGCAAAAATGACTGAAAAATGAGCTTTCTATAAAATTCACAAAGATTTTACTTCTGGTCTTCTAAGCCTTCATTGTGCTTTATTGAATAAGTCATATCTCCTCTTCCAATCATCGTATGGATATTACTACATCAGTTTTAGAATCTTAAAACATTGACTTTTCAAATGAGAGAATAACAAAAATTTTCAACAGTCATTTCAACGCATGCATTAAGTAGGGAGATCACGTTAAATCCTTAAAAAAAACTAAATTTTTTACTGTCTTAATTTTGAAGAATGGAATGAAAGGAATCTTGAAAAAAAAAGAAGTCGATATTACAATTAGAACCGATTTTATTGGCCAAATGTATAAAGCTAATAGTAAAGTAATTTATAGAAACTTAAAATGGCTTTTTCTAAAAACTGTTATTTTCAAAACTAATGGTCACAAAATGCTAAAATTTTGTATACATGTATATCTAGTATGTTTATATAATTTCTACCTAAATTTAGCTAAGTACATATTACAAATTTTTTCACAGCAATTTTTTTGTGAAAAAAATTACATTTCTTGTACATTACAATACATTTGCCTGAAAAAAATATTTTATGTGAAGTATGGTAATTATTTTAGGTGTAGATTAAAGTATAACCTATGGATAGAATATATACGAATAATTTAATGCATATAGTTAAAAAAAATCTGACCGCAATACATTGACCTAAGATTCATTATTCATAAAACATTAATTATTTTACATAAAATAATTTCTAATAATCTCCCAACAATTATGCTTTTATTTTCTAATAGATAAACCTTAAGATTGGTTTAAATTAATATCAAATTAACTGTTTGACAACACATTAAGCTAAGTGGTAAAATCAGTGTATTTTTGCAAGTGCAAAGGGGATCTCCTCCCCTTAAGCAGTTTTAGGACCTAACAACAAAAATTTGGACTACAATTTTTCAATGTAGAATATTTATCTTTACCATAAATGTTTTATATTATTCTATTGTTTATGCATATTTTCTGGTACAATCTTTCCTGTCTCGTGTTTTATTGTTTGCCTAAAATAAGAAAATATCTTAAAATTTCTTCATTTTACTTACGTCTGTACTACAGTTTCTTATATCGATATATTTAAGTTGCTAAGCCTACTTTTTGGGCAGTCCGTGAGAGAAAACTACTGCATATATTCACTTCATTTTGGTCTTAAACGAAAGATTGAAATCTGTAGATTTGTGATATTTGGTTTCTGTAACCGCAATTTCTATTGATTAGTGATAATTTACAAATAAAAAATTGATTTATGCGCATGCTCAGTAGCATGTTTAAATATGTCTTTAGAAACTCACTGTTTATACGCATGCTCAGTGATATGTTTTAATGATAAACACGCTTATTCCGAGGAGTCTCTATAGATCTCTCTCTGCCATTTTTATTTTTATGATAATTATGCTTGTGAAATATAAGATTAAACCTGGTGGAAATTGTTTATTTTGCACTGTTTAATTATCAATCATTTACAATTAAAATAATTGCTTTCTACGTATTCTTGGCGACATTTTTAAATATGGCTTTAGATACTCCCACAGAGCACAAGCTGGGCCCGACCTGGCCAGAGGCCCCACAGGCTGCTTAAACACATTTATTTGTTTCTGCGTATTATTATGATTTTTAACATTTGGCAATGATGTGTTGAGTATAATTAGTGTATTAGTACATTTATTTACTATTTAGCCGTCATGTTTTGACAGGCACCAACTATTTATTTTTAATTCCAAGAATGGCAAACTCAGACCACTGATAGTAAAGGATTAAATTAATTTTTCTGAAATACCAAAAACGGCTGCCAAAGAATAGAAGAAGAAAACATTATTTGATTATGACAAGAAAAGTAATCTCTTGTTTTTAATTTAATCATTTAATGCAATTTTTACGAAACAATTTACCGGTTTAATTAATTAATTTCGCATAACATTTCAGAAAATACGAAATTCTTCGTTTCCCTCCCCTCCCCCAAAAAAGTAACGCAAAAATAAATAATTGATATATTAAGTATGACATGTTGCAGGTGGATTTTTCCAGAAAGTAATCTGAAAGCATAGATCAAAAGGAATGCCATAAAATCTTAGAATATTTCAATGACTTGAAGGGAAAGAAAGAAAGAAAAAACTCAAGAGTTAAATTAACAAGGAAGAATGATTTTTCAAAATGCATCTGTGAAAGTTTTTCTTTCAAAAATTAAGACGCCATAAAAAAGCAAGAATTCTGGAAAAGTCACTTTCTATTTAAATACGTCACATCTAATTTTACAGCGCAAAAATGTACAGCTTTCTACTCTTTTTATTTCCTTCTTATCTAAATTGGAAAATGAGTTTATTTCATGGAGCAAAGGGTTTTGCTTCGCTCCCCTTTGATTGGAAATTAAAGTACTTTCGGAGAATTTAAATTTCTTTTAGCGAAAAACGTTATAAAATATTCACTGGTGATCCAGTTCAGTGATTAAGCACTAAAATAATTACACCCTTAAAAAGGAGGTTAGATAAGGGATAAATTTTTGCAAACTTATCTCTGGTATCAGTTTATTGTTCTCGGATGCCAGCGAGACATTTTTGCAACTCCACTAAACCTTTTGTTCGTTAAATTATTAATTTCCTTTATGCCGGGTTGTTTTAAACAAGAAAATCGCGTATTATTACAGGATAAATAATTTTCAAAAATCAATATATCTGTCATTCTGTTTTTATTTTGTTGCTTTTCTTGAACGAAGCTAACATAAAACTTCCAAAACATTGCTATCGGGGCTCCCAACGAGAAAAATGGAATAAAACCAGATGGCTTAAAAAACAAAACAAAACAAATCCAGATTGCAAGGAAAAAAATTCAGCTTTTTAAAATACATATTTTTAAAATTAAAATTGATAGAAAATATGGGATAATACAAGGCTAAGATAACTTGATGTTAAAGTTGTTATATTTAACTGTTGTCAAAACCTTTGAAGGGCGCCGTTTGCATAGTGCAAACGCCTAAATCTAGTCTTTTTTTCACTTGCATTCAATGTATTCCAGTTAAATGAGCAGAAAAATGGATAGTACTGCCATCTGTTATCAGTTTAAAGAAGTAAAAACATTTTTCAAAATTCTTTAGGTTAAAAAATATCGGAAAAAATATCTGCACCTTGTAAACGGGGGAGGTGGTTGCCCCTGAAAGGCTTAATCCATTTCATCACATAGATCCAAATTACCGAATTTTTTCCTACCATGAGACGCCGCGTTATACGGAAACTGCGTTACAAGGAACTCAGAATTATGGAAACCGCGTTGTAAGGAAGGCCGTCGCCATTTTTGCTCCATGGAAACAACGTTCTGAGTGTACCGCGTTAAAGGAGTGTGTGCTGTTGTGACATATCCACGAGAATTTAGTTAAGGTGAAACCTATGATGAAATCGTTGCTTTTGGTGTTAGGATTCGGTGTTTTTTTAAATTGCTCTCTTTCAAAGGCCCATCTTTTTTAGAATTTTTGAACTGCTTTACTTTTATTTGTACGATCATTGGAGGAGAACTGATGGTCCATTTAATAAACCGAAAGCGATATTAAAAGACCAGATGTAGCGTCTCTAGCGCATTGTAGAAAATTAATTTTTCAGTTACTTTTGTATACTAGAAAGCTCATCATTTAAAAAGTTTTCAATAAATATCGATGAAATTTTGTAAGAGTGTTTTACATATTACTAACTTAACTTCTGAACTAAAAGCTAAGCTATATGTGTTCATTGAATTATTCTACAGGTACCTGCATCTAAAAAAAGATAATTAAAATAAATTTAGTGTTTTTTCCCTTTTTTATATATTTCGGAGATTTTTGGATATATTGTAAAACTTTTACTTCGGAAAGCGGGTTAAGTGTCACAGTAGTATATACAAGGGAAAGTAAAAAAATTAGTTTCACTCGTTGGTAAAAACAAAACCGGGTTGAAATTATATAACAAAGTTTTGCTAACATAAAAGTATAATACACAATCTATTTCTTGACGTAATCACCTCCTTTATTTTAGCATTTGTTGAGGCGTGGCACCAGTTTTTCCATGCCATCTGCGAAGAATTGCCGTCCAATGTGAGATAACCATTGTTGGGTTGCAACAATTACCTCCTTATCCGAATGATATCGCCGCGTTTCCAGTTCTTGTTTCAGGGGACCGAAGACGTCTAAGTAACATGGCGCACAAAGATTCCACACTTCTCAGTTCAACCTTTTCAAAAGATCCCTCGTTAGGGTCGCCACATGCGGTCTCACATCGTCATGCAAGAGCACAATGCCTTTTGAAGTTTACCTGGTCGTCGATCTTTAGGCGACTTTCGCAACCACTTCAGGGTTTCACAGTATAGACACTGCATTAATTATGGCCCCTTTTGGCAAGAATTCGGTATACACTACAGTACACTTCGTGCAGCTGCCAATAAATGTCAGTGCAGTCACAATCCTGCCCAAATGAAGCGGATTAATGCACGCACCTCAAATTTGGGCACCACTGGACGCTGCCGAAACATATTCACGAGTGATTAGCAAGAGAACTAAAACCGCTACGTCGAAGCTGCTACTGCACAGGGCCCGACTTAGCCTAATTGAGGCCCGGGGCAAAAACTTCTTTGGGGACCCCCTGTGCTTCACTACTTCAGTAATGAAGAACCGAACTTTATGGAGGTATTTAAATTTTTCTCCTCATTATGGATATATAACAAGAAAATTGACTAGAACCTAAAATAGCTATAAAGTCACCCCTCCCCTCCAATGGTCAGACGAAATATTGTTCTGTCCATTTTATTGATTTTCTGACAATTCTATGTCCATCATTAAAAGGGATATAGCACATCTGAAGAGCCAAAATTTGACAAAAATGCTATTTAAATTTATCCGTTATATTTCCGTGATTTTTCATTCCCAACAATTTGCAATTGATCCTGGCTTGTTATACCAACTTCAATAAATATTATTTCTTTTCTTTTTTATCGTGAATAACAATATCAGGCTTATTAGCTGATTGTTTTGTAGATGTTGCAACTGTTGTATCCACTCTTACTTCAACGTCTATATTTGCATTAATTTCTTGTATTGAGTGATTTCTTAAACGTTTACTTCTTTTTAAACCTTATTTATTGCAGACTCTCAAAATAATAACAATAAATAAAGAAAAATATACATAAAAAATCATATCCTTGCTGACATTAGGGCGGAATTCAGCTAAATTCCACCCTAGAAAGCCATGGATTTACGAAATATAGATTTGTGTTCATACGATAGATTAATGAAGAAGCTAACATAAAACTGACGGATTTTACACTGTACTGATATTTTGTTTAAAAAAGTTAATTAAAGAAGGAAACGTAAAATAAACTTTCTATTCGATTTGGGGGCCTCCCTCTGATGTGGGGGCCAGGGGCAACTGCCCCGTATGCCCCTGCCTTAGTCAGGCTCTGCTACTGCACCTGTGTTGCCACAAAGTTTCAACGAAATGTCTCTTTTACAGACATTTTTACGGAGGTTTGCAACTAACTTATTGATTGACCCTCGTAGTATAAATAAATTATGTTATATTGAGTCTAATGAAGTGTAGGGTCTCTGGCATAAGCCAGAGACCGTACACTTCATTCCAGTCCAGCCACACTCCATTCCATTCCACTCCTTCCATTCCAGCTCCACTTACATTCCACTCCATTCCAGCTCCACTTATATTCCACTCCATTCCAGCTAGAGACCCAGCGCTCCATGGCACTAAACATTTATGAAAAACACTATTCCCTCTGTTTTAAAATGTTATGAAATGTTTACCAAAATCTATTTGTTTTCATGATTTTTAATCGAATTTCAAGTAAAAATATATGTATTTAATCACTATTGTATATTTTTGAAAAAAAAGGGCTCCGAAAGTAGATACCTAAAATCTTTGAATTGATTCATAGGAGGATCTATCGGCCGACGAAAATAATTATAACATTCGGTTAACAGATAATATGTTACTAAACAAAGTTTGAAATCCTTCAGTTTACAAAATTCTGGAATTATTTTCCGCATCGCCCGTTTCATTCAAAAACGTCGAAAGTTCAATCACACCGCGGAAAGTTTCTGAGCAACGAAATAGGATCCAATCTTCCTGTATTTCGAATGAGATAATTCACGAATTTGATTGAATGGGATGAGTTCGTGTAAGGCCTCGATTTTACCATAGGGGGACATTTATTAAGAGGAAAAATGTATTAAAAGCTTATATTGAAGTCTGAAGAAAAAGATGGATTTATTGAACGTCCTACGTTCTGAAGTGAAGTAAAACTAGAGTGATGGACTCTTATTTAGAAAATTGTTAGGAATCATTTCATTTCGTAATGAGTTCTCAAATTCTCCAACCTAAGATAAAGGGCAGAGGCGGGGAACCTTTTTACCATTAGAGGCCACATGTAAATTAGGTAGAAATAAAGGAGGCCGCATAAGTTGATGTACCTGTAAATGCGACTTTTATGAAATTATTATAGTTAAGTATAGTTTTAACAATTTGGTGCATTGCATAGAAAAATAAGAGCAAAAAATTAACTCCTTATTTATTTACTATTAGACTTAAAAAGTTAAATATAAAATATTTTTGTATTCACATAAGGGTAAAAAGTTGTTATAAAATTAATCATTAATTATTTTTTTTCATAAAATTATAAGATTCATATATACCATTGTAATTTTTTATATTTCACTGTTGGTATTTTTATTTATGTAAGCACATATATATATATCCAGATTTTTAAATTTTAATAAACAACTACATATTTAAATACCACTTCAAATAAAAATAATAATGTAGAAGCATTTTTAAATAATTTTAACATTATAAAGAAATACAATAGAAAAATAATAGTATTAAATTATAAATAACTGACATAGCAACAATTCCTAAAATAATTTGAAGGCCGCACAAGAAGATCACAGTTTCAACTAGATTGGATGTACAGTATTCAACTATGATGCCCTTAATTCTACAATAAAATAATTCTGCAGAAAAGAAAGTTATATTTAGCTGCAAATTTCTCCAACCCGGGAAATCATGTTCCGGACCAGCGATTAAGAACTTTAGAAAAAGTCCGTAAAAAGACAGACGAGTTACATATAGTCCTTAACCAGAAAATTCATTTTTAATTCTTCCTTATTATAATAATACATTGAAAAATTATTCACGGCTTGAACGAGGCTATTGTTTCAGAACTTACGATTCTCCCTTCCGCGTCCTTAAAAATCAGGCTGTATTATGCGATAAATTATTAATAAACCTATGAATCCATGTTTAACTCTTCATTAATTACATGACCCTTTTGTTTGGGAGTGCTTCAAATCTGCTGGACCCATTTTTCTTACCTTCCAGCGAGCTATTAAATTGGATCGTTGAAAGTTGCTTTCTTTAGAATTATTTTTTTGAAATTTAGGCACATTCGAAATTTTACAAGCACAACATAAAATTTGGGTATGCGATACCCTGCGGATATTCTTGTTTAAACCACAAGTATGCACGTGCAATGTGTCTGCGTATGTGTTTGCCTGTATGACTACACACTCATACACACACACACACACATATATATATATATATATATATATATATATATATATATATATATATATATATATATATATATATATATATGTGTGTGTGTAGAAGGTGATCATAAATTTTTTTTGCAGATATATGGACCTCTAGCGGCCGTTTCTTTCAACCTATCGAGATTAGATTTCAGATATAGTTATTCAGGAGTATGAGCTCGGGATTCTGAGGGTGGTAACAACATGGCACTCACGGTTACGGTTATTGGTAGAGAAACTCGAAATTTTCAAATAGGAACACCCACTTTTTCCCGTAACAAAATGCTCAGCGCATGCGAAAACCCTAGAAAGCGTTGGAACGGTAAGTGTATCACAAAAATCGAACGCGTTATGCACGCAAAAAAAAACGGCTCTGCGAATGGCTAACAAAAACACGATAAGAGAGCTTTTTATCGGTTTGAATTTCTGGCGAACGGCGCTGTGTGATTGGTCTCTAGCATATGCAAATTTCCTCCGTGCGCCCCTATCGAGGTCCATATATCGGCAAAGTTGTTTATGATCACCCTGTTTATATATATATATATATATATATATATATATATATATATATATATATATATATATATATATATATATATTGAAGCTCGGTATAAAGGGCTAAAGTCAAAAAGAGTGATTTAAATATACCAAGTTATTGGCTGTTATACCAATCGCATAAATATCATTTCCACATGAGTCTTTTGTAAAAAGAAATGAAATTTTGTATACAAAACTGATAGAGTTAAGCCTTTTATACCAGTCAAAATATTTCTGTTTTTATTTCTATCAATACTAACAAATATTTTGACTTATCCCTTTATACCGGGCTTCAAATATATATATATATATATATATATATATATATATATATATATATATATATATATATATACACGCATACAGTTCGGTTCATCAGTGCAGGAATGTTCAAAACCCATTTTGCAAGATTGAATTTAAAATGACTGTAATAGGAGGTTTGGGCCCCTTTTGACACTCATGCAGCTCTCACAGCGTGATGCCTTACTGGAAACGAGGCAGTTTGATGAGTCCCCGTGGTAGTCTGTCCCAGTCTTTCAGCAACGCAGTTTTCAGCTCCTGGAGGGTTTCCGGAGAGGGATGGCGAGCTGCTATTGCCATCTCAAGAGAGTCCCAGACATGTTCAATAGGGTTTAGGTCTATATATCTGGCTGGCCAATCCCTCCGGTTAACATCCTCCCTTTCATGAAAATTGTCCAGATGGTGAGTCTTACGTAGACAAGTGTGGTCGTCCACAAAAATGAACTGAAGGCCAACTGCACCCCTGTAATGCCGAACATAGGGCTGTAAGAACTCCCCCCTATACCTCTCACTAGCCAAAGACCCTCTGTCACACACATGGAAGGTTGTGAGGCGTGCAACACGATGCCTACCCAGATCATGACACCTGCTCTGCCACAGTGGTCCTTTCCTCAGATATTGAAGGAAAGGTATCGGGTCTCTCCAGATGAAGGTATGTCGAGAATCAGTGTCCATGGCTGAATTGTGACTTGTCTTCGACGAAAACGTCAGCCCACTGAAATCTTGTCCAAGGCTACTGTTGTCTGCACCATGCTAAACGGCCGCACACCTCTTTCCGAGTGTTTATAGGTATAGTGATGAGATCTTTCAGCCCCATGTTCAAATTTTCAGGAGCGCAGTTGGTCAACGATTCCTTTTTAGGGACGACAGCGCTCGATCACATAGGGCTCACCTAGTCGTCGATTATCTTGAAAGTGGGGATGTTCTCCAGATACATTGGCCAGCCAGATATCCAGACCTAAATACTATTGATCATCTCTGGGACTCCCTTGGGTGGGCAATTGTAACTCCTCATCCCCTTCCGAGAACCATCCAGGATCTGAAAACTGGGTTGCTGTCGGAGGGATCCATACCTCAGAGTAGTCATTTTACGTTCTATCGTATCGTAGCCGACAACAGCTCAGATCAGATATGAAAATGAGACTCGACAATGAGTTAAACAGCGGCTGAAATTAAATTAAAATTAAGTTCCTTTATTAGAACTTTAATCTGTACAAATATTTACAGAAGCCGTTAAGCTATTCACGATACATAAAGACCGGTAGGCAGGAATGCGACTACCCCCTGGTCTAAAAACAAATAGTATCAGCCTCTCTCGCTGACCAATCGCTCGGCTCGCTGCTGCTCGTCTGACTCCCCCTACTCTGGTCAGTCCGTCCAGCTATTTCTCCAAATCCCGTTCTGCAACCCGTTTCTATTCCCCTCTGCGGGGGTTGGGTTTCGCTTCTGGATATCGGGGACCTTGGGACTCGTCTGTTTGTCGAGCTGGGCACCTTCAATTCAGTGCGAGCCTCTGAAAAACCCCTTTGATAAATGGTATCGGCCAAGTGTTCTCTGCCGATCCCAGTCCTGTTGTATCGCCGGGGAAAAAGGTCGGTTCGTCCCCTTCGTCACTTGAAATGAACGATTTTCCCCTAGAATGACAGAGCTATTATTTCGTTTTTTTTCAATTGGAAGTCCCCTTTACCCTTGGAATGCTGGTTTTCAAGTCTCAGCAGCATTCCTCTTCGTGCAATATCGTCCTGAGAACGTTACGGCGAATATGGAATGTTGTCGACATTACAGTTCGATCTTACAACGTGGGTTTTGGACATATCTGCGCTGATGAGCCGAACCGACTATCAGGAGTGCCTACCATCACTGTTGTATGGTAAAGTTTTTTTCTTACATAACTGTGCATTCCCACCAAATTTCATTAAACATTTTGCAGAAATTCTACAAAATGTGCAAATTCTCTTAATTTTAAACAGTGTACAGGGTGTCCATAATTCAAAGTCCAACTTTCAAAAGGCTGCAAAAAAAAAAAAAAAAAAAGAACCACTGGTCAGAATGACTTAAAATTTGAACTGAATATACTGTAAGAAGGGAGAAACGATTTGACATAATAAAAAAAGTTCCAAAATGTATCAATAGATGGCGCTGCAACATTTTGGAACTTTTTTTTTATTATTCCAAATTGTTTCCCCCTTCTTCCAGTATATTCAGTTCAAATTTTAAGTCATTCTGACCAGTGTTTCTTTTTTTGTAGCCTTTTGAAAGTGGGACTTTAATTATGGACACCCTGTATATATACAATTCACTCACTCTTTCTTTCTCTCTCACGCACACACATAATGTGTAAAATTAAATAGCCAAGACACATTATTTTTCGAATCGAAAATGCACATATAACTCTCCTATTAACAAAGTATGTCAGTCTATTGGGCGTATGTATAATATTCAGATGTCTTCCGGTTCTGTTGAGCATTAATCCCCGCTTTTGATTATCCCGTCGGCTGTCACCGCCGTAGTCTTCAACATGAACCGAATTCATGACCCAATATTATAACCGAATTTATGGGTAAATAGACGACGAATGTGTTTGTTCCGTATTGCACTATAGCATGACGATTCAGGATTTTAAGGAAGGGTTTGAAGAGGTATTATAATATTTCACTGACAATTCCGGTAAGATAGACGATATTAGAAACATAGATCTATTCTAATTCGAAAGAAAAAAATAATTATGATAGTCTTGAAGTATCCAGAGAGAGAGTTTAAAAAAAAAGTAAATTTCAGATAAATTTCAATTGATTTACAAATTGAGTTCAAAACAAACAAAAACAAACAAACAAACAAACAAGCAAACAAACACAAACACACACACACAGAAACACACATACATTCGTGGATTATTCGTTCTGATACCTTCAGATATTAATTTGTATATCTGCCTCCCCCTATACAAAAAACAACGTTTCCCCAATAAACTTAATGATGGCATCCCGTCTACAATCAAGTACCCTAAGCAACCAAAATAATTTGTTCCTTATGAAAATGGAAAAATTTGAAATAAAAAAACTATTCAATTCTTCAAACAAATAGCTCTATATTGGCTTGTCTTTCATTATTTTAGCATAAAAAACGGGAAATTGGATAATTATTGAAGCAAAACTAACGTAAAATTTTCTATTAAATTTTTTAAAAACATTTTCCAGCTTCAGACTGTACATTTTCAACGCAAATAAATTGCATTTTCGCAAATTTTTGTACTTCTAATATGCAAATAGTTCACCGAGTTAAAGTATCCATGAAGAAAATGCAAATTATGCTTCCATTTTTACATGAGTTGTACTTTATTTCTGAATCTGAAACGCGAAGTAATTTGAAATATATTTTATTGCACATATATGCAAACAGGAAATTTAAAACAATAAAAGTTAAAACAAAAATTATGTTAGTAAGTAATAACTATTGTTTTACCAGACTCTGTTATATTTTGTAGATGTCAGCGCTGTTTGTATAAGCAGAATATATTCTTAAAAATTGGAAAACTCATAATTTTCGGAAAATTAACTAATTATCTCAAAATATTATTTTTTTAGTTGTAATTTAAAATGTAAATGTTAATAATTTTTAAAACATTGTAGTTTTAAGTGAAAATTAATATAATTAAAATCTTTCAAAGCATAAATGAATAACTAAAGAATTTCAAAGAATAAATTAATAATGAATAGCTAATAATAACTAACAGAGAAAGTTCTTTTTATCTGACATTTGTCACGGAAATTAGAAAAGATGACATTTCTAATTTTGCTGTTGCAGCGAAACTGTTTGATTAATCACTTTTCCAATATTACAGTGTAGTAAATTTAATTGAGTGAGTAAGCAAAATTCGACCAATTATCCATGGCAAATGGCTGTACCATTTGACATTTGCATATGCTTGCGTCAGAAAGATTGACTGTGATACGGCCTTCTCACGTTTAACCCGGGGCGCGTCAGTTTTAACGCGTCAACGCCAAAAATTTCAAACATGATAATAGACATGGAGCTCAATTCATTGACTACATGATACGTTAAACCAATCGCAGGTAATGTCAACGATCTCGGAACCAACGCAACGCTCTGGATACGATGTGAACAGGCTTATATTGTAGCAAATGTTGCCTATAATTCCAACTGTTGATATCCGAAATGAATTGTAATGTTGTGACATTGTGTCAATTACTACACGAAATTAGTATATATATAAGTATGTGATGCCCCGTTCCGACCCCTCAACATGTCATCTATCTGCGAACTGTTGATCTGGGCGGTCTCATAAACTCTAGGATAAGAGGCCATAAAGTTCTTGTACTGTGCGTAGTAAAGTAATTGAAGTGAAAGGCTTGTCTTATTATTGACTACGGTACACTGTACTGTAAAGTAAACTCGATACACTGTTTAGAAAGTTTCCATCGAGTAGCACTACTGTGCTTGAATAATTACAGACGGCGTTATTATCGCGTTTTGGTGGTGCAGTTTGACACCATCTCACTTTGACCATCTCTCACCCTCTTTACGTCGATACCTTGTAGTTACAGATTCGGATTGGGGTGAAATATTAAAAATTAATATATTTAAATATTATGCCTAATAATAGGTTTATATTGTTACGAATTCCCAGTTTGGGTTCGGCGATTCAATGCACTTAGAATGAGACAGAATAAAAACAAAGATTTATTTGCAGGAAGTCGAAGTACTACAGCCTACAGATCGTGAGAAACTGACTACAGTGCTTCGAACACACAACCTCTGATTCACAGAAGTACGGAAAAAATCAACACAAAAGAAGACGAACCAAGTCGCACTTAGCACGACATAAATCTCAGCAATTCTCCGAAGAAAATCTCACAGCTAACAGCTGCGCTTTTGACAAGTTCCAGGCACAGCTCAGAACTCAGCACTGGACTACCATAGGACCATAGGACCGTAGAAACATGTGATTAACTGGGTTACCTAGGCCTTCTAACACAGATATTTCATGAGATTGACATCAGAGAACAAAAGTTCCACCGAAAAGAACCCTGGACTCGAGGCTGTATTTATATTTCTTGAGAGTCTGGGGATTTCCACAATGTTCCAGAAAGTTCCAGGCTTGGAAAAGTTGCCCAATTCGGAGATATCTCGCCAAAAATTAGTCGCCCAAAACGTCGCCCACAGGTCAGTATCTCGCCAATTTGGCGAGATACTATAGAAACCCTATGTTAAATGCTCGGTACTGCAGGAATTTAGCTAATACGTCTATTTGCATGAAACAAACGATAATAATGCATTATTTTACAAGCAGAAAAACGATTTTAACTGTAATTTAAGCTAAAGACATACATTAATTTTTAAAATTCGTAACAATATTATTAAAATAATTGTTTATTTTTTAGCCGTGTACTAGATCTATTTAATTATTATAATTTAACTTTGAACCACTTTCGATTTTTGGAACACAATTTTGTTAATTTCGGTTATCTTGAAGCAGCACATCCTTACTAATTTACGAAGCTGGGGGTTTTATTTAAAGGGCAAAATCTAAGTCGAAAGTTTTATTGAAAATTCGACTTCAGTACGAATGAATACGAATGATGTCAACATAGAAATTACGGATGGACTAGAAATACAAACTACAACTCGGGAACTAGAGGAACAAACCTCACAAAACATAGCCTTGGCTCTCATCTTGGCTTTCGTTGGGCTCGAGTCCCGGGATATACGAAAATTTCGACATGCGAAAATGACTTCATCGTGACGTATATTTTAAATAGGGGATAATCCTGACTGGTATAGTTTACTAATATACATCATGAAGAAGCCATTTTCGTCCGGCGAAATTTGTGTACGTGCAAAATGACATCGCCGTGGCATTATATCCTAAATCACCAATAATGTCCATTTGTAAATTTTACAAATGTACATCATGATGGCATCAACTTACTACAGTCCTACCCCGGGGACTCGTCGAATTACGGTACTGGTTTCGATACGAAAAAATTTCTTCGTTACTGGACGTATGCTCGGTACTCGTCGCATATGCTGAAATGTGTTTTAAATGGGTCGAATTACAAAATTTTGTTCAAAACTGTTACCCTGACAAAGCGCTAGCAAGCCAAAATGGGGACTTGTTTACGATGTCGAGCAATGTCTCGCTTCAGAAACATTCTGAAATGTAGGAAGAAGAAAGTTCCTCGAGATAGGTTTGGATTGAAATTTCCTGTGTTTGTAGTGAAACTGAGATTACAACATGGATAGGGGTGATTAAATTACAGAAAAGAGACCACCGTGACTTCTGGAACCAATAAACGACTAGTACAGACATACTTCTGTATGTCCATTCGATACAAATGGGACTAACTCTTTTTCTGAGAGTCATTCAGCGGTATTTAATACCTTACTATCCTACGTTATATTAATTAACCTGGTTTTTGTAGAGAATCCATTGTATGACTTGATGTTGTTGATGGCAGTCGTTTCAGCTGGTTATACTCAGCTGCTCGTCTGACACTACTTAGAGCCCTCTGTAGCACAATCTATCAGCCGGAATTCCACCAAACTTGATAGAGAGACTAAGGACGACATGGGTAAGTGTTTCCCAGGAAAAAATAGTTCCAAAAGTCGCCGACAGGGGAAGATATGGCACTGTTGTTGCCGACACATCCGAGAATTTCCATAAGACGCAATTAAAACATCAAAATGCAAATTCATGACTACGTAGTCGACAACAGCGCCAGTATTTTGGGCTATAAAGATCGAAGCGGAATCTGTTGCGCCATCGCTTTACAGAAGAGAGGGTCATCAGTCGCTTTTTTCCACTTGCATGGCCACCTCGCTCCCCAGATCTAACCCATGTGACTTCTTGGGTTAGATCTGTGGGGTTATTTAAAGTCCAAGGTGAATCTTGGTGAAGTCTCTAACCTGGTGGCCCTAAAGGACAATTTATCCCGGACTGTGATGAACATTCCCAGTGACATGTTACGTTCGGCCGTTGAGAACGTAGTGCTCAGGATGCAATGGGTCGACCACCAGGATGCAGGTCACATTGTAGGAGAGAGACGTGAGTTTGCTGCAGAAAGCGGTGTTGAAGTGAAATTTTTATTCAATTGTCTGATTATTACAACTTTTTCGGTATTCACCCCTTATATTTATAGCACGAAATGCTGGCGCTACTGTCGACTACGTAGTCATGAATTTGAATTTTGTTGTTTAACTTCGTTTTGAGCCTTCTCGGGTTCTTGTGAATTCTCGGGTTCGCCGACAACAGCGCCATATCTTCCCTTATCAGGACTTTTGGAACAAATTATTTTTTCCATGGAAACTCTTTCCCATGTCGTCCTTAGTCCCTCTATCAATTTATGTGAAATTCCGGTTGATAGACTGTGCTACAGATGGCTCTGAGTAGTGTCAGTTTAATAAAAATCACCCTGTATATATATATATATATATATATATATATATATATATATATATATATATATATATATATATATATATATATATATATATATATATATATATATATATATATATATATATATATATATATATATATATATATATATACATATATATATATATATATATATATATATATATATATATATACATATATATATATATATATATATATATATATATATATATATACATATATATATATGTATGTATATATATATATATATATATATACATACATTATATATATATATATATATATATATATATATATATATATATATATATATATATATATATATATATATATATATATATATATATATATATATATATATATATATATATATATATATGTATATACAGTGCTAGATTTCTAGAAATAGAGGTGCCGGGACGGTAACCTCGCGGGAGAGTACCAACAGAGTAATTTGTGATTAAATAAATATTTTTAACTATCGTAAATTTTTTTCCTAAAGAGAGGTACCGGAACGCCGTTTCGGCGCGTTCCGCCTCAAATCTAGCCCTGTATATATATATATATATATATTTGTTGTTGTTGTTTCTAATGCTTCCTGGCGGGACGTATCCCAGACACGGATGCTATAGGCAAGTGGACCGAGGGGTGCGGCTCCGGTTTAGAGTGGCACCACAAGGGTCAGATTCCGACTAAGTCAAGTGTCACCTTCATTTTGACCGAGCACCAAAAAGAGGAGACACCTGGCCGGATCGTACCCTCTACCACCCTCTCTGGCCTCATAGAGGGACTCTCCTGTTTACGGATTTAACATGCCCCTCTGCGGCCTAGGCACGGGAGTATTGAATGTTGATTGTCGGTATTCGAATCGAGCACCCTCGTCGCCGAAAGTGGACGCGTATCCACTAGGCTAGCGCGGGTCCATAGGAAATATAAATGCGCAGTCTGCGTATTCTAAACGCATTGTGATCTTATTTATTCAGGTTTACGAGTGAAGAAATTTCTTATTTAATGAAAACGCCGTAGTTCATTCATACATCTGAATTCTGAAAAATGACTAAATCGCTGTTGACTTTCGAAGAGATAATTTCCCCGTGCTTCTCTCAATAATTTGATTAAAACAAACAACTTATCTCTAAAATGATATAATTTATTACTGTATGCAAGGAAAAGTAACCTTTTAAAGTTTTAAATGCGCAAATATTGACACAATTCAAAGTCAACTGACTGACGTCTCACATAAATAAACATGTAAAAATTCTGCGGTGTATCACTGCACGTTTCCCTTTATTGTAATTAAGGACTCTAGCAAACAGAACACGACGTTAAAGTAAGCTGTTGGATTTGTCTGGCTAAAAATTCAAATAATTTTCACTGCTTAAACACGCAGTTTACATAGATAATTCTTCGAACGTTATAACATCTATCATTTTCTTTATATAAACAAAGCCTTTATATCTTAAAAACGTTTTTCTTTACAACTTATCTCCTTAATATTTAATAATTTCAACTCAATATTTAATAATTGTTTCTTAATATAATAAATATCAAATTGAAGATTAATATAAAACATAATTTCTTAAAATTTAAGCGTTTGTGAAGGTACCATTTCATTATTCTATCCTTCTATTGTGCGGTAAAAAACACTAAAAAGACATGTATAACAATGATACTAAAGGAAGAATCAAGTATTGATGTCAGTTATTGAACAATTATTGAGAAAAAAATACAATTATAATGGACAATTACTGAGAGAAGACTCAAGCAAGAACAATAAATTATCAAAAACAACTATTCGAATTTATTGAAGAAACTGGCAATTACTGAGAACGATAAATTTTTGAGAGAAGAATCGAGTACAAACAATTATTGAGAACAATTATTGACAATAACATAAGAGAAATTGTGAGATTTATAGAGAAGTTAGAAAAATTATTGAAGGACAATTACTGCAAAGAATCAAGTTGGAATAATTATTATGAACTATTATTGACAATAATATAAGTGAAGTTGAGAGATGAATCAAGTTGGAACAATGATTATTCACAATTATTGAAGAAAAATTATTGCGAAGAATCAAGTGAGAAAAATTATTATTAACAATTACTGAACTATTATTGAGAGAAGAATTATTAAGAACAATAATTGAGAATTATGGAGAAAGAGTAACATTTACTGATAACTATTACTGACAATTATTGAGAGAAGACTGAATTAAGTCAATTTGAAATACACACCGACTGCTGTTAAAAATTCCTAGAAGGAAATTTTTAAAAAATGCTCTTTTTTTTCATAGGTATCCACATCGTATAATGGTTCGCCTCATAAAATTCCAGTGAGCTCAGTTTCGAATCCTGCAAAGGCATGGAGCTGAACAGGGAGCAATGTTTGGTCTTCCTACGTTGTGTTTCAATTTAAAAAAAAAAGACTTCAGAGAATGATGAGTGGATATGCAAATTTTGTCATACCAAGAGCCTGCCACGTTAGATAGTTAATTAGTTGAGTTTTTTTATCCAAAGTCCAGACAGGACTAGCTGCGTTAAACACGTGACACTAGCAGAATTATTATGGACATATAAAGTAGCAATTAAATGTAACAAACAACAATGGTGTATGAGGTGATAAGAACACACGTAAATAAAAGTAATAAAACAAATGATATACAAAAAGTGATAATATCAGTCACATATAAAAGGTGGTAGAAACAGTCACAAAAAGTGATAAAAACAGCCAAATGTAAATGAGATAGGAAAATTGATGTAGAACACAAAAACAGTAAAATATAAGTATGGTAAAAATCGTGAGTCATGAAAACAGAAAAGGTTTGGTTTGGAGTGCTACGGTCAAAGTTTTGCTACACGAGGGCTAATTAGACCAGGACCTACAGTTTAAAGCCGATTCCGAACGGCTACAAACATCCAAGCCAACAGTGGGACTCGAACCCACAGGATCTGAACTGAATGCCAGTGCCCTAGCCATTCGGCCATCGCCTAGCATGAAAAGAGAAAAAACTACCTGTAACTACAGCGGTGTTTTCTATGATTGAAGCTCAAATTGAGCTGCTCATGAACTCAAATATTTATCGTTGAATTTTAGTCTTTTTTAGTCATTCATTATTTTAAAGAGAAGGTTCATTTCAACTGTAAAGTACAAAAGCTGATCTCCAACCTGAAAGTTTATCCGATACAATGGAAGTTGAAAATTTCGCTTGCTTTTCATTAAGAAATTCCCTTTATGTGATCCAATATTTTGTATCCGCTGAGATGACGTCCATCTTCATTTAGGGTATAAATCCTCAGGGCGTGAAATAATCTTTGAATTTGTGCTGTACGCAAGGCTTGTTCCGTAAATCATAGATTACGCAACACCAGTCTTACATATCAACCCGGATTTAACTTTAGATTGTCGTGTCGAGGCGCGCGTCGAGATTGTACCGAAATTGCATGACTACATCGAAATTCAATTTCATGACCAGAGCAGTTACATGATTCATCGGCGATCATTTCGATTAAGTAGAAATAGTCCGATTGGGGGACTTTCGTTATAAATGCGAGAGGGAATTAAAATGGAACTATTGCTCTTTATTGAGTCATTTCGAAATCCGCTATTCAATTGGAACTGGATTCCGCTGTTTCAAATATGTAAAACTAATGGTGTTCCCCAAACGCTTTGTTAACAATCCATCGAAAGAAAAGTGTTCGGAAATTTTTTCAGGAGAAGGGTTGATGTATCAGAAATTTGGAGTTCAGCTAACCTTTAGCTATGGCGGCCCATTTTTCCAATTCCCTGTTTAGAACGGGAAATTTCAAACCCCATTCATAAGAACGGCCATTAACGGGGTTATACAAACACACACACACACACACGCACATATATATAGTATATAAGTATATATGCATATATATATATATATCTGTAGGTATAGTATATAAGAATATATGCATATATATATATATATATATATATATCTGTAGGTATAGTATATAAGAATATATGCATATATACATATATATGCATATATAACCATATATATATACATATTCATATTTAAGCAAACAAACACACACACACACACACACACACACACACACACACACACACACACACACACACATATATATATATATATATATATATCTGTCGGTATAGTATATAAGAATATATGCATATATACATATATATGCATATATAACCGTATATATATACATATTCATATTTAAGCAAACAAACACACACACACACACTCACACACACACACACACACACACACACACACACACACACACACACATATATATATATATATATATATATATATATATATATATATATATATATATATATATATATATATATATATATATATATATACCGTATTCTTGGGATACATGTTATCCCACCCCTTAAAGTAAAGGTTAATATTTTGCAATACGAGTAAAGTGCAAAATAGTCACTATGCAAGAGCTGAGATTTAAGAAATATATATCTTCAGCTTACAGGTTGTTTAGGTTGCGGATACTTATATTTCACCCTTGTTATGCGCTCTTCGGCAAGACATAACGGAGGGAAAGAAAGGAAATAATTTCTAATGCGGAATTACTTTACATTTTAACAGGTAACAGACGAAGTAGAGCCATCCAGACCACAGCTTCTACATTAGTGGTTACACTGACTACAAGATATCAGGTTCACTATGTTAATAATTTCCTCCTTACATTAATTAATTTTCTTTTCGCGAAAGGTTATTTAAAACGCTTTGTAAGAGATAACTATGTTCTGCATATGTTTAATGAAAACGATCGAATTTATATTTTTTAAATTCTTTGTTTTCATCATTATAAAATAAAACTACCCGAGCAGGCGAAATTGGCATAATTGTAACTTTTATGAACAACTAGCATGCCCCCAAAACAAAAAAAATATATTTATAATAAATACAACGGTCAGTGTATGCAATTGGTGTAAAAGAAACAAGATATATATTTATAAAAAGATCGTATCGGATATTTTTATAGACAAAATAATGTAGAAAAAATATAATTAAATCTAATAGAACATACTAAAGAATTTAGTGCAGTTAATATAGTAAAGTTCGAGAAACATTTCTTTTACTGTATTTTAATATTTTTTTGGATAATGTTCAATCGTCTGCCGCATTAGAAAGAAAAAGTAATAATTTTTTGTCAATTTATTTCGTTGTTATGCACGTGACGCAAAATTAATTTAAAGTATCACAAAAAGAAAAGAAACCGCGTGATCAGCATATAATAAATTAAATTCTAAAAATGAATCTTTAAAAATTCACCGAAAATCAGAAAAGGGAGGTAAAGATTCGAAAAAGATGTCATTTTAAAGAAATTTTTATGATCTTTCTTGAGATATAAATTTTATAAAACCTCAGATTATTATTTTAAATGCAAACTTTAAAAAAGTTACAAAAACAGCTAAAATTTTAATTTAAAAAAATCTAAGAAGAATTTTTCAAAAATCTTTCTTTGTGGACCCCTACACTATAAGAAGAATCGCCATGCAAAATGTCAGCCTTTTAGGTCCAGCGGTTTGGTCTGTGCGTTATCTGTCAGTCAGTCAGTTACGTAACTGTTTTATATATATAAATAACCGAATCAAATTAGCAATGAACCGAAGAAAATTGGCCGTAACTTTACTCTTATCAAAAATGATATGTCCTAAAAGGGGTCCAGATTTTTCGTAAAATAAAAATATCGACTGCACTCGACAAAGTAAGATCTTTCTAACAAAGCTTTCCAAAATGAGACTCTAAGCTTATTGGAACATAAACTACTTTCTATAATTGTATCTTCATCTATCATTTAATGATCTTGCACTTCAGTTTTGGTCGTTATATATACCAGATTCTAAAATTATGAGCAGATGGATGGAAATTGAAATCACCACAAAGAAAAAAAACACACAGCAAACTTACATATATATCTGTAAATAAATATCTCTCTACACATAGTCTCAAATACTCACTTGCAGAAGCTCACTAACTTTCAGTAACACTATTATGAAATATGAAAAATTTCAACACAGGTGACACACTAAATATGTAAATAAAGATATAGAAGCATTTCTTTAAAGCTCCTGTTTCAAATAAATATTACAAAAAAAAATAACTCCATAACATTTTGTAAGCTATTTTCATTGGTATGAATTGCATATTGCAACGTTTCATTGGACGGTGTTTGTGAATAACGACTCCAGATGACAATTTAATTTCTTTACTGTCTTATACAGGGCACACATTCTACAAATAGTCTTTTAGAACTGCAGTGAAATTCGACAAAAGACTTCCGATCTGGCCCAACACACAGGCACAATTAAAGACCTACAGTTAACACAAAACAACCAAGCTTCATCCGAGACCTCAACTGAAAAAAAAAAAACACTTCAGAGTCGAGTTGAGCATGCTTATAAACTCTTTGGCGTAGCATTCCCGATTGGACTAGAAATAAAACATCTATAATTTCGATGACAACGCCACCTAAGGGAAATATGATTGGTTCTCTAGACACTCAAAAGGTCTCCAAATGTCTAGCCAAAGATCACCACCGTTAAGAAAATTTCGCTAAAGAGTCATCTATCAAAATCTAAAGCACCATAACTAGTACACAAACGGTATTTAACACAAAATAAACCTTAAGGAGAAATAAAGAATATATATAAATGTTTAGAAATATTTACAGCTCTTGTGAAACCAGCTATTATAAACTTTTTCCCAGCTATTATAAACTTTTAAATTATTTACCACTTCAAAACCGATACTATATCAATTTCTTACACTTTATAAAACAAAAAAATAAAATAAATAGGCATATAAGTTTCCTCACATCGTTTCCAATTTGAAATCTTACAGTGAAAAATTGCTTTGATAAAATTTAGTTTGACTGGAAGTGCAGACCGCATGCTAAAGAAACATTTATGAAACAGAATGCGAAAAAAAAAACAGTGTAGATGACGCTTTTCCATACAAAAGATGGGAGACAATTCAAACTTAAAGAATTTTTTTTATATTTGAAAAAGTTCCAATGTAAATTTAAAATTTACATTGGAACGTATATATATATATATATATATATATATATATATATATATATATATATATATATATATATATATATATATATATATATATATATATATATATATATACAGGGTGTTTCATAATGAATGGGACAAAAAGAAAGCAAACCTGTGAACGCTGTAATTACTTTATTTTGATAAATCAAATTTACAGTGAAACTATAGTTATCCAAGTTTCTATAGATGTTCTATGTGTGCCCTCCGGTGACACGATAAATATCTATGCGTTATTCCAGTTCCTGCCACACTCGTGATAGAATATCATTTTTTAATGATTCGAGCACTTCAGTTATCCGCTGCTTCAGTTGCTGTAAGCCCTTGGGAAATGGAGGCATGAACACTTTGTCTTTAACAAAACCCCATAGGAAAAAATCGCAAGGGCTTAGATCTGGTGACCTCGGTGGCCAACAAAGCAATGGCATATCGTTTGACCCAGCACGGCCAATCCAGCAATGAGGTAGACTGTCGTTTAAGTACTGACGTACGTTTTTATGCTAATGTGCACCGTCTTGCACCGTCTTGCTGCAGAATGAAGCCGGGAACCAGTACCTCCAACTGAGGGAACGATAAACGAAAATGTTTTGGCGTATTCCAAAACACAATGCGTTTTCTCCTGCACGGATGGCGCCATTTCGATTAACAGTGCATCTAATGTGGATTTCGTAACCAGAAGATTTTTCGCTGTTGCCAGATAAAACTTGTATAATTGTAGTTTCAGAATTAATTTGTTTTGGCTAAATAAATGAATTACACAATTTGTACTATGCTATTATTTTTGTCCCATTCAATATGAAACACCCTGTATGTATATATATACAGTCGAACTCCGTTGTAATGAACTTCAAGGGGCCAAGGGTTTTGTTCGCTAAATCCGTTAAATCTTAAAAATTGTTTTGATAAAATTTAGTTTGACTGAAAGTGCAGACCGCATACGAAGGAAAAATCTATGAAACAGAATGCGCAAAAAGTATAAATGAAGCTTTTCATAAACCCGACTTCTTCCTACAACCGTTCTTTCAAAGGTCAAAAGTAATAAAATTTTCTTTTTCTGTTTTACTTCGACACCTTCTTTTAAAAAAGTTTCTCGTACAGCCATTTATCTGAAAGAACAAGTATGATTTCCCTTTTTTTATTATTATTATTAATTTTTGGCGAAAACGTCAGGGGACGATCGATTGGATCGACAAAAAAATGGGCAAAGATTTTTCGGCTTTGAAATTTACTTTATCTCCGTATAGAAAAGAGATGAATTTGCGAAAAGTTTTCTGTTATTAGCGGACAAAATCTAAGAAGCAGGAGGATGTTTTATCACAAAAGAGGGGTCAGAATTTACATCTAAGGAATTTTCTGTGTTTGAAAAAGTATCAGTTTAAATTTTAAATATTTCATTAATTAAATGGAGCTTATATTATGTATATATATACACACACGCACGCGCACTCACACACACACACACACATACACACACATATATATATATATATATATATATATGTATATATATATATATATATATATATATATATATATATATATATATATATATATATATATATATATATATATACATATACACAGTGGAACCCCGATTTTACGTTTTTCATGGGATCAACGGTAAAAAACGTACGAAACGGGAAAACGTAATCTAAAACATAATCTAAGCATAGTATAGGCAATTTTCATGGACCAGCAGAAAATGACGTATGAAGCGGGATAACGTACGAAACGGACAACGTAAAATCGGGGTTCTACGGTATATATATATATATATATATATACAGGATTCTCACTTATATCCGTTACACCTCCCTTAACTTCTAAACGATGACAGCTTAGGCTATAAATTTGGGGTCTAGGTATAGTAAAAAGGCTAAGCGCTACTCGATGAGACAACTTACAACGCCATCTATCGGCAGATTTTGGAATGAGCGTTTTTATCTCAAAAACGGTACGAGATACGGGGGAAAAAGTTGTTCAGCATCATCGATTTAGTAAGAAAAGACACCTCGCGCACATTAATACTCAAAACAGAATGTAGACTGGAGTATTTCGAAAAAGGTTTATAGCATCCGAAAGGTTGCTTTTGAAGTCTATGAGTTGAACGTCTATGAACTGCTACCGGTGCACGTATTGGTATAATGATGTAATTAACTGTCTTCTGCTGTTCCAATACTAAAATATCCACCCCAAATTATCTGTCAACATCATTTATCAGAGACAGCTACGTCAACAATCTTAATTAACTCCTTATAAATTTAGCTGCTGAAATAAGGCAAAGTAATATCCTTATTCAGCTAATGGATTCAACCTTTACTCAATGTTTTTGCGTTACCTCATTGGAGAATTCGATGTATGTTCGTTAAACCAAAATTTCTATAAAAGGTTATATATATATATATATATATATATATATATATATATATATATATATTAAGCAATCGGTGTATTTTCGTTAGATCAAAGGATCTTTAAAAGGTTTTATAAATCAAAGTGTAATAAAACCAAGTTTAAAGTAGAGACTGACACAGAGAATAAATTAAAAAAAATTATGTTTTATGCTTTGTATAATCAATAGTATTTGGTCTTTTACGTTATTTGAAACAAAATTGGATGTTATAGTAGAAAAAGTATTCTGACGATTTAAGACTCGATCCATCACTAATGATTAAAAGGTTGGAAATATGTTGAATGCCATTCGTAAATCAAATGAAATTTAGAGGAAACTGACTCATGAAAGCACGCATTTAAAAAAATGAGTTAAAATACCTCAAGGGAATATTGATTTTATGCTATAATAGAGATCAGTCTTTTTTACTTATCTCTGTAATTGTAAGTAAGCAAACAAGTAAGCATGCAAGCAAGCCAGCCAGCCAGCCAGCCAGTCAGTGTGTGTGTGTGTTTGTGTGTTTGTGTTTGTTTGTTTTATTAAATGATACATAAAATTAGTATGCAGGTTTGTGTATGAAATAATACCGTAAATAAATAGATAGATAAATAGGTAAATAAATAAATTTATTTATATATGTATGATTCTTTGTTTCTTTATTTTTTTTGCCTTTATTTTATGTAGTTGTTGGAGTTACATGGTCAAAGACTTTATATCGGGTTACTCTATACAGGCCCTATTGGATTTGCCATCCTCCATGTTAACCTCTGGAGAAAATGTGTATACTACTGACAGCTTCTTAAATGTCGATCATCCAATAAAAAGGGTATTTTCAGATAGCTTCAACTTTTCTGCACTTTGCAACAGGATCCATTTGATAAATGGCATCCTCTAAAGGAATCGATGAGCTTTTAGAACACGCTAGATTAGATTTTTCCGCCAAATTATTTCAAATTTAAAATATTATTGGCATTTTAAAAAAATACCTCAAAGTGTAAAATTTCTTTCTCTATTACGGAATTCAATTTTTCGGAAATAAATTTTTCCCTCCAAGTCGACAATCCTTGGCTTAATTTTCTGCATTCTTTTAGGTTAACGTGGAGGTGAGCGAATCCAATTATATTAGTGCAAAGCAATTGTGATCCAATTGTGACCCAATGTTCAGCACATTAAAAAGTCTTAAATGACTCCCTTATCAGTAAAAATTAATATAAAAATAAAAATGCTGTTAAAAAATTAATGAAGTGAAGTGAAATGGAAAGGGGGGAAAAGGAAAAAAAATATTATAATAAAGAAATACAGGAATCACCGAGTTTTGAATCCCGGAAGAATGGTCAAAAAACGCGAGTGAAATGACAGCAGCACAGTGGGATATTATCAGAATCATTAAAGAGAAAAAAATACCTTCGTACAATTTTAAGCTATACAGCCATTATGGCTACTCTAAAACCTTTAATGTATTATCAGGATCGAGTGGAGTTATTTAATCCAAATAACTCTTCCACTAAATAGTCAAACAATGCGGATATCTTATTTCATCCTCTACCGGCTCCAACATTCCTGTCAACCTGCCCAAATTGTCGAACCTGGTCTTCTCCTTGAACCCTATTAAACCCAAGAATAGTAAGAAATAAATTTCGCTCCTTTCTAACGATTCAGAAGCGATGCGGAGAATGCCCGACTCTTCTTTTTTTCTGCTCACTGTAAATTTTTCACTTAGCCGGTTACTTGACGAGAGAAGCGCAAAGAAAACTAATTTTTAACCAAGAATAAAATAATGTTACGAAATGTCGATGGATTGGCTATTCGAGATATTGGCTTGTAAAGATTAAACTTGCGAACTTAGATTATTTTGTCAGTGCCCACAAACATGAAATGTATTTAACCTTTTTCTTACGGGGTGGGATAGCATGTATTCCAAGAATACGTGATCATTAATGAATATATATATATATATATATATATATATATATATATATATATATATATATATATATATATAACACCCTTAATGGCCGTTCTTACAGAGGGGATATAAAATTTCCCGTTCTAAAATGGGCATCGGAAAAATGGGCCCCGTAAGCTAAAGGTTAAGGGGCAGTATACCTCTGACTTCCGTAAAATGTTAGAAAATATCTACAAAGATTTGCTCATTTGCAACAAATGAACCAAAGAAGTAAATTGGATGAAAATTTTTTGACTCTTAGATAAAATATAATGTTTTGCAACAAAAATATAAGATTGATGTAAAATAATTCAATTAATTAAGAAAACTTAAGTAACACGTTGGTTTCCCATTTTCTTAATGACCACGTGTCACTGCTCGCGTGATAAATCATGTTAATTTTAATTTATTAACACGAAACACACTTTAATTTAAAGAAGGGGGTCCAGAACACAAAATTGTTCGAATTTTCGAAAAATTTTTTATTGCATTACAAATTTTTGTGTTCTTTTGCGCTTAAAATGACGTTTAAATCATGTTTCTATCTTAACAAGAGAAATTATTATTTTTTTTTCAACATTCTAATAGTAGCCAATAGTTATTTAAACCTGTAAGTGCGTTTTTCTGCATGATGGGTTTCTTCCCCATTTCTCGTCTATAAATTGCTATAAGTCAAGAACCGTTAAAGATAAATGATTGAAACTTGTAACATGTCTTTTTCAACTATTTTACTTTAATTTTGATTCAGCAAATTTGAAAAAATATTTACTTTGGAAAATATGATTTTTTAAAAATAAGTTACATAATGTTTTTCGTAATTTTTAATCTAAAATTTTTTAATTTTTTTAAAAATTAATATTTTAAAAAATGGTGAATCAAAATTAAAATATATATATTTCTGTTTAATTAAATGAAAAAATTTTGAAATTCTACAAATAATATTTCGAGTTATAACGATTTCAAATTGCTCCACTTTTATTAAAAAATTTAAATTTAAAAATTTTTTTAAAACTTTTTGAGAAGTTTTATGGTGTGATTTTGTTTACAAATTATATGGTTAACCATCAGAAAACAATTCAAAATTTTAACTCAATAAATAAAAATTTTTTCAAAATGTGTCCTGGACCCCCTTAAAGAAACCATTTAGATTAACATATTCACTTAAAATCTTTTAATGACCTTCATTTTTTATTTATAATCAACAATTAATTTTAAAAACAACAGAAATTTTCTCGTAAAGCCTATTGTAAAAGTTTTAATACCTTAGTTTTTAAGTCATTTTCTGTAAAAGGTTAACATTTATGTGTGTAGAAAATTTCAAGCATTTATCTCAACGTTTTTGAGATATACGTGCAAAGTCAGAAAATCATATTTTGAGATAAAATCATGTAGGGGTTAAAATTTTGTCTAAAAATACCTAATTGAATGTTCACAATTATTTTGATATCCTATGATGCCATTGTCGTATCACAAAAGAAGTGATACCGAGTTGTTCAGAATAAATCCGAGTTTCAATTAATATAAAAAACAAAGAAATCGATTATTTACCACTTTAAAGATAGCGTAACAGATTAAAATGTTTTATTATCTATTTGCCTGAATTTTATTCCCAAAAATTTGAACCAAACAATTGGAAATACATTTCTTCTAGTATTTCTTTTCCCGTATGAAGCATAAAATAAACTTTCAAAATACATTTATTTATATTTACTTATGATAGATTTATAGATCTAAGAAATGAGTTGTTTGCCTCTGAGCATCATCAGTTTGGATATATCTAAACGTTTATCATCCGGATATAAAAAAGAAAATTTCTTTTAACTATAAAAGATTTATATTTTGATCATTAAAACCGGCATTTACCGGTATTTTTTTTATTTTGTTCAAAATTTATCCTTATTTCTCTCTAATGCTTTACATCAAAAACATTCTTAACTTTTGATTAAAAAACAAGGAAAAAACTACATCTGATATATTCGTATAGGGGGTACATGCAGTTTAAATCAATAATTCTTTATCTTACTGATGTATTAAACATACCCCATTAAAAGTGAAACCGATCAATATATATATATATATATATATATATATATATATATATATATATATATATATATATATATATATATATATATATATATATATATATATATATATATATATATATAAAGATAGAGGGGGTACAAAGTATAAATACATATATACATACATATATACTATTATCTTTATTTATACTCGGGAGAAATTAGAACTGAGTTTGAAAACTTTCTAAAATATATGCCAGCCGCTGAAGACCATTAACTTTAGACGTTGTCTTGTTTAAGGGGCACCATATATTTTGTAGATTTTATGTACGAAGTTCTAGGATGGCGTTCAACTATCTTCACAAGTTACGCATCTTTGAAATAAAGGGAACCTGATGCACAAATACATCTATTTCTTTTGGGGGACAAGGCACCTTCCACATCGAAGGTTTTTAATTTTCAATTTTTAACACTATACACAGAATGAAAATAATTAATATTATTTTTTATTAGATTGAAGACCCTTAGAATTCGAAATAAGAATTTTTTTTAAATATTAAATAAGAATTTTTTAAAAATATTTTAAAAAATGCTAGCATTTTTCAAAACGCATATCATTTAACAACATAATTTCTTTAATAACTCTACCATACATATATAAAAAAAAATTATGCCTTGAATTTATTTTGTATGAAACAAAAGCCATATTTTTGATCTGCCTGTTTTTTTATGTTTTAGCGTGTTATTACTTTTTTTTTCATTGTCTATAAATTTAAAAAATATTTCTGGTTTCAGAGCAATAATCAAAATTTTATGATAAACCCTTCACTTATCAATTCTCAAATATTTGGAAGAAATCAGATGAAAAGTACTGCGTGTGGAGCATTTAGATAAATAGGTCTTGTTCTTGTACAAAATACGTATTTGAAAATTCTGTGAGATGTGTTGCAGCTATTCACGTAATTTATTCACTGGGTTAGGGCGTCACACCGCAAGAGAATGCGCCACCACACACATCCTCACCCACCAAATTACGGTTTGAGGAACACTCGTAGAAGATTTGGAACACGAAACGGCCCCCTCGTTCACCAGATCCTAAGGATTTTCAAAAATTTTGCCATACAATGTTCCGTCCTAACCAGAGATCCACTTTCTAAGAATATTATGGAATTTTACACTGCTCTTAAGGAGCCAAGGTATACATTGTCTACTGAGTGAGTCCATGAACGTGCCTGTAGTCGTACGATCCAGAAGTGAAACTATCAGGTATTAGACAGGTATGCCAGCTTTTCTGGCGCGCGCGCACACACACACACACACACACACATATATATATATATATATATATATATGGTAATCGAGGTACACATCATGGGCAGAAACAGCAAGAATACCAGAAAACAACGTGAGGTGGCGCTACGACTCACCTATGGCCAATGAAAAATAAGCGCACAGAACATTTTGAATTCGAACTCTAAAGGACCGCTTTTCGAGAGAACTCTCGGTGGTGTTTGCATACACTGGACCAGAGAGAATATGTTCGGTCAAATTGGCTTTGTTTATGTCTATGGACATATAGTATGATATGTGTACGTCCCACGGAAGGAAATACTACGTTTGTTGAGTAGTACACATTATCTACTCTACTGATGTTTAGTTGGGTAACATTTATATGGAGTATAAAGTGGGAAAGTTATTTACATTCTAACGTCCTCGTAGTTGAAAGTAACCACTCGAGAGACAGAATTATTTAAACATACAGCTTGTATTTCAAAATCCACATATTTGCAAATATGTACAATGTGGGGAGAAACTATTCTATTCTGCATCTTACAGATTTCTCTAAAACATTCCCAAAGACGAACCGCACCGATCAGCACCTGGATAAGAGACTTCACCTATAAGCGCTGATCCCTTTATTCTGGCTGCTGGCCCTCTCTCCGGCTTTCTCGCACCCTGTTGCCATGCGCCCCTATCTATCTGTTGGTTTTGCGGCGGTTTCCCACGCTTTCGGCGGCTATAGACGGAAGGTCATCATTTCAGCTCTTCATCTCGGTGGGGCAAGCGCCGGCTAGTCTGCCGGATTCTAAGGTCTGACTAGGGGGGGCAGTGCCAATCCGTCTTCCTCATTGTGATTCGCGTCTCGTTAAACAGTGAAGCGAGACGGGGTTGTTTTCTTCCATACTGTAATGGAATCGTTAGTTGAATTCAGCTAGATATATAAAAGCCAACTTATAGAGCAGTAGCCCAGAAGCTTGCATTTTCCCTGGTAATTAAACGTGGCCACCTCAGCTACTCGGAACAGGTCTTCCAAGAAAAGAGAGCTATGGTTCGGGGTGATCTCTTCTCAGGAAAGAGGAATCTACGACGTAACAATATATATACAACAAATACGTGCGGGAGTGTTTAGAGTCCTGTTCACGCAATAACCAAATGCTCAGTCCCCCGCAGTTCGACATTTACACCAGCACGAAATAAAATGAGTTTCCTTTGTCCTCAGGATCAATCTTGCTGCAATATGTCCAGCGACAGCTAGGCGCCACACAGAAACGGAAGTCATCACATGATCACATGAGGGGGAAAGATAATATTAAAGGTAGAACTTTAATGAAATAGATTATATATATATACACTCATGGACAAAAAAATTAGCGCACCAATAAGGAGTCGTCAAAATGAAACGAAATTTTACATACGTAATGACTACTTTGATATAAGTAAATGATAAGAAAATCAAAGAAAAAGGATAATTTATTTCAGAGACTGTACAGAAAAGGCAGGATTGAAGCGTTCACCACGGGCTCTCCACACACGAACACGATTGTCATCACTGCCGAGATTGAATCTGGATTCGTCGTTAAAGACGACCTGGTTCCATTCCGCTGCAGTCCAGTTTCCTCGTGCGCGGCAAAACTCCAAACGGAGGCGTCGATGGGTGGGCGTCAAGGACAGCACACGTAATGGGCGCCGCGATACAAACTGTCCTTCAGCCAGGCGCCTTCGTATGGTTTGAGAAGACAAAGAGGTCCCTAGTGAAGGTGCTACCTGTGCCTGGATGGCGGCCGATGAAGCAGTTGGCTGTACGCGTGCATTTCTTACAATGTGGAGGTCTTCTCGACGACTGGTCTGTCGAGGGCGTCCTGAGCCTGGTCTTCGTGTACATGACATCTCTCGGGTCCACTGGTCCCAACACCTCCTCACAACACAATCAGAGCGGCCTAATTGACGAGCTACTCGCCTACCTGACCACCCAGCTTCCATCATCCCGACGATTCTCCCCCTCTCAAACTGCGACAACTGCTTATATTGTCTTCGAACACGGCGTAATGGCATGTCTATCTCAGCTCTTCCTTTGTAAATGATTCAGCACACTCAAACAAGCTTTGGTTACCTGTTTTATACTCCACAGAGTACGATGTTCAACGCCCTCTACCGGCTATTCGTAATGCGCAATCACGCTGCATTTCTAATCATTTGCATATCTCCCCGACATGTACCTTCATTGTAAGTTTCGTTACGATCCCGCAATTATTTCTTGGTGCGCTAATTTTTTTGTCCATGAGTGTATATATATATATATATATATATATATATATATATATATATATATATATATATATTTATTTATATATATATATATATATATATATATATATACTTACACAGAGATAGAAAATGATGCGAATTTGATAATAAAGCTAAAACTCCAGTAGAAATGAAGTGCATCTGATCAGAGCTTTTCAATATTCAGATGCAGTCGAATGGCTAGACATTTTACATGTAGGTGGTTTTAAATTGCAACCGATCCTCCTATTTCTTTACACGATAAATATTATTGATCTCATAATCAAATATCGAAACTAGACTTGCGCCTACCGCGTCGACTGTGTTATAAATGTCTTATTCTGCCGGGAAATATCACTGCAGCATTAAGTCACGTTGAGTACATTCATAATTATAGTTCCAATGGGTGGCATTGATTGAAAAATTGATTTAAACTCATCACCATCTTAAGAATATCCCATACACTTCGACAGTTCATTTTTCTTACAAGAGTGCACCATCCAACCTCGATTGGCTCGGAGGCCCATGATAATATATATACGATCGCCAGTTCGATGTATTAGGTCCGTTCTCGGAGTTAATCTCGTCGGTTGCTTTATCGGATAAGCTATCTCCCCCATTTCCTTCCAGCATGACTCTATCATAATATTGCCCCGCTATCTCGAGAACCTCTCCCCATTTCGTCCCTTTTTTTACGACGTATCAGCTTCGATTAGAACCTTTGAGATGTCGACGTAAGGGTTTGTAATATATATTGTCTTCTTCGGTATATACTTCTCAAAGACCCCCAATATATATATATATATATAATGATGCCACATGACGTAGTGGAGAGATACACACATAAGGAGCTCATATACACACTTTATATCCATTAAACTGCTTTATCTATTCAGGACACACGATGACGGCATTATTCAGCAGACATTAAAGCACAGGTAACTTTACAGCAGGAACACACAAACCATAACAGCCACCGGACCTGCCGGAGCTTGAGAATAAAGACTTTACATCGTCGGACAGTAGCAGAAACAGGACGCGGACAATGGGCAGAAGGCCTAGGGAACAGCAAGTAAACCAGAAGAGAGCGCGAAACTCCTCTGCTCAACGTTATGTACTAAGTGTTTTCTGATTGTGATGCTAGACGTTTAAAATTCTTTAATTGGCTACCCACTAACATCTGACCCAACCATGTGGTCATGGCTAATACGCCCGGGGTTCCGAACATGCGATGCATGACGAAATATAGACGCATGGTTTGCGATATCGCGCGCTCTGACTCAACTCTGGATCATGCTCATGTTACTGTGCTCTGTTTGTAAGTAAGTAATCTTTAATGGTAAGTGCGTGCATTAAGAGATAATATAGCTAGTCAATTAATCTCTTTCTAGGTCGCAATTTGGAATAGCGGCTGTCCTTTATTGAGAGGATAATTTATAATACGCGTTAGGTTTTCTTAGACAATTAATAATGGTGGGGTGAATGGTGGGGCGTTATCGGTATATATATATATATATATATATATATATATATATATATATATATATATATATGTGTGTGTGTGTGTGTGTGTGTGTGTGTGTGTGTGTGTGTGTGCGCGTGTGCGTCTGCGTGTGTGTGTGTGTGTGTGTGTGTGTGTGTGTGTGTGTGTGTGTGTGTGTGTATATGTTGGTGTTGGAGAAGCTTTGACGCCCTTTACTAGATCCTCAGTACACCAAGTTTAGTCCATCTAGTAGCAGTCGTTGGCCGGAATATTAATCTTTCAGGGTGCAGTCAGTCATCATATTTCAGTCAATGTGGTCCGAGAGGCATAAAATACATTCTTTAAACTTTTCGATACATTTTTATTTCTTCACATAAAAACTCCCAGCTCCATACGTAATCCTATTATTTAATTGATTATCCATAATGCCTAAACTTCTATAATTTTGAATTCCTTACTTCATTCAATCTCTTATGCCATCAAACTGCCCCCTCATTCGTCGAAGCCTACATCGTCTCTGTTCTTATTCCTTCATCCGCAATGCGACAAAATAAAGTGCTTAACTTGCATAGAACTCCCTGGAACATTCTTCTGCTTAGCTTGCAGAAAGAACCCGCCCGAATTTCCGCTTAACACCTATTCTATAAATTGCTTCACTGTCATTCATTTCGATACTTCCTCGTCGCAATGCCACGCTGTTTTATTAAATGTAGATAATTCCGGCGTTTAACGTTTAAAACTCAGATTTCCCCCGAATGCCCCCGTTTTATCCCCCTTAAATCATCATACCCATAAAAATCCTTAACATATATATATATATATATATATATATATATATATATATATATATATATATATATATATATATATATATACACTCAAGAGCCAAAACATTATGACCACCCCTACATTTTGCAATGAATTCGCCTGGATGACGTGGAAGGCACGTTATCAGGTGGAAGTGGTATTTAACTGCTGCTGGAGAGTCTGAAGAATCATTCTTTCACTTACTTCTGTGTGTGATGGGAAAGGCTGCGGATCTAAGAGACTTTGATAGAGGGCAGATTGTAATGGCTCGAAGGCTCGGAACAAGTATTTCCGAAACTGCACGACTCGTGGGTTGTTCGCGACCTACAGTTGTTAGTACTTACGCAAAGTGGATGAATGACGGTGAAACCAGCAGTAGACGACATGGTGTTGGACGTCCACACGCTATCAAAGGAAAAGGTCGTCGGAGACTGTCTCGCATGGTGAAGCAAAACCGGAGCCAGACAGTGACTCAGCTGACAGCCCAATACAATGCAGGGCCAAGTAGAATAGTATCGCAGCACACTGTTCAGCGGACACTGTTGGATATGGGGCTACGCAGCAAACGTCCCACTCGTGTGCCTTTGCTGACCAAGCGTCATCGCCAACTGCGCCTGCGCTGGGCCCGGGAACATCGTGACTGGTCCATGGATCAATGGGAGGGAGTTGCTTGGTCAGATGAATCACGGTTTGTCATTCATCACGCCTATGGCCGTGTCAGGATACGCCGTCTTCCAGGCAAACTGTTGCTCCCTCAATGTACAGTAGGTCATACACAGGCCGGTGGTGGCTGTATTATGCTTTGGGGGACGTTCTCTTGGGCGTCTCTGGGATCCGTGGTTGTGGTAGAGCAGACCATGAATGCTACAGGGTATCTGAACATCATTGCGGACCAGTTGCACCCTTACATGGCCTCTGTTTTTCCAGCTGGAAATGGAATGTTCCAACAGGACAACGCCCCGTGTCACAAGGCTAAAATTGTGTTGGAGTGGTTCCAGGAACATGATGCTGAATTCCAGTTAATGTCCTGGCCGCCTAACTCACCGGATCTCAATCCGATAGAACACATTTGGGATGTCATGGGACGGCAGCTCAGAGTTCAAAGACCACCAATTTGCAATATCTCGGATTTGCGTGACCGTTGCTTAAACATCTGGTACAATCTGTCTCCGGCCTTCTACCAAGGACTTGTGGCATCCATGCCAAGGCGGGTTGAAGCTGTGTTGCGCGCCAAAGGTGGGCCAACTCGTTATTGACAGGTGGTCATAATGTTTTGGCTCTTGAGCGTATATATTTCAAGAGAACCCATATTGATACATTAAAAGTAAGAACATCTTCCATATAAAAAAAAATAAATTAAGAACATATTTTCGGTAAATTTACATTAGAGCATACGAAAACTTAACGTTATACTGTGGTAATACAAAATACACCAGTAACAGAAAATCTATGCATTTAATCTGTAAAAGATAATGGTATTATATTCAAAAGTCAAAAGGAATAAATTATTAAAATTATAATCTTATAAAGTTCTTCATTTTGAAGGCTCTACGTCGGGCACTCTACTAAGAATAGTTTGGCAAGACAGCGAAGGTATTGATTCAATTAAGTGGAGGCAAATAATGAAATTCTCATTAGTTCTAGACTTGAAGAATCATGAACTAGTAGCTTCAGCTCATGTACTAAAAAGTTAGTAGAGGCTGCGTTATTAATTGAATTGAGTTTTCAAGTTTATTAAAACTTTCAAAAAATATTTTTTCTGGGAATTATATTAAAACCAAACTTACTGTGTCAAAGAATTATAAATATCTATGGATCTTATATTTTGTTTTGATTAAAAAATGGATTTTTCTAATTATATACAACAAATCTGTGTATTGTATTTGTATTGCGTAAGTTAAATGAGTCACTCTTGGTACCTGTGAAGGATCTAATATTTCTAAACTCTCTAATTTTGTGGCGAGCACATTGACACACGCACACAGGCACACACACACAAGCTTGTAAGGGCTTTAATATCAATTTCGCTCAATTCTATGCAGTTTTCTCCCTGTGTAAGTATATATATGTGTATGCATATACATTAGACATATACACATATATACATACTAAGAAACATATATTTCCAATCTATGACTATAACTGTCGACCTAAAATGGCAACATTCCGAGAGAGTTGCAATCGCCTTCCCATCACGTCCCAAATGTGCTCATGAGGGAGAGATCAAGCGACCAATGTGGCCAATGAAATATTCGGCAAGCTTGAAACAATTCATACGAACACGTGCCGATTGCAACCGGACATTATGTTGTTGAAAACAATCGTTGTTCAGAGCTAATTGTCTACCTGTTGATTTGAAAAAATATTAACAAATTATCTGATACAACAATCAAAAGCCAAAATGGCGATATGGGGCAAGTTGGCCTATTTAATCCGATGCCCAGAGGCCTAATATGCCGCGGAGTCCAAGAACTTGTTTTCTACATTCATAAGCCTATAAAAGTCAATAAAATTGTTATTAAATCAGGAGAAGATTGGATTCAATGTACCAGGTGCAATCGTCGGGAACATGAATCGTGTGTCACTGGGGACACGATATTTTACGTTTGCATTCATTGTGATCACGAGACAGATTGATGAAGGCAGTAGTTAAATTGGATAAAATATCTTTTCTTATCCTTTGCGTCTTTTATATAACATAATAAAATTGCATTTGATATTTTATGGGCTCTTTCATTTCCGTTGGTAATCCGAAAATCAAATCAACCTAGAGATCCAACCTGCCCCGTTGGATGGGGCAAGTTAGCCCAGTGACTGGATGTCCTGCTGAGCTTCCTATAGAAGCTATTAATTAATATTTTTCAAATTTTCTCATACGTGGTTATGCTTTAAGGAGTGCTGATTGTACAAACTAAAAAAATTAGAAATTTTAATAAAATATTTTTTAAAAAAGTATTGAAGAAAAAATGGGCCAACAAGCCCCGGTCTACCTTACGTAACACCACGAAGGTAATACCCTATACCAAGGGTGGTCAAATTGTGGCCCGCTATAAATTTTTTCGGGGCCTCCCAAGACCGCCAGGAAAACTGCCAATATTTTTTTTAATTTATATTTATTTATTTTTATGATACAATTTATAACTTTTCTGAAATGCAAACTTAACTAATGAATGCAATAATTCTGAAAGGTGCGGCCGTCTGCTAAACTCCGCTTCCACAAATCGGCCCCCGAGCCAAAACAATTGCCCACCCTTGCCCTATACGATTATGCATATGTAGAGATGAATTTGCATTCTACGGCATTTATTCCATGTGCATTTATTTCGCTCTCATTTCTCACAAAATTCTCAATACCATTAAAGAAATAAAAGAAAATTGTTGCATTTCAGAAGAAGTGACGGCGAGCAAATCCTTTAAGGAAGAGAAAGTGCGGCATCAGAACTCGAAGAACTGAAAAACGAAGTAATTAAATTCTTTTGGTTCGAAATCTGTCTTAATTAGCAACGCGGAAGAAAGAAGGAAAAAAATCTGACTAACTTTGAGAAACGTGGGAAAACGTGGCTCATCGATTCGCTTTGAAGTGAAAAATACATTCCTAACATTCTACCTCTGAATTTTTTTTTGTTTGTTTCAGTTCCGGGAACACGTGTCGAGATTAATTTTGAAAATCAAAACAAAATGTGTCTGTTTCGTGTTTCCTCCCAAGTTTTAATAATCACGAAGAACTGAAATCGCTCGAATTTCAGTTTTCTTCATTTGTTGTTATTCGTCATACATTAACAAAAAAAAAAGGTATAAAGAGAATTCCTATCTCGCGAGAGAATTTAAAACAGCCAAAAAAAATTAAATTTTATAATGCTTTTATATTTTTAAGCAACTCTGTTGCTATCGTTCCGCTGCGAATGATTCCATTAATTTACTTCTTATATTATTCTCTTTTTACACGTTAAATTTCCATTGTTCCTGCAGCTTGTTCGTAACGGAATAAATTTTGTGTTAAGTACTTCAACATGTTTCTAAAATCATGAGAGGAGTGTCTTTTTAGAAGAAGGTTTTGCTTTCTGTAAAGTTGAAGATTAAGGAAGAAATAATTTCTTAATAAGGGAATTTTAAATTTTTTCCTTTAGAAATGAAAAAAGAATTACTGTAGTTTCCTTTTCGAAAAGTTGGGGATTATGGAAGAAAGGATATCTTAATAAGGATATTTAAAAAAAATTCCTTCGAAATGAAAAAAAATAATTGCTGTAATCTTACTTCCCGTAAAGTTAAGGATTGTAAAGAAAATTTCCTAAATAAGTAAAATTTTATCCCTTTTCTGTAGCACTGATAAAAAGAATTGCTTTCGTTTTACTTTGCGTAATATTTAGAATTACGGAAGAAATAATATCTAAACAGAGGAATTTTGAAAACATTTTCCTTTAAAACTGAAAAAAAGAATGACTGCAGATTTTCTTTCCGTAAAGTTGAGGAATATGTATGAAATAATTTCTTTATAAGAAAATACTACCTTTTACCTTTAAAACTAAAAAATAAAATTGATGTAGTTTTGTTTTCTGTTAAGTTGGGGATTAGGGAAAAAATCATAAATTTTTTTTTCAATATTTTATCTTTATGTATGTATGTGTGTATTTACAGGTTCCGGACAAAATAATAGGAACACCCATTTCGAAATGTGTCGAATCTCGACCGTCTAATATCCCCACTACGTGTCACAACAGTCTGCCATCTAGTGGCGTAAAATGGAAGGCATCAGTCGAACATTTGCCGTTGTGATAATTGCATGAATTCTGTTCCCAGCAAAGCGCCATTATGTCCAACCTGTCCAACGACTGAAGAGGCATGGTCATTGGAGCTTGTCTCGCTGGAGCAACCATGTCGAGAACAGCCAACTTTGTGGGTGTTTCAAGGACCACTGTGTCAAAGTTTATGACAGCCTACACAAACCTGTCCTCTGCAAAGCATATCAGTGGGTGAAAGTTGAAGATGACCGACCAGGATAGATAAGTGTTGAAGAGGATAGTCGCCCGAAAACGCAAGACGCTCTGCCACAAATAACCTTCGAGATGAAAACCCATCTCCAGGAACCCGTATCCACCAAAACTATTCAACGAAAGCTGCATGCTTCAACCCTTTATGGCAGAATGGCTATTCCAAAGCCGTTAGAGTCGTCGCGAAATTCTATGAAGCGACGCCAGTGGTGCCGAGACCACCAAAACTGGACACAACAGCAATGGGAACAGGTCATATGGTCTGACGAATCATCATTTACGTACATTATTTTAGACCACCGGACTTCCTGTGTTCGTCTGGCGAAAAACGGCAGAAGCATTTCGTATCGACTTTCTGGTTCCTACCCTGAAGCATGGAGGTGGTTCTGTGATGGTGTGGGACACAATATCTTTACGTGGCTTTGGGCCACTCGTAGCCCTGAGGGGGAAGATCGCAGGCGGGCATTATCGCAGTATTCTTGCTGATGATTTCCACCCTATAATTCAGACTCTGTTTCCTGGAGAACTTCCTGTTCTCCAAGATGACAACGCCCCTGTTCACATGGCTCGCTGTGTTGAAACACGGTTAGATGAGCATGATGATGAAGTAGAACATCTCACGTGGATCCCCAGTTTCCTTATCTCAATATCATTGAGCCTTTGTGGGGTTTTTTACAGAACAAAGTCCATGGTCGGTTTCCTCTTCCACACACTAGCTGGACCCTTGAACATTGAATTGATTCCCTTGAACTTTGTGCACAACCTTTATTTGTCAATCTCACATCGTTTGCAAGCTGTAAATAAGGCCAAGGGTAATCTAACCCCCTACAAATAAAAAGTTTGCATTCTTTTCCGGGTGTTTCTATTATTTTGTCCTATATATATATATATATATATATATATATATATATATATACACTGCTGGCCACTGTAAATGCAACACCCTGAAGGAAACATGCAAATAACATGAAATTTACAACATGCATTAGTGGAGGTGAGATATGCAAATGATTAGAATTTCAGCGCAGACGCACATCACGCGCGCCTGTGGCGCCACATCAAAGCGCTATTTAAGGCTTGGAGATTTCAACGATTTCAAATTCGGCAATTGTGTTTTTCTTGTGGTTTTTTTCAAAAAAACGATCAAATATGCCTCGTCGAAAACAGCGATCATCTTTTGATCAAGTATCCGAGTTCGACAGAGGAAGGATAGTGGCCTACCGAGATTGTGGATTATCTTTCAGGGAAATCGGTAGTCGTGTTGGACGAAACCAAACAACTGTAATGCGGATATGTGATCGTTGGATGCAGGAGGGTACGACGGACCGGCGTGTTCGATCGCATCCACCTCAGCGCACCACTTCACGTGATGACAGGCAAATTGTGCGCATGGCAGTGACGTATCGCTCAGTCACATCACGAACCATAGCACAGCACATGCAGTCTGTAACGCATCATCCAGTGTCTGCGCGTACCATTCGACGCCGTTTACAGCAGAGTGGTCTGTCCGCAAGACGTCCATTGCTTTGTCTACCCTTGACGCAGAACCACAGACGTCTCCGCCGCCAATGGCGCGATGACAGAAGGATGTGGAAGGCAGAATGGAATGAAATTGTCTTTACTGACGAGTCACGCTTCTGTCTGCAACACCACGATGGTCGCATTCGAGTCTGGAGACACCGCGAAGAGAGGATGCTGTACAGCTGCGTTATGCACCGCCACACTGGTCCTTCACCGGGTATTATGGTATGAGGCGGTATTGGATATCACTCTCGCACACCTCTAGTACGCATTGCCGGCACTTTAAACAGCCAGCGTTACATCTCCGAGGTGTTGGAGCCAGTTGTCCTTCCTTACCTTCAGGGCTTGCCCACAGCCATATTTCAACAGGATAATGCGCGACCACACGTGGCACGCATTGTCCAACGGTTCTTCGTCAATCGCCAGATTGAATTGCTTCCCTGGCCACCTCGCTCTCCGGATCTTTCACCGATAGAAAACATGTGGTCCATGGTTGCTCTACGATTGACCCAGATTCCATCCCCAGCTGCCACAGGAGATCAACTTTGGTAACGTGTGGAAGCTGCTTGGTCTGCTGTACCCCCAAAACTCATCCAAAGTCTCTTTCAATCAATGCCGAGGCGTGTGGCAGCGGTGATCTCCAACAATGGCGGCTACTCTGGCTACTGATTTTGGCTGGAACCACACTTCACAGAAGTCTATAAATTTAATCATTTGAAACTTGGTCAACATGTTATCTACAAAATAAATTTTGTTGTGATATCTCTTGTCTTTCTTGGTGTTGCAATTTGGGTGGCCAGCAGTGTATATATATATATATATATATTTATATATATATATATATATATATATATATATATATATATATATATATATATATATATATATATATATATATATATATATATATATATATATATATATACACTTACGTAGTATAGAAAGGTTGCAGAAAATTTGCATACAGTATCAAGTGAAAGGAGAAGAATGCGTTCTCGACCGAATCAGAAAAAGAAAGACTGGTTTGAAATGATGCCTATTCCAAACGCACACCGTTGCATTTTTTTAGGGACAATTCATGGAATTACCAGATTTTCATCACACCCTTATATTTAACATATTAAATTATGCTACAGAAGAAACATCAGTAGTATTTATGAATAAACTTCGTTCCCATCAACTAATCCACGCAAACTATCTGCAATGAACTATCAGTGAATGCAACAAAACACTACACTTTCACCGTCGTGACTATTTAAAAGGCAACGAAAAATTGAAATAAAAAGAGCTATAAAAGATGAAATGATATTTAGAAATGTAATACTCAGTTCAAAGCATAGATTCATACGCAGTAGAAAACTATAATATATTCATAAAATGTATGTTTATGAAATACGAAAAATTTCTCTCTCTGGCTTTTGAAGGCTGAGAGATATTAAAAAAAAGTCCAATATGCTCTGTCGAAGATATAATGGAAACATGAATTGGAATAAGATATTTCTCAGATACACTTACTAACATATTTTTATCTCAGTTACAAATGAAAAGAAAAAAAAGAAAAATCAATTTCGAAGAAGAAATTCCAGTTTTACAAATCCTTGTCTTTTGATCCGAAGATTTACTTTTCATCTTTCTGTACAGCTAAACGAGAAATCAGCAGTCATCCCGGAGATGTGAAGTGACTGTTGAAATATTACGAGAAATTTTTGTTGATGTACTTACAACTTCCTCCATCGCAAACTCGAAATGAAAGTAGTGAAGCTTAGCGTGTCAATATAAATATCGAGGAAATTTCTTTTCATTCCTCTTTGTTAGCGGGGAAAATATTTGTAAACACATGCAAAGGGAGGAGTTCCGAATAAATAAGAGTGCAGATTATTTCTATTTTTCTGGTAGAGAGAATAAGCAATGAATTAAAATTCAGAGAAGGCTCCGTATAAATAGTTTGGTCATTCCCCCCCCCCCCAACTTGAGATTTGCATTATTTTAAATGAAGAGATTAGTTTATACGAAATAATAGAGTCTAATTTTTGAGCAAAATATTGTTTGTATGTTTAATGCAATTCAGACAAAATTTTCTACACGAGTTTTAGACAAAGGCAGATAAATAAATATGAATAAGTATCTACAAATAATTAGAAATATATATTGTCTCAAGCATACGTTCAGAAAGGTGCATAGCGGAATGATTAAATTTGCAACATTTAAAAATGAAATATTTTAGGATTAGCAGTACACGTAGTACAGTTGGTAGCGCCGCGAGCAACCAAAAGTGGACCTGGGTTCGAATCCAATCTAATGGATGCTCCTCTGTGCCCTCCTCATAGGGGGTAGAGATGGTTCACTTATATATATATATATGTAATGATAAATCTGGGGTAACTCGGGAAAGTTCCGATTTAATCCGTAGTCTTTTAGTCATGTAACCGGGGCAGGCGAAAGTGAAAAACCAACTCAATCAAAACCAGAGGCGAAGAGTCCATCACATTTCTAGTATTTATTAAAAGGTACTTTCTTGTTTCACAGTTTCCATTAACACAAATAGGGTTTGGACTGACATCGCGGCCACCGAGGAAAAAATAACCCCGGCAGTACAACGCTGCGGCGATACGGACAGCTAAAACATTGCATGTTAATGGCTTAGGCGAATACAAAACAGTGTGTAGAGAGACGCCGAGGAACGCTGATTCTTGCGAAAATGCACAGGCGAGCTGAACTTTCAATTGGTTAAAACGTGACACCTGACCTCATCACGCCGCATCGGAAGAGATCACGTCATAGTTTCTAGAACAATAAACTTGTATAAGCTTTCTGTCCGCACGTGGACTTCGGGGAATATCTAATAGATTAGTTTGGTTATTTCTAGGTCAAATTTAAATGAGGGATAAGGTTCTGTTGCAATAAGACAAAGTTAACGAAGGGAAAGGTTTAAAATTTGTTCCATATATATATATATATATATATATATATATATATATATATATATATATATATATATATATATATATATATATATATATATATATATATATATATATATATATATATATATATATATATATATATATATATACTAGCTGAAAACCCGCACTTAGATAAGGAGTACATTCAAATTAAATACAACGGTCTTTGAATGCAATTAATGCCAATATATATATATATATATATATATATATATATATATATATATATATATATATATATATATAATAAAAGCGACGATTAATGTATACAATTGATGTAAAAAAAATATATATATATATATTTAGAAAAAAATCGTAAGGGATATTTTTATAGACAAAATAATGTCCAATAGTCTGCCGCATCAGCAAAAAAAATTTTTTTTTGTCTATTTAGTTGTTATGCACGTGACGATAAATTTATTTAAAGTGCCAGAAAAAGAAATCACGTGATCAGCATTTAATAAATTAAATTCTAAAAATTAATCTTTAAAAATTCACCAAAAATCAGACAATCGAGGTAAAGATTCCAAAAAGATTTCATTTTAAAGGAATTTTTATGATCTTTCTCGTGATATAAATTTTATAACCCTCAAATTATTATTTTAAATGTAAACTTTAAAAAAGTTACAAAAACAGCTTAAAAATTTAATTAAAAAAATCTAAGAAGAATTTTATCTAAGAAGAATAATTATTCAGAGTTTCGTGAGTATAAACACCTTTATTGAGACAATTCTGAGAAAGATTTTAAGCCGAATACCTACGAGGGATCCAGATGTCTATCAAAAGAATGGAAATGTAGAGAGGCAATTATACTTCAAATAATACCCCGTCATTCTTGAAATGGAACTTTCCATGTGGTCAGGATTGTGTTTATGCATTGAATTTTGTACTCTATTAGACCCTATAAGAGCATTGCTGTGTACTCTAAGCTGCAAAGCTGGTTACAGGGTTTAGTCAAATTAGAAAGGAATCGGTCAAATTAAGTTAGGGAAGGAATTTAATAAAGGTTAGGAATTTTTTTGGCATTTAAAGAGACATCGCTTCAGAATGTGAAGAAAGAGACCGCGATAGTGATTCTGAAATAGTGATAGTGATTCTGCAGGAGGCTTAAGAGACTGATCATGAAAATTCAGTGGTAGATAGCAATTATTTTTAGGGAAAAGAACAAGTTAGCAAGTGAAGCTATAATCCACCAATGAAAAGTGTAAGAAGTGGATCTCGCAACATACTTACTCACATGCGTGGGATTATAGGAAACACGAAATTATAGGAAATTATATAACGGTTTTAGGAAGTTAGAGAAAACTTCTGTCGATTGTTGGAATAATTCATTTACTGATGGAATCTTGGACAATACAGTTGGATACACCAACCAGAACATAAAAAGTATCAAAGATCGATTTACCAGAAAAAGGACCACTGATGTTATAGAAATAAGGACTTTCATTGGATTGTTGTAACTAGCAGGAACTTAGAAGGGGAATAGGCAGAATTTCGAGGAACTTGGCGAGAATACTCTGGGTGTTTTGGGGAAGACGATAAAGGCCAAAGGGACTTTAACAAGGGTTCCCCGACAGTTTCTCCAGCAAGATTTCGCATGTGGGAGAGTAATTGAGACGGGCGTTGGTAGCCAAGCTCTAACCGTTGCAATAATGTTCGAATTTTAGACTCCTCACTCTCAGAGTGCAAGGCAATTAAACGTTTTTTTAAGATTCGCATACTTATCAGTTTCAGGAGGATGCAGAACAAGATCCCTGACACTGTTTAGGATGTTGGATTCAATAGCGGAAACCACCTGATTATATTTTGTTGAGTCTAAAGTTATTCCTCTGATGTCAAATTGAGCCTCGATTTGAGCAAACCAAAGTGTTGGATTTGTCTTCTAGAAGGGTGGGGGCTTTACGCCCAAACGAGCAAAAGTACTAGGAGACAACTCAGGTACCGACATTTTATACAATATAGGATAACAAAGCAAAAAATTTACCTCATGAATGCGGATAGACGGTAAATAAACGGCTCATTTCAGCACAGATGTAAAAAACGTATTTAAATCAGACAAAGGAGAAAAATAATCTTTGTACTGTAATCGCATTTTGAATCGCAGTACGGTAATATATGAACGAAGGCGTATCCAAATCAAAATAGGTCACTAAATTGTAGTTATGATTTATGAATGAATTTCTATAACTACAAAAAGAACTGATATTTGTAATGCGACGAACTGCTTATAAATTTGACATAAAAAAGAACGCACGAACAACAATAATTACAATACACAAAAAGTTGCCAATTTGTAGAATGTTAAAACAGTTAAGCTCCGCGAACTCCTGAGTACATGGGCACTAGAATAATCTGTGAATCCCCACAAGGAGTAATAGTGACGGAATTAATATATGTCGCCTTTTGATGAATATTTAAGGGTTTAAGACTTTGATATCTTGTCAACCTCTGCGATGGTTTGGTTCCAATACTGAGAAAACTGTTTTTGAAACAACTGTCCCACGATCCAAGGATTGGAGAAATTACCCGAAGAAGTATGATAGTTGTTGGACTGTTCCTCCAGCAAAGGCTGAAACTATTTCGTCCTTGTACAAATGCAGAAAAAGGAGCATGAACCATCTCCAGGAGAATCGAAAAGACGCATGCACCATCGAAACTATCATAATACTGTCAAAGTATGTATGCAAGAAATGCAAAAATGTAATTTGTATGTCTCATGCAAATTTTGCTTGTGATTTGTGCTTCAGTGATGTTAATACCCGTTCCAATTTAATCAGTATCGCTTGTCTTTTCCTCTAAATATTTTCTAATTATTTTGTATTACAATCTTTTTATTATTATTACAGGCTGTTGGGTAGTAAAAAAATCTGAAAAAGCTGTAAAGTTTGCAAAATGTGACAGAAAATAATGCATTTATGAATAAAACATCATTGTTTTCAATGAACTATATATTTTATTTGTTTAATAAACAGTACTTTGAAATTTTGTTTCCGGAGGATTTAATTAAAATAAAGGGGGCTTTGTAGTTACGTAAAGCTTATTTTTAGAAAGTACCTACTAGGCTCATTGCGCCCCCCCCCCCCCCCATGTGACTTCCAGCATTGCGCCTGACCGAAGGTCAGTTTAATTATCCTATGGATCAAAATAAGACATTTTTTTTAAAAAATTTCATTTCACAAGAGTTCTTAGCAATAATGAGTCACAAGATAGGCGTTAGTTAGTATACTCCCATAAAAAAAAAACAAAAAAATCTTGTTTATTGTTTTTCATGGACTTTTTTTGCACTTCAAACACTTCACATGCAGATTATGACATAGAAGATTGGAAATATATAGTCGTAAAACCCCCGAGAGCATCAGTGATCACACGGATAGTGTTATTAAGTGGTTGGAGCTGGAGAAAAGACTGAAATGTGGAAAAGTTGAGGAATGCGAGTTTCAGTTTAAAGCTCAGAAGAAACGATGGCGAGATGTTTTAGAAAGAATACTAGCTATAATTGAAAATGGAGCAACACAAAATTTTGCATTTAGAGGTCATAGAGAAAGCTTAGGAAGCGAGGACAGATTAGATCCATGCTCCCTCAATCGGAAATCTAACGCGAAAACCACTAGGACCTATGTTAAATGCAGTCCTACAATACAGAATCATGGAAAAAGGTTGGACACATTTCGAAAGCTCATAATTCTAAAATAAATTGAGAAAACGCAATAATATTCTTTTCAAACAACTTGGAAAGTGTCCAAGATTTCTGAATGTAACTGGTACGCAACCGTGACGTTGAACGTTGCGCAGAAGCGATGCGAGGTGGAAGAGGTCATCGTTCGGCTTTCCGTCAATGCAATGGCGACCGTTCAGTAGAAAGCTCAAGCGGTCGTTGTTTGCAATAAACACGACGGTAATTTCGCTGAACTGTTTTAACAGATTTGTACTCCGCTAGCCTCAACCATCGCTTGAGCTTTCTCCTGAACGGTCGCCATTGCACTGATGGAAAGCCGAACGAAAACCTCTTCCACCTCGCATCGCTTCTGCGCAACGTTCAACGTCACGGTTGCGTACCAGTTTCATTTAGAAATCTTGGACACTTGCCAAGTTGTTAGAAATTAATGTTATTGCGTTTGCTCAGTTTATTTTAGAATTATGAGCTTTTGAAATGTGTCCAACCTTTTTCGATGATCCTGTATATAAGTTCCATAAAATTTTATATGAGACTTTACAGATGCATGTGAAAGTTCACAGTTCACTGACACTTCCATAACGTGAATTGTCCAGTATTTGTGAATTTTTTTACAGAGACAATCACCCGAAACTCTCCCTGGTTTGATAATGAACAATCTCTCAGTTCGAAACCGGTTGCGGCCGTCCTATTTTTGTTGTGGTTTTAAGAAGCGGTGTGTTACTGTGTTGCGTTTCCCATGCATGTCCTGTAAGTTATAACTATATCACAAATAAGAGTAAGTATCAATTAAGTAGTAATAAATAGTAATAATTAAGTAAATATTAATTATTAATTAGCATTAATTGAAAGCATTGAGTTGTAGAGCTAAATTACTGAGAGCAAAATAGAATAAATAGTAAACCAAGATATCCGGGAGTTGTGATTATTTTTCGTTGTTCTAAATCGTCCTGATAAATTTTTATCTCTTCGTACCTCTCTTTCTTGAGCATGGAATACCTTGCTAAAAATGAGACCAATGTATAATATTCAACGTACGAGATGATTTCCCAGAGGTCTGTCATAAAATCTGTTCCCTAGATTGGTCATTCCTGTACGCTCCATTCTAATTATACAAAAAGAGAGAGGAATTATTCCTATGCTATTTCATGCGGGCATAGACATCGCTATGGCAACTCCTTGAGCAGACAATTCCCCCCAAAAATTGATTCTGAATTAAAAAATAAAATTTACAGGAAGATAATATAGTATTTAATACTCGAAAAGGATTTCTGAAATCTGTTTTTGTTGCAACTTATGTCCTCAGCCGAATAAATCCTAACTATTGAAGGCTGCAAGATGAAGGAATAAGACTCATGTTTAGCTCATGGCTACTTGGCAACACAAGGGTTTGAAGCCGACTTTTTGAGAAGTATCACCACAATTTTGTCCGATCACCCCCAGGTTCGTACCTTACTTCTAACCCCTACAAACCCCACGGATATACTCTGTGAAATATTCTTAGCATTACTAGAGTTGCCACAACCATGGAATACTTAGCTTGTGCAGTATCAGGCTCCTTTAGCTAGAGGTTGTGCCTGATACTAAGGTATAAAAAGAGTTTTCAGGACATCGCGGTGTGTGGCCTAAGGGGGGAATTCTATAGCGACAGGTGGGCCCCTAGATGGTGGGTGAAGCCAAAGCCAGGGATAGAGTCCGTTGAGAATTTGGGGGTTCCGAGGCAGCACGCCTAGCGAGTTAGGCTAGAGACGTTTCGACGGCCACCTGTGAAGATTGTCAGTGAGCTAGAAATACTCTCAGCGAGTACGCTAGGGTATCACAGAGTTTCTACTTTGTGATACTTTTAGAGAGTAGGTTAGGGTATCACAGAGTTTCTACTGTGTGATACTTTTAGCGAGTAGGCTAGGGTATCACAGAGTTTCTACTGTGTGATATTTTTAGCGAGTAGGCTAGGGTATAACAGAGTTTCTACTGTGTGATACTTTTAGCGAGTAGGCTAGGGTATAACAGAGTTTCTACTGTGTGATACTTTTAGCGAGTAGGCTAGGGTATCACAGAATTTCTACTGTGTGAAATTGTTTAAGTTTTTTTTCACGTGTAAGTGTTGTATTTCAGGTATAATAAACGTCTTTTGTCCGAATGGTGCCTCTTCATCGAGTGAGAGAAGGGCAAAGGCCACTCGGCACCACGATTATAATTACATCTTGCATTAGCATAGTAGAGAATTCAGATTTTTAACGCAACTAATTTTATGCTTAATTAGTTGCGTTAAAAATTGCTTAATTTTATGCAAACTTAATTTATGCAAAATAAGCTTTATGCAAACTTAATTTTATGCAAAATAAGCTTTCTAAAGTTAAGGTCTTCAGCGATTCCAAACTCATAAAAAAGTAAAAATTAAGATAGAGAAATATGTCTAATGTTTTGCATATCTAAACAGGAAAAGTGCTATTTTAAACTAAAGAACAATTTTCAGGGCATTTATTCGACACTGCAAATTATACCACAACATAGCTTTTAGCCCAGGCACTACACTTAGCTCATTTTGCATCTCTTAACTGCACTATGTTAGACGATTTTAAAAATGAGTCTCAAAGCTTAAGTTTGTTCAAATAAAAAATCATATTTTGCGACATAACAATAGAGAAAGAGCCTGTGCAGTTACACAATACAGTTTTAGTTTCATTAAAGAAGAATGTAATAGCTTCATTATTTCCAAGACATTTTTGAATGAATTGTTTATTTTCAGAAAACAAAAGCTTTCTTTTAAAATTCGAATGCTGCATCCAAATTTAAGAATCTATGGTCATTACAGAGTACGAAATTTTAAATTATCCCGTCAGTTTATAATTTTATAACAATGATATTGTTCTTTGAGTATATCGTTATTTTGGAAAGAAGTGAAACTTCGCAAAACGAAGAATATTTGAAGTGAAACGTCATTAATCGCGGCAGCCTAAGTTCGAGGCGAAAAAGTGAAAAGTTTCCCGATGCTAGAAGCCGGGAGTGGAAGGAGATGAATACCTTCAAATCCTCTCTAGTTTGTTTTATTTCGTTTAAAATAATAGTATATAAAGGCCAGAGATAGCCTCATTGTAGCGCGTCGGCTTTCGGTTATGAGAGTGCTCTGATTGAATCCAGACAAGCGCCAATCAATACCTTCGTGTCTAGGACGGATATGGACTTGTTTAATCCGCAGACTGGAAAGTCCTTCTTGGAGATTCTTGGACGGTAAAGGTGTGATCGGGATGTCACCCCCTGGAGTTAGTCGGTCAAAATTTATATGGCACCTGGTTCTGTCGGACTCCGACCCTTGTGGTGTCATTATAAAACAGAGCCACGCCCTGAGTCTACAAGCCTATAGGTTTGGTTTGGTTTGGAGTGCTACGGTCAACGTTTTGCTACACGAATGCTAATTAGACCGGGACTTACAGTTTAAAGCCGATTCCGAACGGCTTCAAACATCCAAGACAACAGTGGGACTCGAACCCCCAGGATTTGAACCGAATACCAATTCCCTAGCCATTCGGCCATCACCTGTCCACAAGCCTATAGGGTCCTGACCTGGAATACATTCCTTCCAGGGGGCTTTAAGCAACACCAAAAACAACAGTAAGAAATAAAATCCGTGGTGATCCCAAGTTCACACGTCACATGCTGTACTTGTGTTGTGTTATGTTGTCTCTGGTGGTTTAGGGACAGGGAGATTTGGACCATGGACTACGGGCGGAATGGCAGACGGAAGGTTAGGGTACCTTATTACTTTTTTTTTTTTTAGTTGTAACCAGTAACATCTAAACTGCAAAAGTAACAATCATTACAGTGGTTTCTTGGCTCCCTCCATATCATTAGAACAGCAAATCTAAAGGTTTGTATTTCCTTTTTTGACCATTTTCTAATATCTTCAATATATACATAGCTACCTTATGCGGAGCCCAAGACTTATCCTGAACACCAAGTTGAGTTCCAAAGTATGAGATGCACGCTGTTTTAACGAACTCTGCAATGTTCCTTTGAAGTTTTTTAATCACAAACTCACCCAAATGTAACAAACACTGTGAGGAAAGTTTTTACAACCACGACTAGACATTGTCTAACGTCTCTTTATGAATGACCAACAAACGCTGCTTTTTATAGAAGCGTATTAATTCATTCTAGTCGGTCCGAGAGAAATCGGTATCTGACGCGCGAATCAGATCACATGACCGCATCAAATAACAGATCGCATGTGCGAACAAAAAGTCTGTGAGCTAGCTTTATGCATGTGCTTGGCGAAAAAGCTCCGTTCAGCTGCGTTTAGATTATGGCGTTTAATTCGCTGAAAATTTCATTTCTTTAAATATTGAGTGTTGAAATTTGAAAAAAATGGTGGGTCATACGGCTTTTTTATTTTCATATTCGGATCCAGCACACTAAAAACCACAGGAATAAGGGAGCCTTTTTCATTTACCGACACGACAACGATAAAACGTACACGGTTGTCGTGAGCCGATATCGAAGCAGGCAAAATGCATTACCTACGCGCTTTTTCACCAACCGATTCGATGCCGATTATGTCGTCAGCGATAAGCCGATATCGTTTAGAGCAGGGCTTCTTAAACTTTTTTATATAGCGACCCCCTTCAAGCTTAGGAAATTTTAAACGACCCCCTCCTCCATATAATGAAATATATATTAACCGTAGATGTAGATGTAATATCGCACTATTTTACAATGTAAATAAAATAAGGATTAAAGAATACGTACCCATTCATTTCACATATATATAATTGGAAACGTTGACGGGATATCGGTCGTAATAAAACACAATAAATAGAATGACATAAAACTATATATATATTTATTCAATAGAAAAAATAAACTTTTGTAACAATTTTTTTATAAGAAAACATAAAACTATATCTATATATTCAATAGAAAAAATAAACTTTTGTAACAATTTTTTTAATAAAAACATATTATTAACATCAAACAATATTAATGTGACGGATGTGATTGTTTATTTTTACACAAATAATTAAATCTAGGCTCAATTTGAGTTATTGCAGATCGTAATAAATTTTCAACGTTTATTAAAGTTGAACGGTATTTTGATTTTATGTAAGTTAATGTGGAAAAGGCTGATTCACATAAATATGTTGTACAAAATGGCAGTAATTTATTCATTGCCATTTCCGATAGTAGGGGATATTCTGATTTGATTTCTATCCAAAATTCATGCACAGGCACTTGAGAAAATCTGAGTCGCAAGGTAGTATCACTTGTTAATTCGGCAAATTCTTCTTGTGCTTTGAAGTTTAAAAAATTAATTTCTTCCATTTCAATTGAAAATGAATTGCAAATCCATTGTTGTGTATCGATATCATTGGGAAAATACCTATGCATGTAAACTTCCATATCCTTCAAATGATTAACTATAATTTTTGTTATAGGAGTATCTTTTTTTGAAATATTGTTACTAATTATATACTCGTCAGTAAATGGAAACATTTCGAGCGATCCACTTTCCACTCTGTTCTTCCATATAAGAATTTTTTTAACAAAAGCCTCAAGTTTATTTTTTAACATAAACATATTAACGCAGACTCCCTGCATTGATAAATTCATATCATTGATTTTATCAAAAATATCTGCCAAATAGCATAGCTTGAGAAGCCATAAATTATCGTGAAAATAATCGGCCAAATTAGAATTTTGCTCTGTTAGAAATATAAGAACTTCATCTTTTAAAGTTAATAATCGTTTCAAACTTCGACCTCTTGATAGCCACCTAACTTCAGCATGTAGCAATAAACTTGTATAATCCGAATCCATATCAATGCACAAATTTTTAAACAATCGACTATTAAGTGCTCGACTTTTAATAAAGTTAATGATTTTGACTGCATCAAAAAACACAGTGTTTAATTCTGGTGCAATTTTTTTAACAACAAGTGCCTCTCGGTGAATCATACAATGTGTAAATGTAATATGATCATTTCCAGCTTTAACAAATGCTGTAAAACCAAGATCTTGTCCGGTCATTGCTGCAGCACCGTCCGTGCACACACCAACACAATTTTTCCAATTTAATCCTTCTTTTTCAAAAAACTCATTTACTTTTTTATATATATCTTTTCCACGAGTATGACCTTCCAGAGGACGACAAAACAGTATATCTTCATGAATGCTTCCCTCATAAATATATCTTACAAAAAGTAACAACGGTGCTATTTTTGAAATGTCTGTCGACTCGTCCAGTTGTATTGCAAACTTTGAGCTGTCTTTAAGCCTCATAAGAAGCTGTTGAAATTGATCATTGCTAATGTCTGAAATTCTTTTGGACACAGTGTCATTTGATAATGGAATTTTACTAATTTCAGCAGCATACTGTTTTCCATGAACAATTTCAGACATTCTTATAGCTGCAGGTAGTAAAAGTTGCTCTCCAATAGTAAAAGGCTTTTTCGTTTTTGCTATCAAATACGAAACTTCATACGATGCCAATAGATATTTATCATTCAAAGTAACATACTTCTCCAAAGTGTTCTTTTCTTTATTTGATGTTTGCAAAAGACGCTCAAAATATTCTATTGGCTTTTTTGATAACGTTGCATGTTTAGTATTCAAATGTCGTTGCAGTTTTGACGGTTTCATGCTTTCTGCAGCCAAAACTTCTTTGCAAATTAAGCACACTGGTTGTTCTTCATTGTTGTGAGAAGAGCATGTGAAGCCATACTGCAAATATGATTCGTAATATTTTCTTTTTTTTGTTTTGCTAGAAGTCGGATTTGAAGCACTGCAACTTGGTTGTGACGGCGTGGCAGACTTATTAGTTGGAATTTTAATTATCCATTTATCCATGATGGTTAAATAATAATAAATAATTAAACAAAATGTAGTTGAACTTTAACGTAATAATTAAAAACACCAACTGAAAATTACACAGTAAATACACACATGTCACTACGAAGACAAAGCTGAGTCCAAACTGAAGTACAAACAGAAAAATAACTACACTCGAATCTTTACCAGTGCAATGACAACAAATTACGATCAGATCAACCCCGACGCATGGCGTGTTCAAAGTGTGCAGCGCACAAAGGCACCGTATCACAAAGACGCCGAAAAAGAAGCTTTCATTTAATTTTTTTTATTATTCTTTCATAAAAATAATATGCCGATTCGCCTAGCCTAGCTTGATTATGCTTCCGTATTGTATGTGTAAGCTGTAAGGCGACGCGGCGTCTGGGTACTTATAATCACTAAGTTATCTTGCAAACACTGACGCCGGCGGCCAGACATCAATGTCGAACGTTCAGTTGAAAATCGAGGAGCGCGTTGTATTTATTATTTTAAATGCTACTTCCATATTTTCATTTATAGGCCCTACATAACAGTTTTGCATTGCCACTTTTTTCAAAAAATAGTTATAATAAAACTACACTAGTATTTTGTATGATTTTTATTTGTATTTATATTTGTACGTAGTGTGTATACTAATTTTAAAATTTTATTTATAATGATTGAAAAGTATCAGATCTTTGCGACCCCCTTTCAGTAGTCTCGCGACCCCCAGGGGGGTCGCGACCCACAGTTTAAGAAGCCCTGGTTTAGAGGGCCATTTCTGTCGGAAAACACCTGCTCTTCCCATTGAATCGTCCGACATAGGTACACGTGCTGCTGTTGTGCTAGATCTGTTGATTTGCACGATTGCTGTAGCAAGTTCTTGTTATTAGTTATCTATCCTATTAATAGCCCAGTTCTGTCTATCTGGAACGCTTCCGGAGCGACCGCTTGATAAATGTATCAGCCTATGGCATCCATTTTGTTTTATGAGTTAGGCTTAACAAGTTAAAAGTAAAGTTAAAAAAAGATTATTTACTATCCCAAATAATTTATTAGAATTTATTTTAAACCCAAATAATTTATTAGAAACAACGTAATATAGACACAAAGAATTTATTTCGATTTTTAGACGGCTGTTGTAAACGGTATGACAATTTCAAAACAGGTCGTGAACGTTTAAAACCGTTCTCAGCATAAAATATCCTTTCATTGTAACGCATTTTCGTTGTGAAATTCATATTCATTAGAAAATTATCTCTTTTCCGCCACCTTTCAAGTTATCATAGTGTTTCATTTAAATTACTTGTAATAAGAAGTATTCATTTTATATACTCAGAACTTGAAAATGTAAACACGAGAGAGTCATTAATTCACCGTGATTCATTCATCGTCGTCAATTTAAGAAAAATTGAATCGGAGAATCTTTTTCACAGTAAAACAGTGTTTCATTAAATTTTTTTTAATATATCTAGTATATTTTAGCCATATAATATATATTTTAACCAGAAAATATATATTTTAACCAGATATTACAATAATGTGAAATTTAGTATTTTCAGAAAGTTGCAAACTCGACGCATGCGTAGTGATATGTTCAAAACCATCTGTTTTCAAAGCGCGCTTTTCAAAGCAAATACCTAACATAACCGCAACATTTTCGTAAATTTTCAAAAGTGTTTAATGGAATATTTCTAAATTGCCAACACACGTGACTTTCATGTGCTCACATGTGGCTTCCATGTGATTTTACGTAAAGCATTCTATTACTATGATAACGTTTTTAATTTCTGTTTATTATTGTATTTTTAATATTAGTTTTCATATATATATATATATATATAACATTAAAAACCCCATACCATTTTAAAATCTAACATTATTCTAAATTCCCTTGGGCGTACGAGCTAAATTTCGCTTTTGATTCTAAACTCTAATAACCTCGAGAGAAAATATTAAATGGCTTCCTTTTTCAAATAGGCGCGGCGTCCCCAATATTTTAGATAAGCTCTGCGCAGATTATATAAAACCACATGTGACTTATCGACAACAGCAAATCCCTAATCGCGATGATGATCACATGACAATGTTTATATAAACCACATGAACGGAAACATGTACGCTTTTTTGATTTTGTAATTGTCTTGGAAAGACGTATTCTCCGTCTAATAAAATTTAATGCCGTAACTTGCCGCGTCGTTTATTCGAGCCACGACTACTCTTCATTCCCAGTGATGTGCTGGACCCCCATTCTTTCCTTGGGTTGTCCAGTATGTTACAATTAGTCGTCCAGGATTTACTTCACCTGCTGCGACCACATCCCACTGGATTTTCCAAGGCATTTCGGCGTTTTCGTTTCAGCGTCACCGCGTGTTTAATTTTCGCTTTCGCTGGGTGCATTAGTGCGCATTTCTGCCTTACGATGGTGAATCAGCTCCATGTGCGACCTTCGATTGGAGGCCAGCGTGAACAGCCCCATTTCGGTGCTAGTGTGATTGTCAAGTGCTTCGGCTTGCTGTGAGATTCATCCTGGATCAGTTTCAACGTGTGGGCGTCCAAGTCCGGTGTTTCTTCAAAAATTGTGTATTTTCCTTTTCAGAAATCTTGTGCCGGAATGTGTATACTTACGATTTGTGTTCCCCATTGCTTCGTGTGATCACCATTTAAATTCTTCGCGAGTGTCATCATGTAAAAAGTGCGTAATCCCCACCATTTAAAAATCATCAGTGAAAGTATTAGGTCATCGAAATTGTGTGCATAACAGAAAAATGTGTTCGCGATACAACTTCGTTCCAGCAGTTCAACGCAATAGTGCCTTCTTAAAATGTTACCTAAAGGAAAGGTTCTACAACTTCCGAAAAAGAAAAAAAAAATTTCTTTTAAAGTGCTCTTTCATAGTGTTCCAATTGGGATACTGTGTACTGGGACTAACTAAGCCAAGAACTTCACCAAGATAAATTCAGAACCGAGCTACAAATGTTAAAATTATGAAGATATGAAATAGTGAAAATTAATAAGGATAATGGTAAAGAGTGTGAATAACACTTCAATTGGTAAGCTAAAATTTACAAATTATTGTGAAAAATTTTAATATTAATAGATACTGATAAAAATTTATTATAAATGTGTTTCGGTGAAAGTATTTTCAAATTATTGATTTAATTAAGTACCTATGATAAAAAATAAATCGATAAAAAGTAAAACGAAAGTAAAAATCATTGGTTTAAAACGTGTATTTTGTTTTTGATTTTAAAATGTTTCATTTTGATTTGCATTTTGATGGAATTTTAAGAGTATATTTTTTCATATTATAAGATATTTGAATTTAAAGAAATTTTTGAGACTTAATGTGATAAATTTACTATAAGTGAGTGTTTTTAGTGTAATTTTATAATATTCCCATGTTCTTTTTCTGATAATGAATATTTTAGTGTTTTAAGATAATTAATGATCCTTGGTTACGTTAAACTGAAATATTAAATGAGTAAAGTAATGTTATGAGTATCTAATTTTGCACGCAGTTCTGAATCGTCGCGGAGAAAAAGAAAAAAAAATAACGTAAATCATTTCCGTTTTCGAGCGCGTTGTATTACATTTCGAAGGTCGCCTCCGCAATAAATTTAAATGCTCAGCATTAGTTTTGTAAACACAATCATGAAAAGAGCCAAACTTGTTTTGATTCATTTAACCTATAAATATTACGGTTTTCAAATTGAGCTTTTCTAAAACTAACATCAGATGCTTGTGGTTTTGATTTTGGAAAATATCTGCAGGGATAACATAGTAATTTGCAGACATCAAGAAAATTTTATAATTTAAGTACTTTGACATATTACATTTGATGTTGAGACCTCGTAAATTGTTCTACGAATTTAAGTAAAGGAGATTTCTGGAGGTTCAGTCGAAAGTTAAAATTCGTGTTACGATTTTCATATAAACGGAGCGTCTTTATAACATGACTTAGGGTGCCAAAAAACCACAATTGGAGAATTGAAAAACCATTGTATGTTATATTTGGTTCATCCGCCCCAGAAAATTCTCGAAATAGAAATAATGAAGAAAAATAAATAAATAGGAAAGATAATATTATAATGAGAAATATGTTTTAAGATATTAAATACAAATGATGAATATTTGGGAACTTTACAGCGAGGATTCATACCAAAATGTGATATAAGAAAAGAAAAATTGTTTTTGGTTTATCGATTTCATGATTAACTTAATAAAACTGAGATGGGTATTGGTAAAAGAATTTTGATTATTTGTGTCAATTAATAGAATAATAGTTTGAAATTTGAACATTAACATTAAATTATGGCAATTGATAGAGAATATTAAGGTATTATTATTATTATTATTATTATTATTGGTATTAGAAATATTTTATTAGTGTGTGTTTAATACTTTCATATGTTGTATATTTTTGATTCTATTGAATATAAAATTGATAGACCAAACTTTCACACTAAACGAGATTCTGAAATTGTCCATGCTTGCAGATTGAGATATTATAATGCATCAGAGAACTTAAAACTACACCACGAATAATGACAAACATTAGATCCAGTTTTCTTTCTTTTCTATGTGATGCTTAACATCATTATATTTTTTTTAATTGATATAATTAATTATGTGTTGTCCTACTAAAGATATATAATAATAAAAATAAAAAAAAAAATAAATAAATAAAAAAAACTAAAAAAAAAACTGTCTAACTTAAACTTTCTTCTTAAGAATACTATTATATGTGAATTTTTTGGATCTCAATTTAAACACCGACTATGACAACTCTACTTCTTTAACCTTTCAGTAAATTTCCTATTTCTTGAAAAACACTTTCCTATCACCCAACTCTACAAGCGCGTTGGATGTCGTCCCAACTGTTTAAGATCTTATTAATTTTTTTTACTATTTGTTTTTAATTCAACAACTCAGTCACTTAAAGTGCTGAAGACTATTTGCTTGAGTAATGACTAAAACAGGGCTGGGATGGCCACTCCTTTTGTCCTCCCATTTCTATATATTATACTCCCACAGGTATGACAACTGCACCTTTTCCTTTTTCTCCATCTGTGTACTATGCAAGATGCTGTTTTCCGACGCAGTCATATTCTGTCGGAGATTTACGGTTAGTCCACTGTACGGCTAAAAGACTCTTCCTCCTTATTAGTCAGAGAACAATATGGAGAAAGAAAACCCACTTGTTACACAAACATAAACACAACCCTCACTGCTTAGAGGTAGAATTAAAGAATTTGAGACTAAGAGTTGGGGAACACACATACAACAAGGTACCTTCAAAACAAGGAAATGGATCCACATAAACTTATAATAAATATACAAAAATGAATAGTAGATAAATAATTTGAAAATAAAGTGAAAAGTATTGAGAATTAATAAATAAAGTTAGAATAAATATGAATAAGTATAATTAAAGAATATTGAATAGAATTTTGGAATGAATAAATATTGTCGAAATAAAGTGAATATAAGAAATGATGAAATAAGAATAATAAGAAATATAAATGATATTGAAAAGAGATTTTTTTTTTCTTGATAATAAGTAATATTGAAATAAAGTAGATAATGGATATTAAGAAAAAATAGTGAGATAAATAAAGATATAAAAACTAGATAAAATGAATCAGAATTGATATACTGAGAACTCGTACACGATTGAGTTATTTGAAAAATAAAATATGTTCTGTAATTTTTATATACAATCTATATATTTGAAATGTGATTTTTATTGAAAGTGTGATTTTTATTATAAACTGTGATTTTTATTATGTAACTAAAGAACTAATTTTCTTTATATGTAAACAAGTCAAGATAATGTGATATTTATGCATTCTACGTTTGTGAAGCAGAATTGACACAGCACTAAAAAGACTGTGATTTTTTTTTAATTGGTGTTTTTTCCTCAACATACTAATGACTGTGAAAGGACTAAAAATGTTGCACAGATAAATCATTACAAGATAAGTTAATAAACTTTTTTGGACTCACTCCATAGTAGTGAACGTTGAGGAAGAAGTTTTGAATTTTTCATCCTGTTATCAAAGTCAACTTCATTTACTTAATTTTTGTTTGTTTTAATATTTTTATTACTATGTTTTGTTATTCTGTATTATTCAAATCGAGATGATGGTAGATATTGTATTAAATGTATGTTTCCAGTGAAAATTTTTGGTAGTTTACAAATTTTGGTTATGTTAATTGATTTTTTTTTTCTGAGATTGTGTTGTGTGGGACTGCAGCCCTGCTCAACATTGTTTTCAGTTGATGATAGGTGCATTTTAAAAATTTTATTTTTTTTTCACAGCAACAATATAAGAAATTTACATAATTTACAATTTTCTATAGTTGATCATTAATTACTATAATTTTTTTGTTTTTATTGTGTTCATAAATTAGTAAATCATTAGTGTATTTTTATGTATTCAAATTTGAAATGTGCCATGTCTTGCCATGTGGTCATCATACTAAATTAACTTAAAACATATGTTCCTTTTCAAACTTTTCCAAATTTGTGGTCGACGCCCATTTGCCTCACATGGTCGGGTGAGTCTGTCCTCCAATGCAGGCATTGTTGGTCAGCCTCTTCTCGGACGGGGGGGATATTCTATAACATTAAAAACCCCATACCATTTTAAAATCTAACATTATTCTAAATTCCCTTGGGCGTACGAGCTAAATTTCGCTTTTGATTCTAAACTCTAATAACCTCGAGAGAAAATATTAAATGGCTTCCTTTTTCAAATAGGCGCGGCGTCCCCAATATTTTAGATAAGCTCTGCGCAGATTATATAAAACCACATGTGACTTATCGACAACAGCAAATCCCTAATCGCGATGATGATCACATGACAATGTTTATATAAACCACATGAACGGAAACATGTACGCTTTTTTGATTTTGTAATTGTCTTGGAAAGACGTATTCTCCGTCTAATAAAATTTAATGCCGTAACTTGCCGCGTCGTTTATTCGAGCCACGACTACTCTTCATTCCCAGTGATGTGCTGGACGCCCATTCTTCCTTGGGTTGTCCAGTATGTTACACATATATATATATATATATATATATATATATATATATATATATATATATATATATATATACTAGCTGAAAACCCGCACTTCGCTACGGAGTACATTCAAATTAAATACAACGGTCAATGTATGCCATTAATGCCAAATAAATAAATAAATAAATAAATAATATATATATATATATATATATATATATATATATATATATATATATATATATATATATATATATATATATATATATATTTATTTATTTATTTATAATAAATACAGCGATCAATGTATGCAACTGATGTAAAAAAAAAACGAAAATATATTTATAAAAAAATCGTAACGGATATTTTTATAGACAAAATAATATAGAAGAAAATTTTTAAATTAAATCTAATAGAGCAGGGGTTCTTAAACTTATGTAGTCCGAGGACCCCCTCTTGAACAGCATTTCTTTTTGCGGACCCCAACCCATCTATAGGCATTTTAAGTCGTTTTTGAACCTTAATTTCTGGCTTAATAATCTCATAGGCACTACATTATAAGAAATATTGGTAAAAATGTACCGCTGGTTATTTTAATAAATGGTATTGCGCATTTATATAGACTAACATTTTTATTAGGACATAGAATATAATACATAAAATGAATATAATCAGTAGTAAAAATAATTTTAAAGGTTACAAATCATAATACATTAAAACTCATACAAACATTTCTTGGTCAAATATTGGTCAAATAGATCTATCTTATTATAATACGTTTTCTGTACATGATTTTTACTTAATGAGATGGATGCAGTGGTTCTCTTGAAACCAGAACCGCAATGTCAGGCTCTATGTTGGAAAGTTTTATTCTGAGGTCCGCTTCTACATTGAGTTTGTTTCTATACTTTGATTTCATATATACTAGCCGCTGCGCGACCAGCATGGTCGCTTTTGCCAAACAACTCAACTGAAAATAACATATGTAAGGAATGTTACCATTACCTGTCATCATAAATATACGTTGTTAAGGGGTATTCTTCATAAGGCTGATTCTGAAACATCGTGTTAAAAAATATGAATTTCCATTACTTCAGATCAGAGTTAAAGATAAGACCGAGAAACCCAACACCAACGATTTTAAAAATTACATCCCTCTCTGTATGTACGATTTTTCAAAATTAATATATCTACACTTTATCATTACATCAAATAAGAAATATTTTGGAGAAAATATTTTTCACTTTAAAAATGAAGTAAGAATTCAGCAAGTACTAAAATATAGTGTGGATTACATCACTCTCTGTATGTACTATTTTTCACAATTCAGATATCTACACTTAATCATGTCAAATAATAAATTGTTGGGAAAATTTCTTCCACTAATCAACTTATAAAATGGAGTAAAAATTCAGCAAGTATTGAAAAAAGCGTAGAAAATTAACTATTACTGGCTGTAGGTTGCTATGCCGGCGACGGTTAAGTTAACTTCGCGATCATTTATGCTCTCTCTTTTACGCCTCTCTCTTAATGAATTATTTCTTCTTCGCTTTCTTTTTTGAGACTGTTCCCAATTTTCACTTGATTGTACAGCTCGCTATCGAGCAATCCTGATTTCAGTGCGTAAATCCATGTTGACATGCGGTTGCAAATTGTGGACGGCCGCTAAATCTCTCTTAGTGCAAAAATCTCTCTTAGTGCACCCCTACACTATAAGAAGAATCGTCATGCTTAATTTCAGCCCTTTGGGTCCAGCGGTTTGGTCTTTGCGTTATATGTCAGTCAGTCAATCAGTCAGTCAGTCAGTTACGGAACTGTTTTATATACGTATATAGATTATACATTCTTCTCGAACAAAATACGTATATAAAAATATTTTTCCACTTGCAACATCTTTAAAGGAAAAATACCGAACACCTCAATGGTTTATATTTGGCGCGTGTTCATTTATGAAGTAAAATTATGAAACAACTAAGTTAATTTTTTTGTATTAATTATTTAGCGTTACTGGAAAATTTACTTAGAGAGCAATGTAATACATTTAAACTGAATGTTGACGAAAGTCCCATTGCTAAAAAGCGTCATAAGACCGATGAGCGGAAATGTAGATGGCTTTCAAGACAAATTCAGGAATCGCTAAACCGAATACGTGCAGCAGACTGTTAACAGACATAATTTAATATTTCATAATTAATACATGTAATAGAATTAAGTAAAGTGATGCTATTATGTGGAGTTCAGACTTTATTTAAGTTTAAAAAAATTGCATCTTAAATGGATCATAATAGTGCTGATATTGCATAATTTTAAATAATTAAAAATGTGTATATTTTAAATAAAAGAAAGTAGAGAAGCTATTAAGTATACAAATAATATTGACTTTGCAGATGTAAATTGATAAAACTTAAAATTAACAAGTCATTTTTGACGGGCTAACCACTAGTATCAGTAATTTTCAGCATGTCTTTCAAATTAGATATCACAGTGTTCTGCGAACTAATTCAACAGAGGCCCTGTATTTAGGATAAAAAGGACAAAAATTATAAAAATAAAATCATCAGAAGTCATGGGAAGAAATACTCCACTTTATAGACGGCGGATACGGAGGGAGAACTACTGCTGAAAAGAAAGAAAGCGGTAACAACGATTTAAAAATACATTTTTAAAGTAATATTTCTATGTGTATTATAGATTACATACTTTTATATTTGCGTTGTTCTGGTTCGCTCACGTGTTCTCAAATCATTTCTATCTTTTATAATTTGGAAAACAGGCATTTGTTTATGATTCTATAGTTTTCCGTGTGTGAACAGATATATAAATGTTCTTAAACAGAATTTTGGTTATAATATATTAAAATTAATATGATTGTATTACCTATATAATTATTAAGAATGCTATTACCAATTTGATGTTAAATTCTAAGCTCTAATTAATCTCTCTCTCTCTCTCTCTCTCTCTCTCTCTCTCTCTCTCTCTCTATCTATCTATCTATCTATATATATATATATATAAATATATATATATATATATATATATATATATATATATATATATACATACACACACACATATATATATATATATATATATATATATGTGTGTGTGTGTGTGTGTGTGTGTGTGTGTATTATAGATTAGATTTACACATAATGCTTAAAAATTTAATAAAGATCTTTAGCTAGTTCGCTCATTTGCTTCCAAATCTATTCCATTTTTTAAAATTTTATAAAGGCATAATATACCTATGAATGATTCTATAGTAGTCCTCTGTACATGAGCAGATTAATTAATGTTCTTAAACTGAAATTTTTTTTACTATATATTAATATTGCTATGACTGTATTTATATATATAATTATCAAGAATTGGACTACCAATTGATGTTAAATTCTAAACTGTTGATTTGTATAACATTCTTTTAAGTAATATTTGGATGTATAGGTGTATTATAGATTAGAATTTCATATAAAAAATATTTCTTGGAATTTAATATTGGTGTTTATCTGGTTTGTTCGCTTGCTTCCAAATCAATTTCTATTCTTAAAAATTTTGTAAACAGGCATAATATACTTATGAATGAATATATTATGGAGAATAAACTGCAATTTTGGAAATTGGTTTTATAGTATAATACTATTTGAAACAAAAATAAATTAATAATATGTATCAGATATGTTATGGAAGTTTACTTCAATATGTTACAAAGTGTATATAACATATATAACCTTTTTACTGTGTCTTACAAAAGAAATCTAATACAGTACTGGCTCTAAGCAACTTCTTTTCCATAGGTGATATGAGTTTTTTACAGGGATTAAATTTTAGTAGATTATACAGTGTATGCGAAGTTTATATTTTTATTACTGTGCCACGCAAAATACCGGGTGGTTATAGTTAAACTTCTCCTATAAACGGCATCGTACAGCGTAAACGGGTGAAAGTAATGCAACGAAATTTTGTATATGGGCTATACACGAGATGCGCTCACGGAATTTCGAAAAAAAAAAAATAGTTCCAAAATGTCCACCAGAGGGCGCCTTTTCGGGAAAACATGAAATGTAACACAATAAACGACCAAAACAGAATACAGAAACAATATTAACATTTATTGACTAGTTTCTGATCACCTTGTCATCGAACCACATTAAGTAAAGGTAAGGGAGAAACAAGAACAGATTAGGACGAAATTGCAGAAGAGGAGCAGTTGTTAATCGTGTCCAGGACGATGTATAGGGTTATGGGGCTATTTAAAAAGTTTGGTGTATCGTGGAGGTGTTGCGACGTTGAATGACTTAAAGAACACCATAACGCTTCATGTGCGAAGCCTCACAACTGATCAGTTACGATCTGCTGTTGAACACATTGTCCATCGACTTGAAATTTTGCAGGTGAATGAAAGTAGTCACATGGAGCAGCTTTCCCTACATCTTCCTGGACACGATTAACAACTGCTCCTCTTGTGCAATTTCGTCCTAATCTGTTCTTGTTTCTGCAAACTGAACTGTTTTTGTTTCTCCCTTACCTTTACTTAATGTGGTTCGATGACAAGGTGATCAGAAAGTAGTCAATAAATGTTAATATTGTTTCTGTATTCCGTTTTGGTCGTTTATTGTGTTAAATTTCAAGTTTTTCCCGAAAAGGCGCACTCTGGTGGTCATTTTGGATCTAAATTTTTTTTTCGAAATTTCGTGAGCGCATCTCGTGTATAGCCCATATACAAAATTTCGTTGCATTCCGTTCACTCGTTTGCGCTGTAGGATGCCGTTTATAGGGGAAGTTTAATTATAACCACCCGGTATATCAGAATGTATTACTGCAGATGTGCAGTAATTTCTTGAAGTGTGTTTTTAATTAAATATTTTATCCAGACAAGCTTTATTCATGTATTTGTAAATTTACACCTTTATTTAGATGCACGTTTTTTTTGTAGCAATAGATTGTAATCACCATAATGACGTTCTTGATTTGTTGATTTAAAACGACAACTGATATAGTTTCTATTTTTTATTATTATTTAGGTGACAAAATAATAAACAAATGGGCCAACATCCGTGATGCCTTTGTCAGAAGTTTGAAGATAAAGAGTGGTCAGGGTGCAAAGAAGACATATATTTATCACGAGCACCTACAATTTCTGTTGGCATCTCAGGAAGCCAGTCAAACTGAGTCAAGCTTGTTTCTTGATTCAGATGATCTAAAATCTGAAAACGTTGATGAAAATATAGAGTGCATTGACATTGCTTCAACCAGCTGTTCTGCAGGTGTTAATAACAAGGCCGTTAAAAAGCAGAAGAGATCGAGAAAAGAACTGACTGATATCGAAACCGAAATAATGCAGGAATTAAAAAGACCAAGGTTGGAAGAACCGAAATGTACTTTTTAATTAAATTTACTTTTTAATATAGTTAAAAGTTTCCTCGTTCATGCGAAAATAGTTAACAAATCTTGCAGGATCCTTCTGAAGTTTCTCGAAAAGAGTATAAAATGAGCCTTCGATGTACCTGTCTTTTATTATATAGTGTACCCAAACTCGTTTTTGTATTTCTCTTTTCTTTCTACGCAAACATAGTAGATATAATAACCGCAATTTGTTGTAGCGAGGAGCCATGATAAAACACGTGCAAGCGCACTGCAGTCGATAAATGAAATGAGCAGGAAAACGAATGTTCTCCGGAAACGATATCGGTGAAATGAAAAAGCAGTTAACTAGCCCACACGATACCGTATTAATCGTCGGGTTATGTATCGGTCGATATTGTCGTTGTCTTGTCGGTAAATGAAAAAGCGCTCTGAGGCAAATTCATTCAAAAAATTTCTTCGTCGTTGGCCAGTGCAATTCTTTGCTGTGCTTTTTAAATCAAACAAAAAGCATAATTTCAAATCAGTATCTAAAATTTTATGATTAATTTTACATTTCATTTATATTTTATTATATTTTATTCATTATCTCAACATTTACGGAAAACTCACTGTGTTCTGATATTTAGTTGTCAAATAACCAGTAAACTTACATAGTACCAGATTAATAATAGAAATTATTTTTAAACAAATAAATAAACTCGTAAAGTGAAATTAAATGAAAATTTATTATTAACAAGAAAGCTAAATTAAATTAGATTTCATTTCAGATGCAGCTTAAAGCACTTATTCCGAAGAGTTCCTTATTTTATTTTAAAACATCTAAGTTTAGTGATAATTTAATTCAAGCAGTTTCTATTTAAAGTCCATAAAGAAGTCAAATACTTCTCTTTCTATTTAAATACTTTGATTGTCTCTGTATATGTTAGAGTAAATTCAGAATTAAATTTGACAATAATTTCTATTTGTGCAAAATACCTGTTTAACTTAAGTGATTAACGGATAAAGTGGAAAAGTGAATTAGCACTCACAGTTGAGTATATAAAAGTACTTTGTCAATTAAATAGAAAGTACTAAAAATTTTAAAGTATCTAATTGAAAATACTACACTTGACATTATTCTCTTTTTATCGGTACAAATTAAGTATTATTTGTTAAAAGACAAAGATGGCGATTCTATTTATTTCATTGATTTTCTTTAAAGATGAGTATCTAATATGCATTCATGGCGTTTTCATAAATTAGATGTTTTTATTTCGTTTACAGTAACAAATAAATAAATATATATGGTAACAATTGTATAAATAACTATATATTTTAAATTTTAGTGTCTCGATCCTGTTTTGAAAAGTGAAAAAAATGGATAAATTATGAAACTAAATGGGCTTATAAAATCTATGAATAAAACATCTATGGAAATTATCTAATGTTTTATATAGTTGCTTTTAATATACAATTAGTTTACCTAGTTTATCTTACAATTGTTTTATCTAGTTGCTTTTAATATATAATTTTAATATACAATAAAAACTGAACAAATATTTCTGGTAACAATTGTATAAATAACTATGTATTAAACATTTAGTGTCTTATTTCTGCTTTGAAAAACAAAAAAAAAAAATTATAAAACATAAATAATGAAAAATTAGTTTAGAAAATTTAGATAATTATTAAGCTGTTTCTGTTATAATGTATTATCACATTGCACTATTTTTAAAAATAAAAACACTAATAAAGTATTTTTATTCATTAAAAATAACGCGATATCATTATACATTATAATCTAGAAATGGCTTTTTAATATACCCCTCTGTTTAAAGAATTAGCTACCATTTTTTAATAGACATTTTCCTGAATGTCAAAATTTGAATAAATTAATTACTCTTGAAATAAAATGTTTTTTCACCTCCCTTTAGCAATAGAAATAGATATTTAATTTTTAGTTTTCGGGGATTACATATTTTAAATTCTAAATTAAAACCTCTTGTAGCATCCATATAAAAAATTTCTTTCATATTCCATTCTCTTCAAAAATGATTGTTACAATTTTAATTGAAACGGACGGACTTAATAGAAATAAATATTTAAATTTCAGTTTTTTTTGTAATTACATGCTTCAGAAATTTAATTAAAAACTGACGCATTCACTCATCTTTACAAAACTTCTAGCTTTTATTTTATGAATGTTTAAAATTTTAGAACAGTTACAAAAGGCCGAGATGTTTTTAAGAACTCAAATTATAATTAAAAAACTAGTGCAAACAATTTTAACAAAACGCATGAACGAGAAATCAACGAGTTTCAATGAATGCGATACTTAAATATAAAACTACTCATCTACATTTTAAAATTTCTGATTAAAGCTATTCAAAGTGTAATTCGTGCAATTACACTGCATTAGAAAAAACCCTTTAATGCTCTAAAATAGCATTCAATGTTAACGTTTTTAAATCTTTGTCTACACTCGGTAATCAAATTTTATATATAAATAAATAATTTTCATTCCTGTATTAGAAATGGTGTAGATATAAAATTGGAAATACATCACCTTCAAGAACTTTATTTAAATGGAATTGTAAATGCTTTTGTTTAAAGCGTTGTTTAATGTTTAATGTTTTGTTTAATGTTTAATTATTTTTACTTCAGCATTATATATATAAAAGTCTTTTAAAAAATACTAGTGCAGTTCAGAAATCATACGCTGCATAATTTCTGGAAATTGCTGGAGATATCACAAAAGGTGTCTTTTCCTATAAATATAAATGAATAATTTTATGTATTTCATTTTAAATGTCTTTTGTAAGAAAAATAACATAAAATTTAAAAATAATCAAAAATATAATTTTCTTAATTGTAAACGCTACTTGAAAAATTCTAAACCTGGTTTATAATTGCAAATGGATAATGTTTATTTTTATTATGTCTAATATTTATTATTGATAGTTAAATAAAGAATAACATTATTAAATAAAGGTAAGAATAAAATAAAATTATTCCAATCGTTCATTATTTACAATCAAAGTATAGTAATGATAATAATGTAACAAAGGGAAAGAGAGAAAAAAAAATTTATACCAATAGTTAATTATTTTTTAAATAATAATAGTTATTGCAATCAAATTGGTGAATATTTCACGCTCTTTCCCTTGCTTTATACATGACCATGTTTAGAAACTATAAAATTTTCAATTTAAAACTCATACAAGGTACATTATACGTTTCACAATGGAAGGAAAAGTAATTATTACCAATATATTTTTATTATTTAAATAATAATAATAATAATAATAAATTGATTTGATTTAGAGAACTTTTTCGGCTCTTTAAACCTTACCATGTTTAGAAATTGTACAAGATTCAATTCAAAACTCAGAAAAGAAATTGTATATGCATTGCAAAATGGATTTTCAGAAAATTTTAAGCACTGACCGCAGATTTAGTGCCCACTTTGCAAAAACCACTCGCGAATAATTAAGTAAATGCACAGATAAGAACTTAAAACATATCTTTCGCTGTCCTGGCGATTTGGTGTTTTAACGAACACTCATTAAAATGTTCTGAATAATAATAAAAAAAAATACTGATTCCTCAGTCCAAAGCGACATACTTAGTCCAAACATAAACTAAGACTTCTTTAAAATAAAAACAAAGAAGTGAAAATGCGACAGTTAACATTCGACTTCACTGCGAAAGATCTTTAGTCAAAAAAATACAAAAAATGGACATCTGTTTCTGAAATACTTTTTTTTTTTCAAATTGGAACATCAAACACATCGAATTAGAATTAAAAATTCAAAACATAATATTGGGAAGGCAATAAACATTTCAGTGACGTTCTCCAAGGATTTGGAACATCTTCTCCATCAAGATATTAAGCCAAGGTATTAATAAAAAATTAAATTGTTCTCTGTGCCTGTCAGGTTGAAGTTTGGGCTCAAAAATATATTGCTTCATTTTTTCTTCTCCTCTGTCTCTTATCTAAATTAGAAACCGAGTTTATTCCCCAAAATTGGATCCATCTCATTATCGCATGATTTCTTTCGCAGTTTAAAAATTTTCTTTATTTTATCTAGACAATTTCGAAACACCCACCACATTTATTCCAATGATTAAACGCGCCGATAATTACTTATTTGCGAGAAACGTCTGGGAGGCTCTGGCTTTCGTAAATTGGGTACTTAGTTCGTGTTCTAGGCCTATAAATACTTTTTTTTAACTGTTTTCCGGGACTTTTTCTCGGGTTGTTATAAGTCCTGTTTGCACTCAGTGTCAGCGAGCAACGTGCTAAATGTCAATAATCACTTAATATGTTTCTTGATTAATTAGTTAGTATGACCGAAAGTATAGGATGATCACTCGAAAGAGGCCAGAATATTCTATAATAACTCATGCTAGGACAAAGTAATCTGAACGAAACAAAATACAATATGATCCTTTGTAGGTGGTACGTCAAATCACATTGTTCTCGGATAAAGCGGGGTTTCATTAGTCGAGTTATATTAACCTTTAGCTTAGGGGGCCCATTTTTCGGATTATTTTTTTAAAACGGGAAATTTCATAACCACTTTGTAAGAACGGCCATTAAGGGGTTATATATATATATATATATATATATATATATATATATATATATATATATATATATATATATATATATATATATATATATATATATATACATATATACATATACATATACATATATATATATACATACATACATATATATATACATATATATATATATATATATATATATATATATATATATATATATATATATATATATATATATATATTATCCTTGCTGAAAACCGCACTTCGCTACGGAGTACATTCAAATTAAATACAATGGCCAATGCATGCAATTAATGCCAAAAAAAATAAATATATCTGTATACATATATATTTATAATAAATACGACGATCAATGCATACAATTAATGTAAAAAAACAAAAAAAATATATTTATAAAGAAATCGTAAGGGTTATTTTTATAGACAAAATAATGTAGAAGAAAATATTCAAATTGAATGTAATAGGACATACAAAAGAATATTGTACAGTTAATATAGTACAGTTTGGGGAACATAATAACTTTTATTGTATTTTAATATTATTTTGGATAATGTCCAATCATCTGCCGCATTAGCAAGAAAAAAAAGATTTTTTTTTGTCTATTTAGTTGTTATGCACGTGACGGTAAATTTATTTAAAGTACCAGAAAAAGAAATCACGTGATCAGCATTGAATAAATTAAATTCGAAAAATTAACCTTAATAATTCACCAAAAATCAGAAAATGAAGGTAAATATTCGAAAAAGATCTCATTTTAAAGAAATTTTTAGGATATTTCTCGTGATATAAATTTTATAACCCTCAAATTAATATTTTAAATGCAAAATTAAAAAAAGTTACTAAAACAGCTTAAAAATTTAATTTAAAAAAATCTAAGAAGAATTTTTCAAAAATAGTGTAGAGTGCACCTCTACACTATAAGAAGAATCGTCATGCAAAATTTTAGCCTTTTAGGTCCAGCGGTTTGGTCTGTGCGTTGCATGTCAGTGAGTCAGTCAGTGAGTCAGTCAGTTACTGAACTGTTTATATATATATATATATATATATATATATATATATAATTTTTAAATTAATAATCTGACTTCTCCATGTTCCTATAAAACATAATTTATTCGATTTCTAAAGACGGTTTAGAGCTCATACAGCTTGCAGTACTTAATCCCTTCGTTCCCCTGTAGACAGAGAGAGATCCTGATACACTTAGTACAACCTCTGTCTAGGGAGACTGAACCGATAAGAATCATTGGACACGCCCTAGTCCATGACGTAACTCATATGTCAGTCTATCTAGCTCTCTCCATATGAGGAACTGTATGAAACTACAAATAAAACTATTGAGACTAAATAGCCTATTTACTGCTTCCCAATAACCAACTAATTTCCATCTGCTTCTACACGACATGACATATATATATATATATATATATATATATATATATATATGTGTGTGTGTGTGTGTAACATGCCAACACAGTCCCATGTTAACGGAGACCGGAGTCGACATGTCACAACAGTAATGCAGAAAGTAGTAGTCGAGTATCCAAAATAAGAAGTCGTCGTTCTTCTGAAAATACCAATTTATTCCATATTCCACTCGAAGGATAACAGCGTCTTACTTAGGCAACATCATATCATTGAGTGCACTACATCCACATGTGCAAGGTCTTTTATAGACGATCTCGTCATGTGATCTTTGTAGTTGTGTCTAATTGGTTAATGTTTAAAAGTGACGTGATAATGCTCAGTAGTGTTTAATTTAGGTACCCACGCTACGGAGATTGGAAAAAGGAAGCCATGTTAAGGTTTTTTCACCCAAGGGAATTTAGAACTTAGAATCGAAAGTGAAAATAGCTCGAGCGTCCACGGAAATTTAGAATAATTTAGAATTTAAAACTGTTGTGGGATTTTTAATGTTATATATATATATATATATACATACATACATATATATATATATATATATATATATATATATATATATATATATATACCCTTATTCTTGGAATACATGCTATCCCACCCCGTAAGGAAAAGGTTAACCCGCAAAACACCCGTATAGGGGCCGCTGGAAATCCCTTTGCCGACTGTGTGTGTGTGTATGTATGCATATATATATATATATATATATATATATATATATTCATTCTCCATGATTGAAAAGTGGGTGTGTCGTGCGCAATGTCTCGGTTGGGCATCATAGGCTCCATTTCCTTTGACAACACCGTGAACACCCCCTTGTACTTGGACATTTCGGAACAGTTCATGAATCAACTGAATAATCGTGATGTAATGGAAGGCTACCTCCAGCAAGATGGAACAAAGTGTCGCACATCGTCGGAAATTTGAAGGAAAACATCTAACGTGAAACTTATGCCATTCTACCCGTTATCCTTCCAGATACTTCCAGAAATCGGAGATCCCTTCCATCTTTGCGTGGAATGCGATTTATTACACATATGTTAAGGTATGTATCGTATGTGTTTGGTTCCAGAATGCTTCATTTTAGAAAATTACAGTATATTTGGGGAATCTTTTGAGATTGTCACCCTATATAACATAACATCTAATACCAGACATTGTTTCAAATGGAAGTTAAAATTATGTGGAATTTTTGAAGTGAGACTCCTTCAGCGGTCATAGGGCCAGGCAAAAAGTGAAACGCATTCCCGAGCAAGAAGCCGAGAGTACAGGGAAGGGAAACGTTAATATTCTCTCGATTATCGTTTTGTTATGTTTTAAATTGTAATTAACAAATTCCATGGCGAAACCGTGTTCAAGAGCCGCGTGTTGTGATTAGAAAACTTATTTTACCCTCATAATGCGAGTGAGTTTTCGCCGGATACAAATCTTATGGACGAGGTTTTGCCGGTAAATTACATAATATTTTTGTTTTAATCGTAATTATAAACAAAGCTGGCTTGAATCTACGTTTGCACTTTTACCATGCTGAAATACTCTTTAAATTTATATTATACTAGCTGAAGTACCCGGCGTTGCCCGGAATTTTAAGAAGGTTTGTTAACCAAAATCAATTTAAAAAATTAACACAGTATAAATTAGCCAAAAAAAGCATGTGAAATGTTATACATATCTCAGTATTTTGGTAGATGTAGTCTTTCATCATTGTACCACTAAAAGCTATAAAGTAAAAATGTCAAATTGTGGAATGTTTGTTAACCAAAATCAATTTAAAAACTTAACACAGTATAAATTACATAACCAAAAAAAAAAGCATGTGAAATGTTATACATATCTCAGTATTTTGGTAGATGCAGTCTTTCATCATTGTACCACTAAAAGCTGTAAAGTAAAAATGTCAAATTGTGGAATGTTTGTTAACCAAAATCAATTTAAAAACTTAACACAGTATAAATTACATAACCAAAAAAAAAGTATGTGAAATGTTATACATATCTCAGTATTTTGGTAGATGCAGTCTTTCATCATTGTACCACTAAAAGCTGTAAAGTAAAAATGTCAAATTGTGGAATGTTTGTTAACCAAAATCAATTTAAAAACTTAACACAGTATAAATTACATAGCAAAAAAAAAAAAGCATGTGAAATGTTATACATATCTCAGTATTTTGGTTAGATGCAGTCTTTCATCATTGTACCACTAAAAGCTGTAAAGTAAAAATGTCAAATTGTGGAATGTTTGTTATCCAAAATCAATTTAAAATCTAAACAATTTAGCAAGATTTAACCTTCTATGTTTGGAGCAAAAGAAGCTGATAAGTAAAACATAAAATATACATACATTTATAATAAACCACTAAAAGCTGAAAAGGAAAAATGTCAAATTGTCTTTTGGAAAGTAAAGCTGAAAAGTAAAAATGTCAATTTGTCGAATGTTTGTTAAGCAAAATCAATTTAAAGACTAAACACAGTATAAATAACATAGAAAAATAAGCATGTGAAATGTTATACACCCAAATAATTTTTAAAAAATCCAATATAAAAATATATAAATTTATAATTAACTCCTCAGAATTCATCTAGATTTAACCTTTCATCTTTGGAGCAAAAGAAGCTGAAAAGTAAAACATAAAATATATACATTTATAATAAACCATTAAAAGCTGAAAAGGAAAAAAATGTCAAATTGTCTCTTGGAAAGTTAAGAGTTTTAAAAAGTAAAGCTGAAAAGTAAAACTGTCATTTTGTCGAATGTTTGTTAAACAAAATTGATTAAAAAAGTAAACACAGCATAAATAACATTTAAAAAAAACATGTGAAATGTTATACACATCTCAGAATTTTAGTAGATTCAGCCTTTCATTTTTCAAGTTTAAATTAAAAATGTCAAATTGTCTAATGTTTGTTAACAAAAAGTAATTTAAAAACTAAACACAGTATAAATAACATAGATTTAATAACAGTATAAATATCATGAAATATATACATTTATAATAAATCACTAAAAGCTTAAAAGTAATAATGTCTAATTGTCCATATAAATACCTCCATAAATGCAGGATTCTGTAGCCAAAAAAATATATAAATAAAGTATTAAAGTATTTGTTAAAGGGACTGACTGATGAAAAAATTAACAGAAATCTGCAGTTTGGGCTACACGCACCATAAATGCAAGATTCTGTAGCAATAATAGAAACATTCTGTCCTTATTAAACTCCATATAAATCTCTGTTCAATTAAACTGATCCAAATATCATCTGAAGTACCGTCATAAACTATGTTTCTCGTTTCTTGATTCGGGGTTCAATATGAATGTTTGTTAACCAAAGTCAACTTAAAAACTAAACACAGTATAAATAGCATAGGAAAAAAACATGTGAAATGTTATACACATCTCAGAATTTAGATAGATTCAGCCTTTCATCACTAAAAGCTGAAAAGTAAAATTGTCAAATTGTCTTTTGCCTTGTGAACTCTGCATGAAAAATTAAACATAGTATAAAAAAGGGATGGGAAATGTCATACACATCAATACTAAAAAACAACGAATAAATTTTGGTTCGAATTTGACTCTTAGTGTGCTTCAAAATAGTTGAAACTCTTGAAAATAGTTGTTCTCAGATGTACGTGCTTCCAAACGTTGATGACCAGAATAACGCTTGACTATGCAGTGAAGGATATTTATATCTGGGCAGGTATGATTTATGAGTACAACAAAGAGACTCGATTGAATTTCTCTTTAAGTTAAATGTCAGATTGCAACTCTATGCATTCCATTTGACAATTTGCTAGCATTATATCTATATCGACTGTAAATAGAATAGAAAACATGCAAAAACAAAAATTGTTTATTTTCCCCGAAGTCCTGAAATCAATTTTAAATTCTTGTACTAAATCGGAAAGTAGGGCTGCGTATTTTATAACATTTTTAGAATTGTGCTTGTTAAATTAAAATAGTAGCATTAAGATTTTTATGCAGTTATAGGCATTTTAGCTAAATTTCAATAAAAATTACTTCAAATTGACCAATTTATAGAAAAAGTATGCTATTTACAGTTAAGTTTTTGTTTCTTTTTTTTAATTTTTAAGTGCTATTTTACCATAAAGCACCAAAAAAAACCTTTAAAAAATCATTTTTTAAAACAAACAAATGGAATAGCTAAACACAAACATAGTTAACCGTAAATAAATCGCAAAACTGTGCTTAAGTTTAGACTGATTCTTTTTAGTTAAGATATACTAATTTTTATGCTTTTAAAAGTACATTGTGAATTATAAAATTAAGAACAGTATAAAATACAGTAACGGATTATTGCTTCTTTTAGGAAACAACAAAACAATGTTTCAAATTCAAACTTGTGTAACTACTGCCACTCGCTGCTACTGTCGTCTAATGAGCAAAAAAAAAAAAATTAAATAATTCAATATTATTCTGATTTTTCACGCTAGTGGAAAAAATGCCACGCCCACTTTAGAGTCACTTGAAATAATTAAACACACACAAATATATAAATTACACAAAAGGTTTTTTTTTTAAAATTCTGTAATGTGTCTAAATCTCCACTATGGAAATATATCGGAGAATTCCATCATTTTAATAAGAAATTTCTAAAATGAAAATAGCAACAAATAACGTCTGTTTATAATCTGAACACGATGTTAATTTCACTGAAATGTTTTAAAATATAAATTTTAGATAAGAAATATTTAACGCATTTACTACGCATTACATCGTTTCAATAAGAAATGTCTGAAATGAAAATGGCAACAGAGAACGTTTGTTTACAAAATAACACGGCGAAAATAAACGACGATCGTTAATCGAAATGTCTTAAAGTATAAAATCTGACTTGAAAGATTATTATTTTCATTTATTATTCTGGTTTAATATATAACTTGAAACTTTTTGATTTTATTTATTTTTATCTTTTCGCTCGCTGCCAGCTAACCCTAACGTGGACGCCATATTCAGAGGGATGATGCCACAAAGTGTAACAGCTTACATTTAGTTTCAAAATTGTGGTTTTTTATTAATTAAAAATCAACGGTAATTAATTTCGATTTTTGAAGTTCTTCAGACCCTCGGCTGTTTTTAAAGACGCCTGTATTTAAAATTTCACGATCGTTGCTCCTAAACTGTGGATTTCTATACAATTACAGAGATACAAACATTCATTTTTATATATTAGACTAGCGGCCCGTCCCGACTTTGTCCGGGTTGAACAAAATATTATACCAATAAATTTCCAGTTGATAGCCAATAAATTGTAAATCTTTTTTTACCTTAATAATAATCTAAATAATACCTTAAATTAATTTTATGTTAGTTAATAATTAAAATAAATTTTTTAAAAGAAAAAGGCGTGCCGGAGAACGGCTAGGTTCGAACCGCTAGCGGCAGAACAGAAGCCCAAAGCGATAGCACCACGATAAGGATCGTTGAAATCTTCGGAACAAAAAGCGGTAGAAGACAGTAGCGGAAATAATGGAGATTGTTAGGATTAAGCCCCTAACTTTATTTCTACTGATCAGATATACATAATATATAGCCTGTGTCCATCTGGAATAATGTACCTTTCAAACAGTGAAAGAATTTTTCAAATAGGTACAGTGGTTCTGAAGATTACCCTCCACGTACAAAATCGCTCTCTCTTTATATATAAGTATAGATTTAAATTGTTCTGGAGTTATTTAGCTCCAGATGTGGGAGATTTCTTGCTTAATTCTTTACTTATATATGTCTAAATCTGAATTAAGAAGAAATGAAACGGACCTCAATTTGTTTTTAATATAATGTATAGCGCATGAAACGAATTTCAAACAAAATCTTTATTTATGTATTGTTCACACTATGTAAAAATATTAAGTTGATGAATCAATTGTTTTAATTGAATAGATCGAGTAGCGGATCCTTCTAAGACTGGTTGACACCTTATTTAACAATATTACGTTTTTAGAATATAAAAAATATTAATAAAAATATTTAAAGTATGCAATTATAGAAAATCTCAATTATTTTTTAACCCTTCAGCGGGCGCGCCAATTTTTGAACACCAGCAGACACGTGTGGCCCAAAGTGCAACGTCTCTTTCAACCTTGATTATTCTTTTTTCAGTAAACTTTTTAAAATTGAAAATAACAATTCTGAGTTTTATGACAAGATAAAAAATGTTGATAATATTGAGATATCTTTATAATTAAAGACCAAAGAATGCAGATAAAATCGCCTTATTTCAAAACTGTCCAGTTTGTTGGATCTAAGGACAACTTTCGAATGGATTCCTAATTTGTCCAAAAACCAAAAAAACAATGAGATTGTCCATCTTCGTGATATATGGAATACCGCGTAATAGCTGCATATTGGATCGACTCCATCAACTCCTGCTTTTGGCGTATTGTAATCTAGTACAATCGCTGGTTTACCACGGTTAAATCACGACTACCAATGATTGAAAAGAAATACAAGGGTCAGGTAATCAGACATGCATTAGAAAGGGTGTAGCTATAAATTGAAACTGCTTAGAACAGTCAAGCTTTATTTATGATTACCTGCTGAGCAAATATATTTTTGATACATAATGTTACAGTTACAGATAAAGTCCTACAGACCTTGGAGCTCCGACAAGTTGAAATACCTGAACCTGAAGTCAAAACTTGCATGTAAAAACAAGCCATTCAAAATTGCGAAAATGTTGCAATTTGTACACCGGCGCGCCCGATTAAGGGTTAAAATTACATAATTTAGTATGATGTAAATTTACTTCCTACTATCCATGATCCCTCTCATTTTTTATATGCTAAAAACATACGTTTACTTTCACAGTGTGGTTTTATATGTTAAAATTAGTTTGTCGTAATTCCCGAAATATTTCATTGTGACAACAAAAGACGAAGAAGTTAAAATTTATTTTTGAATTTTATAATATTCACATCTTCAGTATTCAAAATTTTAGCTAATTTCAAATCCAGTTTTATTTAAAATGAGATACGCAGTAGAAAAATTTTAGCGTAATGAAGATAAATCAACGTACCGGAAATAAAAAAGAAAATACGGAGTTAACTTAATTAACAGAGGCTTCACTGCGAAACGTGACTTTTTTCCATCGGCGGAAACGGCCAAGTCAGACAAGGATCCACATATACAAAGGAAAGTGACTCACGGAAGAGGACATTTTCCATTTCTATTCACACTACGAAAACTTTAATCAACTATTTAATTTTATGAAGCTAACTACGTCCGAGTAATGTCCGTCTCTTTTATGGACGCGTCATCATCTTCGAGTTTAATCCGTCAGCCAAATTTCTTTTCAATAAAAAGGAAAATTTAATGAATTTCAAGGGGTAATGAAGACAGACTAGAAAGGATTCTATCTCCGTAATATAGATTATTATGGAATTTTACTCGCCTGAAATTTCTTAAATTAAAAATGGATTGGCGAATTAAAAAAATTACATAATCTAATCTATTCGTCATTTAAAAATATCACTTATGATTTTCCAGATTTAAGTTATTATTTAAATTTCTCTTTTACAACAAAATTAAACGTTAAATCAAAAATGTTATGACAAGCTAGCTGAATACCCGTGCTTTGCTACGGAGTACATTCAAATTAATTACAACGGTAGATGTATGCAATTAATGCCAGAACTATATATATATATTTATTTATTTATTTATTTAATTATTTATATGGAAGGACCCTTGTTCCATGTATCCGTTGTATGTAGTGAATGTAAAATACGTAGACACTTTCTAAAAAATAAATTTTTAATTAAAACATTTCGCGAAAACTCACACTTAGCCAAGAAACAAAAGATATTTCGTCCTTTTAACTAAAAAAAAAATAAATCTGGATCACCCCTGATATCACACGATCTAAAAATGACGGGAAATAATCACTTTCTTTTTTTGAGCGCGTCAGCATTTAGGTTTTAATCGCGGCATCGAATTCTGTCACGCCACTTCGGAAGAACGATAGAATAGTTAAACTATACCGAAGAATGAAATAAAAATTAACTATATGTATATTTTTTTATGTATAAGGAAAAAGATGTGGCTAGACCATCAGACTGTGAAAAGAAAAGAATCCTGCTTAATCTCGGTTGATTTGATTACTTTTGTTATAACTTGATGAACCATTCAACTACTGTCGCTAATCTGGGATTTTTTTCTCACTTGAAATACAATATAGAACAGTTCAAATACAATACATACAAAACACACACGTTACATTATTTTATATTATATAAATAATTTAAAACAACTTTAATAATAATATAATTAAATATAATAAATATTTATTATCATTTAATAATATAAATAATTTATTATATTATATGAATATATTTTTAAGAAATGAGACCCAAGGTAGCCTAGTGGTACTGCGTTGGACCTCGGGCTGAGGGTGTGCGGTTCGAAACCCGAAAAGGCCATTCAACAGCTTTGTGTCTAAGCCGGATACGAGAACGTCCAATGTGTAGAACGAGAAGTCCTGTAAAGTCAGAGAGGGTGGAAGAAGGTACGAGGCCGCCAGATGTCTCCCTTGGGGGTGCACGGTCTAAATAGTGGCAACCTATTCACCGGCAGGGATTCAATTCTGGATATATATATATATATATATATAATAGCATTATTGCCCGGCGTTGCCCGGGTAGATATATAGATACAAAATTTTTCATGCATTCCATCAAAAATATACTGGACTGCACCCCCGCTCTTCGTGTTCATCTGGCCAGACAGAATGCGCTTAACGCATTTCTACTGAAATGATATACAAACAATAAGAAAGGAAGAAACTTAGATTCTGCGGACCTTCGTCTGATTTTATTGAGAATTAATAACACCGTGTTGCGTGTTTCGCACGTTTGGATTGAATAAGTTTACTGTTTAATTATACTTGTTAGACACTGTTTAATTAGATTTTATTAGATTTGTTTGATCCACTGTTTAATTAGAAATAAGTTTTATAATTTACATTTGCCTTTATTATTTATTTTTCCCTTAAAAACGCACCTTTTCCACATCACCCAAGAAGTAAAGTTCAAGATGCGTTATCACCTTTATTTAATCAAAGTAACGCTTCATGGGATGCCCCATGAAGCCTATTTTCCTTAAGCTTGTATGTTTTGTAAGAAATGTTTTGAATCAGATGTATTACCTGTGAGTAATGTTCTCAAAGGCTCGGGTGGTTCTGGAATTGCAGGCAATTGTACTTTCCCATTACTGCAACACATTCCTGGTGATTCTCTAGACCACTTTTTAGCACCATAGGTCTCACATATGTTCGACATTGATCCAATACTTACGTCATTAGCAGCTGCATAATTGCAATTATCACAAAGATTATTAGGATTTCACAAAGCAGAGCCAGGAAAGTTGTGTTTATCTGCGGAGCCAGGGCCAAAGGTCATTCCCAACCCTCTTCCTCTCGCGCATTGGAATTTGACCACCCCCGTCACCCTCAAACCAATCCTTTTAACGCAGCTGGATGTGGTGAAGGGCCTGTATCCACAGGGGGTACGCGCAACTCTTAGAGGCACAAAAAATCCTTAAAAAATTAATTTTTAAAAACTAATTGAGCCCCGAATTTCGATTTTGCTGCGTTAAGTTTTTCGCTTCTTAAACATTAACTGTGCCGAATTTGGCCCCGGTGGGTGAAAAAGTCTATGATTCTATAGCGGACAGACAAACAGACGAGCTCTTATATATATATATATATATATATATATATATATATATATATATATATATATATATATATATATATATATATATATATATATATATATATATATATAACATTTTCGTGAACAGTTCCCCAGAAGTTTTCATTTAAAATAATAATCTGAGAGTTATAAAATTTATATCAAGAGAAAGATCTTAAAAATTACTTTAAAATAAAATCTTTTTCGAATCGTTACCTCCATTTTCGGATTTTGTGTGAATTTTTAAAGATTCATTTTTAGAATTTCCTTTATTAAATACTGATCACGTGGTTGAAAATTGAAAAAGGAATAAAGAAATTAAAAATTTAAAAGAAGATAAATAATGAAAAATTTAAGCAAAAATTAAAATAAATTGCGAGATTTAAAAATTAAATTTAAGAAAAAATTAGAAAAAGGAATTAAGAAAAAAAAATTTTGAAAAAGAAAAGTAATTAAAAATTTAAACAAGTATTAAAATAAATTACAAGAATAAAAATTTAAAGTTAAGAAAAATTTGAAAAAAGAATTAAGAAATTAAATATAAAAAAAATAATTAAAAATTCAAACAAGTATAAAAATAAATTGCGAGATTAAAAATTAATAATTAAGGTTAAAGTAAAATTAAGATTTAAGCAATGATAAGTGAAAAAGAAATTTATCGAGGAATTCGAATTTAAAGATAACAGAAAAGGCCCTTAGCAGAACATAAAGATGTTAGAAAAATAAAACGCACTCAAGAGAAAAAATGCTTTTAATTTAAAAAATAAAATTCGTATTGAGATATTGTATTATCAAGTTCCATGGGGAAGCCTTTAATATTAGAAATTTATGTATAAATATATATATATTTAAATCGAAAATATTATGTTCACGGTAATAGTTTTTCATTTTACTCTTAATAATTAAGAGAGTATTTAGATTTAGAAGTTAATTATTTCTATCCTATATTTCTTTGAAAGGGCAATTTAAACTGACAAGAGATAAATTCGCAGAAAGAGGCCATTTTATTTAACTAACGTTTCACAAGTTTCCCTTTGAGTTAATCTAAACGTTTAGCTTTTTCGACGGACTTAATAGTCTTCATTCCTGTTGGAATGAAGCAAAAACTTTTTCACATTTTTTATGTTAAACATATTTTTGAATTTTTTTTAATAATGGAAGAAATACTTGAGAGGTAAGATCATGCCACCGAAAATTATTATGCGAATGTATAGGGTGCCTACCTGTATCCGTTACACAGACCTTAACGTCTAAACAGTGACAGCTAAAGCCATAAATTTGTTGTCTAGGCATAGTAAAAAGGCTATGCGCTACTCGATCAGACAACTTACAACGCCATCTATTGGCACATTTTGGAATTAGCGTTTTTATCTCGAAAACGGTACGAGATACGGGAAAAAAGTCAACTGCAAAGTTGTTTAGCATCACCGATTTAGTAAGGAAAGATAACTTGCGCACATTAATACCCAAAACAGAATGTAAAAAATGAACATTTGTTTGGTCGCGATTTCAACACTATGGCGCCGTGAAACGGGAGTGAAGATCGAAAAGACCGCGAAAATGCTCGAAAGTGTATAGTGACTAATAGAGAGCATTTTCAGCAACATAAATGATCCTGAAGATAGGGAAGTGTCTCAGTTTCTTTCTTCCACTCTTTATGACATGACGATTTTTCGAAATCGTGACCAAACAAATGTTCCTTTTCTACATTCTGTTTTAAGTATTAATGTGCGCAAGGTGTCATTTCTTACTAAATTGATGATGCCGAACAACTTTGCAATTGACTTTTTTCCCGTATCTCGTGCCGTTTTTGAGATAAAAAACACTTATTCCGAAATTTGCCGACAGGTGACGTTGTAAGTTGTCTCTTCGAGTAGCGCATAGCCTTTTTACTATAGCTAGACCCCAAATTTATGGCCTAAGCTGTCACCGTTTAGAAGTTAAAGGGGGGGTGTAATGGATATAGGTGTGAACCCTGTAGAATTTTACTTTTAAATGAGCCATTCAAAATTAAATCGGAAAAGTCCGATATTCGAATCGCTGAGCAGTTTTTACTTCAGCATTGAAATTAAAAATAGATGATTTCGCACACATTCAACACCTACTATAGTATACTGTCTCGCAAAATTTAAAACAGTAACGATAAAAAATACAACGAAATACACGTAACGATCAATTCCGAATTTACAAGATTTGCATTCGGAAGGAAAACAAAACGCAAAAATAGTGTCACATAACAAAATTGTTATTAACATTTGAAATGAATTACTATACATTTCAAGTAAAAACTTCTCTGAAAATTATGCAAATTATACTTAAAAATATTCAAAACGCCTCACATTTTACTCTTTGACGACTTTAATATTAAAAGCAGACATTAGCTGAATTAATTTATGCGCATATATTTATTGTTAATTTATTCATTCATAATGCGAGGAATATCAATATAGACGCAAAAAGTCGTAAAAGTTAAAAGTTTTTTTAACTATTATTAATAGTTAAAAGGGATTATTTCTTAAATTTTTCATTATTTTTGAATTTTCTTTCAAATCGGTCTCTGAACATTATTACAGTGTGTCCCACGAAAAAAAAATAGCAAGTTTTCACAACGAAATCGTCTGCAAGTTATGCAGGCGATTTCTTTATCAAATTCTGTTTGAATTGTAGTCTGCGATTGCAGTTAATGACAATTCATAATGTCTTAAGGCGGGGATAAAGCAGGAGAAAAATGAGTCTATTACATTGATAAGGTTTTTCAAACAGATTACCGGGAAAAAAAATTGTAAGGAATTGAAACTTTTGTTCAACATTGTATAAAAAGACTGATGCACTTTTAAAGAACGGAAATCCGGTTATAACAGTTAACATCCGATTGAATATAAACTTTTCTCGTGATAAAAATCCCTCTACACGATGATAATTACATAAGCAAAAATAATTAAATACGGAGAAATCTAATATCGGCGTTTGCAGTTAAGGCTCAGTCGACTTCGATTGAATTTTTTTTTTAACGTAGGATTACGTTCCTCCATAACGATCTCCAGAAAGCAAAGTTTCAGATGTCCTGCGTCGCGAATTATAATTTTGGCAGGGCGCCAAACCCAGTTTGTATCACTTGGGCAAGCAGTAAACAGTTAAACAGAAAAGTACCAAAATGCGCCAAAATTTTGACATGCATATATATATATATATATATATATATTGTTACGAACGTTACAAGTCTATGGAAATCTCGCCAAATATGAGAGTTATCGCAAAATTGGCGATGGATTTGATGATTTATTTTGGTCGCCAAATTTGGCGATATATCGCAAAATTTGGAAATATAGCGCCAGATGGTCGCCAAATTTCTAGGCCTCTCTTGAATGTTCCACTTATATCTAGCTGGTTGACCGATAGAGAGCGCTTTGGATGTCTATAAATATACCTGACATTGGCATTGGAACTCAGTGTTCATTTCTGCTGAGATTTGAATGCATTGAAAGTGCGTTAGGCGTGTACTGTATTGAAGACTCTGTTATCCTGACTTGTGATTTTAGAGTTTTCTGCTGTACAGAAGACAGTTGTTACGTGTTTCCTGTTTGAATTTGTGTATGTGCTTGAAGAATTTACAGAATAATAAATTTTATTTTGTGTGAACTTTAAGAAGAGAATTTATTCAATCCTATCTAATCCAGGAAAACGGAACAATATATATATATATATATATATATATATGTGAAATGTCCGGAGTGGACATCTCGTGAAAATACTGCAATCGAGGCCGTAACAAAGATTTCAAATCATTACAATTGATTAAAGTTTATTGACGTAGATATTAATACATCTTAATCAGTTCAGAGCCAGCCCGCGTCTCTTGCAAAAAAGCGCCAAAGCAGCATTAGGTGAAAGAGGTTGCCAGAACTGGCGGAGGAAGTTAGTATGTGGAAGGCGAAGCGTTTACGTCAAGGCAAGAAGGACGGGTTACCATGGCAGAGATGAAGTACAGAATGGGCGACTATAGGTAGTTAGTAATATTATCACAGAATATCCCCCCCCCCCATCTAAAATGGATTGGAGCCGCGGCCATCGACTCCAAGACACACCAGATAGTGAGAACATGAAAATTAGTAGTTAGAATATTAGATTGAAGCTGGCTCGAAAATCACAAATTTTTATGTTAAAATATACAATAGAAAAACATAATAATATGGCATAATCTTAAAACAAATAGCTGGAGAAAAATAAAAATGGAATCGTACACTTAAATGAAGACACTAATAAAAACAGATGTAAAGACGTTCCAAATACAGATACAAGAAAAATATTGTGCAGGTCTCAGTCCCTGACATGTGTATCACAGTCTGAAATGTTTTCAGAGTAATGGACGGGTACAGTTCACATAGTAGTAAAAGTCACAAAAGTTATTTTTATTCACAGTCTTTATCGTGGAATAGGGTTTTAGTTCTTTTGGAGATCTCCTGGGTTGCAGTCACTTTTTTAGAAAAATAATGTTCTTTGTTGTTCTTTGTCCGTTGCACATTAGTAATTGACTTTTCTTTGAGCAAAACACTATCTATATTTTATTTATTTTTTTTCTCTAGGTCATGTACACAAAAATATTAAAATTATGCTTTCAGCAATTAGTAGAATAAATTTACCAAATGCTGTCAAAATTAACTGTCAACATCAATACCAAATGTCTGGTACCTGATGTTGCAAAAATTCGAACAAAAATACAAATTCCAACAATTGACACTAACATTCAATTATTGTGAAGAAATAAAAAAGCAAGACAATACAAACATAAATTTGAGATATGTGACATGTTGTGAGTACATCCTCGTGAGCGTTTACCAAAGGGAAGGTGCTTCCAACCTGAAACTCAAGTTGAGCAAACTGCACAAAATGAATAGGGGCAGGCAAGTTTCTCAAACATGAGAGGGAAAAGCAATTGTTCAAAGGGAACATTTGACAAGTGCGAAGAGACAGGGAGGACATTGAGTGGAAACCCCAGTATAAAAATCAATAATATTTATCTAGTACATAGTATATTTCATATAAAATGTAGTAAGCTTCAAAAAGTTTTTAAAAAAATATGTGAGTTTCACTTACACTCACGGGGTTTCTTCAAAATTAACTAGGATGGCGATAGGACAGGAATGCTAAAAAGAAAGATTAAGGATAGCTGAATGATTTACATATTGGTGACTTATATGATCATTTCATTACTTAAATTTAACTTCTTTTTTTCCGAGTTTTAGTTTTTACCTGAAATATTTCGAAATTATTTTCATCTTAGACATTTATTTTGGCAGTTTTCATTTTACTTTTACTTTTACAATACTAGAAATTACAAAAATAATATAATTACTGACCTGCTTACAACACCGATTTTTGTACTGTAAATTGCAATACTAAATGAGAAAATTGAGAGAGTAAAAAACTTTGATGGTGATCTTGAAAAATAGATTATTGAAGCTTCCACGATTCCACTGTGTAGCGTTCGGCGTTCACACAGGGATCAAGGCAAAAATGGAAAAAAAAAATCACAATCTTGAAATTAATTTTTTGATGACTGTCGCTCACATATATTAAAAGTTGAATCACTTCTTGAATATTTGGAGTTGAATACGGGTGTATCAAAAGATGGCGCAGTCCGAGACGGGAAAAAATGGTGAGGTCAGGCGGGAAACAAAAGTCGGAATCAAAACTGGAACGAACTGGAAAAAGGGCATCATCACTTGCTTTGATGTAGTCGACATTGTGTTGGGTGAGCTTTGGTAATTTTTCAAGCTGGTGCATTCAGGGACGCATGCGGAAATCGAAAGCAAAAGTCCTGTAGAACAATGGCGTCTTCATTTCTCACAATGCAGTCGCAATCTCAGGCGTGACAAAGGTTGATTTCTTGATCCAAACGCCAAACTTGGTTCTCCATCCTGTCGAGCTGGTGTGGAATGTCCGGAGTGGACATCTCGTGAAAATACTGCAATCGAGGCCGTAACAAAGATTTCAAATCATTACAATTAATTAAAGTTTATTGACGTAGAGATTAACACATCTTAATCAGTTCAGAGCCAGCCCGCGTCTCTCGCAAAAAAGCGCCAAAACAGCATTAGGTGAAAGAGGTTGCCAGAACTGGCGGAGGAAGTTAGTATGTGGAAGGCGAAGCGTTTACGTCAAGGCAAGAAGGACGGGTTACCGTGGCAGAGATGAAGTACAGAATGGGCGACTATAGGTAGTTAGTAATATTATCACAGAATATCCCCCCCCATCTAAAATGGATTGGAGCCGCGGCCATCGACTCCAAGACACTCCAGATAGTGAGAACATGAAAATTAGTAGTTAGAATATTAGATTGAAGCTGGCTCGAAAATCACAAATTTTTATGTTAAAATATACAATAGAAAAACATAATAATATGGCATAATCTTAAAACAAATAGCTGGAGAAAAATAAAAATGGAATCGTACACTTAAATGAAGACACTAATAAAAACAGATGTAAAGACGTTCCAAATACAGATACAAGAAAAATATTGTGCAGGTCTCAGTCCCTGACATGTGTATCACAGTCTTAAATGTTTTCAGAGTAATGGAGTCCGTATGAAATACGGACAACTGATAAATTAGCTTATAATGACACAAACAGTTTTTGCACCGTCTAGTGGTGTTGTCAGCTTTTCACTTTTCAACATAGTTTACCCAGAAGCTTTAAAAGACAAATTAAAAAACTAATTCAACAATCCCTATATTCTGTCCTGAAATTTCGTATTTCAAAAATTATCGAAACATGTTTCACAATGTGCTGATGCCACAACTCGCAAATAGGTGAGATTTTGCAGAACTAATTCTTTCAACAAGAAAGAAAGTACCCTTTTCATTTTATTTTAACGGCAGGGAGTTAAACTGATACCACTTTACCACAGCGAATTGTCAGAACTGATCGGCCACCATGTTTATCTGACCCAACACGTCGAACCTGCTTTATATATGGGCGAATTTGACCCTTCAGCGGGGGCGCCCGTGTACAGAGTGTAACATTTTCGTAATTTTGAATAGTTTTTTTTACATGTAAGGTTTGAATGTTTTAAGCAGTTTCTATTTATAGCTACACCCTTTCTAAAACAGGTTTGATTTTCTGACCCTCGTATTTCTTTCCATTCATTCTAAGTCGTAATTTAACCGTGGTAAACCAGCGATTATACTGGATTTCAATATGACAAAATCAGAAGTTGATGGAGTCGATCAAATGTGTAGCTATTACATGGTATATCCCGCATATCACGAACATGGGCAGTCTCGTTGTTTTTTAGATTTTTGGACCTAATAGGTATCCAGTCGCAAGTTGTCCTTAAATCCAAAAACCGGACACTTTTGAAATAAGGCGATTGTATCTTCCTTCTTTCGCTTTATATTATAAATATATCTCAATATTATCAACATTTTATATCTAAAAAAGAAGAATAAAAAGAAGAATTATTAAAAGAAGAATAAAAAGAAGAATTATCATAAAAAGAAGAATTATTATTTTCAACCTGCAAAATAAAAGTTCATTACAAAAGGAATAATCAAGGTCGAAAGAGACGTTGCACTTTGTACCACGCGCGCCTGCTGGTGTTCCAAAAATTGCAGCACACTCTGAAGGGATAAAGAGGAAGTTAAATCCAGACAATAAAGCAGATAGTAAGGCTAAATAGTCATGTTTCCAAGACATTCGCCTCGTATAGTATTTTAATATTACTATTCTATTTATAGAGAATTGAAACGTATATTTTTAGAATCTACAGTCATGTGACTCTCTCAGAAGCTCTCCTTTTATATTTTTCAACTAGTATATTAATTAGACGTTTATAAATCTATAATCAAGCAACATGAGGCATAGTATTAATTAATCTTGAAATGTGTTTTCACTTACCTTTACATATGCTGACATCAGATATTTTATCCATAAAGTCTACACCAATTCATTTCAGATTTCCGTTCACCACTTCATCGATCTCCTAAAGGTAAAAAGAGAAATTCATTGTAAGGACTTATATCTAACATCCACTATCATTTGCAACTAAAGAGAAAAACCAAGCAAGTTATCAGCTTCATAATATCTTATTTTCTGTTTATAAGAAATTTGAAAGAATTATTAAAAAATTCGGTTTGAACCACGTTACAGAAACGTACACATCTGGGAGGTGGGAGGAGATACTGTGGTAAAGTCTGTAAGTATTGCCTTGCAAGATTGTTAGACACTTAGTACTAAAGTATCTTAAATTAAACTAAAAAATATTTTATGCGTCTAGATCCTTTTTCAGAACTTTAACTGAAAGAATATTTCTCTTTTAATGTGTATTTCAAATTCCATATCCATTAGGCTATTAGATTTGGAGTTAAGTGGTCAGGTTTTCCCTTATTTAAGCAAAAAATACACTAAAAATATCTAGTCAGTTATAAAATAAAAAACAAGTTCACACTATCAAACCAAAAGTTTATGATAACCAAGCAAAATTTCAAGGTGATGACTTATATATTTTTTGAAAAAAAATATCTAACTGTTCAGTAGTAAATATTGACTCCATTTTTCCTCTCAACGTCTGGGGGACTCGTACCCTCTCCCACCCTGTTTGACCTCATAGAGGGAATTTCCGACGGATTGATCGTAATCATATGCGGCATAGACAAGGAGGTATTGTTGCGCTTCTCGGAATTCGATCCAAGCACACTCAACACTGAAATACAACGTGTTACACTAAGCTACACCTTTATATATATATATATATATATATATATATATATATATATATATATATATATATATATATATATATATATATATATATATATATACCGGGTGGCCATAATTAAACTGACAGTGCTCACAGTGTTCTGTAGCGCGATCTATTTGCGAGAATGACACCACATTTTGTAGGAAGATTAAACAAGACGGGAGACGAAGGATTCCGCGAAAAAATAAATTAGTTCCAAAAGTCACCGCTAGGGGAATATTTGGCGCTGTGTAATAGAAAATAGAGTGTTAACAAATGCAAATTAATACGGAATAAAATTACCTTTTATTATGCACATTTTCTTATTTAGTTCAAGTGCAGTATGGCAACACTTTTAAAAAAGCGTAAAATCTACATAAACACCGATAAAGTCTCGTGATCTTCAATATCACGTACGCTGAGCAGAAGAAGTTCTTTATTCAAATTTCACGTTACATCCATTGGCACAGTGCCAGCTGCTTGGGTTTTAAAAGGCAATGTGTTACGTTTCGAATCAATCGGATTGAAAGTTTATGTGCAATGTCTCCTTCTTTAGTCGAGCGTGCGTTACTGGTCAAATTATTTTACCTCAACCAGTGCAACGCGTCAGCCGCTCTTCGTGCTTTTAGAACGCACGAAAAAAATGCGTAAAGGTAACGGTCCTGTGTCAGTTAATGGGCTAAAAGCAATGGTTGCGACGTTTGAGAAAACAGGTTCTCTGAAGGTTCAGTCAGGCAGAGGACGAAAACCTGTACCACAGGATACAATCGAAGCAGTTGCCACGGCGATTGTCGACAGAGGACCAGACAATATTGCTGCCACCTCTAACGCTCGTGGATTAGCTCGGAATATGGATATGCCTTACAGTACGGTATGGAAAATCTTACGAAAGATTATCAACTTCTATCCGTACAAGATCAGCCGTGTACAGGAGTTACTGTACCCCGACCATGATAAGCGATTGATTTTTGCTCTCACCTTTCTTGCCAGAATGGAGGTGGATGATGCTTGGCCGTGGAAAATCTTATGGGGAGACGAGGGAGACAGAAATTCACAACAGAAAGAGTCCTTAGCCGGTACTTTCCAACTGCATGGCCACCTCGGTCGCCTGATCTTACCCCATGCGACTTCTGGCTATGGGGTTACCTTAAGTCCAAGGGCTATCAAGGAGTGGTCCAGGACCTGGCTACGTTGAAGGATAACATATCACGGACTGTACGGGAGATTCCTGCAGAAATGTTACTTTCTGCTGTTGTGCATACTGTGCACAGAATGCAATATGTGGTCCACAACAACGGCAGCCACATTGAACCTCATTTGAATGCAAAATAAAAGGTAATTTCCGTATTGATTTGCATTTGTTAACACTCTATTTTCTATTACATAGCGCCAAATATTCCCCTAGCGGTGACTTTTGGAACTAATTTATTTTTTTCGCGGAATCCTTCGTCCCCCGTCTTGTTTAATCTTCCTACAAAATGTTGCGTCATTCTCGTAAATAGATCGCGCTACAGAACACTGTGAGCACTGTCAGTTTAATTATGGCCACCCGGTATATATATATATATATATATATATATATATATATATATATATATATATAGGACAAAACAATAGGAGCACCTGAGAAAGAATGCAATTATTTTATTAGTAGGGGGTTGGGCTACCCTTGGCCTTCATTACAGTTTGCATTCGACGTGGGATTGACAAATAAAGGTTGTTCACAAAATGAACTTCGCAACCATACCTCGTGCAAAGTGGTTTCAAGCAAAGGAAGTGTGCGTGGAAGAGGAAACTGAGCATGGACTTTGCTCTCTAAAAAACCCACAATGGGTCAATGATATTGAGAAATCACATGTAATGTTCCACTTCATCATCATGCTCATCTCACCATGTTTGAACTCAGAGAGTAGAGGGAACAGGGGCGTTATCATCTTGGAACACAGGACGTTCTCCAGAAAAGAGAGTCCAAAGCATTGGGTGAAAATCATCTGCGAGAATACTGCGATAATGCTCGTCTGCGCTCTTCTCTCTGAAGATAACGAGTGGCCCCAAGCCACGCCAAGATATCTCGCCCCACACCATCACAGAGCCCTCCTCCCATCCTTCACAGTAGGAACTAGACAGTCAACAAGAAATGCTTCTGCCGGTGTGCGCCAGACTAGCACACGTCCGGTAGTCTGAAATAATGTAAATAATGATTCGTCAGACCAGATGACCTGTCCACATTGCTGTTGTGTCCAGTTTTGGTGATCTCGGCACCACTGCCGTCTCTTCATAGCATTACGTGGCGGCACTAACGTCTTTGGAACATCCACTATGCCATAAATGGTCGCAGCTTGCAGCTCCCGTTGAATTGTTTTAATTTATACGGGGTTCTGGAGATGGTTGTTCATCTTGGAGGTTATCTGCGGCAGTGTAGTCTTACGTTTCCGGGCGACTATCTCAGTCGGTCAGCTTCCCCTTTCGCCCCATGTTCTGCTTCGCAGAGCACACCTTTCCCAGGTTTGTATAGGCTGTCATAACCCTTGACACAGTGTTCCTTGAAATACCCACAAGATTGGCTGTTCTCGACATAGACGCTCCAGGGAGGCAATCTTCAGTTATCATTCATCTTCGAACGTCGGACAGGTCGGACATAAGGGCTCTTTTCTGAGAACAGAATTTTTGCATACAGCTATTACACCTGCAAATGTTTGACTGATACCATCCTTTTCGCCGCCACTAGATGGCAGACTGTTGAGACAGATTGGGGGGGGGGGGTTGTATTGCATGGTCGACGTATGACACATTTCGAAGTGTGTTTTCCTATTATTTTGTCCTAAACTATGTATATAAATGTAAATATATATATATATATATATATATATATATATATATATATATATATATATATATATATATATATATATATATATATATATATATATATAATATATAAAACAGTTCCGTAACTGACTCATTCATTCATTCATTCATTCATTCATTCACTGACTGACTGACATACAACGCACAGACCAAACCGCTGGACCTAAAGGGCTGAAATTTTGCATGACGATTCTTCTAATAGTGTAGGGGTGCACTAAGAAAGATTTTTCAAAAATTCTTCTTAGATTTTTTTAAATTAAATTTTTAAGCTGTTTTTAAACTTTTTTTACGTTTGCATTTAAAATAATACATGGGGGGGTTATAAAATTTATATCACGAGAAAGATCATAAAAATTCCTTCAAAATGAAATTTTTTTCGAATTTTTACCTCCATTTCCTGATTTTTGGTGAATTTTTAAAGATTAATTTTTAGAATTTAATTTATTAAATGTTGATCACGTGATTTCTTTTTCTGGTACTTTCAATAAATTTATCGTCACGTGCGCAACAACTAAATAGACAAAAAAAATACTTTTTTTCCTTGCTAATACGGCAGACGATTGGACATTATCCAAAAAATATTGAAATACTTTAAAAGATATTATGTTCCTCAAACTGTACTATATTCTTTTGTAGGCATTAATTGCATACATTGACCGCTGAATTTTATTTGAATGTACTCCGTAGCGAAGCGCGGGTTTTCAGCTAGTATATATATATATATAATCCATAGTAGTGCGAGGAAGTGGAAATCTCTTGTGAACAGCACGTTGCAAGGCATCCCAGATATGCTCAATAATGTTCATATCTGGGGATTTTAGTTGCCAATGGAACTGTTTAATGTCAAAAATGGGATCCTGGAGCCACTTGGTAGCAACTCTCGGCATGTGGGTTGTCACACAGTCTTGTTGGATTTGTCCAAGTCTGTCGGAATGCACAATGGACATGAATGGGTGTAGTTAGGATCCTTATGTACCCGTCAACTGTCAGAATCATTTCTAGATGCATCAGGGGTCCCATATCACGCCAACTGCACATGCCCCATACCATCACAGAGGCTCTACCAGATTAAACAGTCCCCTGGTGACATACAACTGTCACCAGGGTAATGAATCCATGGAACATTACGGTCCATGGATGCATGAGGTTGACTCCATATCCATACACGTCCATCCGGCCGATAAAATTGGAAACGAGACTCATCAGACTAGGCAACGTGTTTCCAGTCATCAACAGTGCAATGTAGGTGCTGGCGGACCCAAGCGAGGCGTAAAGCTTTGTGCCGTGCTGTAAACAACTGCACACGAATGTGTCTGGAGCTCCGAAAGCCCATACCAATGACGGTCCTTTGAACAGTTCGCTTGCTGACGCTTGTTGATGCCCCAGCATTGAAGTGGTGCACGTCTATTTTGTTTTAAGGTTCTCGTAAGTCGTTGACGGTCCAGTTCTTTCAAGGACATTTTCCGGCCGCACCGCTGTCGTAGTTTTTATGTTTTACCGGATACCTGATATTCACGCTACAGTCGTGAAACGGTCGTGTGCAAAAACTCAAATTGCATCTCTACCTTGGATATGCTATGTCCCATCTCTCGTGCGTCGACTATAACGCCACGTTCAAAGTCTCATAAATCGTGATAACCTGTCATTGTACCAGCAGGAACCGATCTAACAGCTTCGCCAGACACCGTTTGTCTTATATAGGCGCTGCCGACCGCATCGCCTTACGCTGATTGGTTGTATAGTTCCGTTATTTGTACACACACGCCTGCACCAATTTTTTGGCTCTTCAGTGTATATATAAATTCTGCAAATATTAAAATTTTTCCAAACAAATCGGTAATAAATAAGAATAATTTAATGCAGTATTTGTTTTTCTCAGACATAACATTTCGAGGCAATAGCCTCTTAGATAAAGGACTACGCTATAAATCACTGTCTACATAAATGTGGCTGAAAGTTAGTCACTATCATATCATCCTTCATAATATGATTATACTCTTTTCTATCATTATGAAAACTTAATACGTATATTCTTCATTTATATACTCTCCAAAAACGATCTAAGTACATGACACGATTATTTCATATCATAAATTTGCTCTTCATGACAGTAATTCTCCATTTGCATTGCTGACACTGCATATAATGTTTCATTACTGGGTTGTCTGCTCCATATCACGAGATGCGCTACAAACAACTCGGATTAAGAACAAAGATTTTTGCTACATAAGTTATTGCCAAGACATTACAAAGTTTTGGTTATAACTTTCGGCAATATTTTGGAAGGCAAAAAAAGCAGTTTCGAATACAAAACACGGGATATGAGAAACATAAACATTCTTTCTCAGTCTGCGAAAAAGAGCACGCAAGCCCCTGGAAATTTATTTCATTCCATTCGAAAAATTTTGTATCTGGTAAAACACTTGGTACGGTAAGTTGTGTGTGGGGATGCGCTTAACAAAAAGAACTTTCTGGGCAAGATGTTGTCGAAGTAAAACTTGTTTCTTTGTAGAACTATATTTACAACGGGGAAAAACTTCTCTGAAAAATGTCCCAATTTCTCGAAAACTCCTGCCTCCTGTTTGTTATTTTATAAGAAGCGAAGTAATGCGATTTGCGTTTACAATGGCTGGTCTCGCGCAATAGGTTTTGTTAGATTATTACTTTCTATAGTTATACTGTAGTTCCACGCTTACATTTTTATAAATAAAATTATATTGAAAATTAATGGTGAAATTTATTATTAAGATCCCATTGATGACATAAGTTTCAAATTTTTTTTCACAGAACTTATTTAGAAAAAGTTGATCTTACCACTTTTAATCTTTTAAAATTTTATTATTTTAAATCAAGTATTCTCACAGAGCAGAATGCAAAATTAAACATAGGTTCAAGAATTAGTTTTTCCTTAACATACTACCGGTGGTTGTTTAAAGACTAGCAGTTGGAAATTAGAACAACAATCCCATATACAAATCCAAAATAATTAGTCATCGACTCAAATGAAGAGCTCCAAAATATCTCAAAGCGAATCGCATTTAAAACATACTCCTCATCAGAGCTCACGTCTCTATAAACTCTAGCGTTAAATGGTAAAGAAAAGCAGCTGTCACTCCATGCAATTATTTACCCTAATTCATGTGCGTGCCATTAAGTCGTTAAGTTAAGGGGTTGAGGGACACAAAATTTTCAAAACTCTTTTTTTGCTACCTTAGAATACAATTACAGAGCCGAATGTTTCTACTATAACTCTACACACTATAATATTATGCTGCACTGTGTACGAGCGATTTATTTTCGCTGCACTGTCTATGAGCGCCACTGGAGTGGCACCAAGTCGTCTTTTCATACGAACCACGGTTCTACGTGCAAAATCATGATGAACGTATTCATGTCTGGAGGTACCGAGGAGAACGCACATGGCCTGCTTGCATTCGATATCGTCATACGGGCCCTGCACCTGGTGTGATGGTGTGGACAGCCATTGGGTACATGGTACAAACGCCTCTTGTTCGCGTCGTCGGTAATCTGAACAGCCAGCGTTACATTTCTCAAATCTTATTGCTGGTGGCTGTGCCCTACATTCGAGGCCTCGGAAACGCCCTCTTTCAACAAAATAACGCAATACCGCATGTTGCCCGTCGTGTCCTGACATACCTCGATACAGAGGGTGTTCGACTGTTGCCCAGGCCAGCACATTCTCTAGATCTGACTCTAGATCTATCACTAACTGAAAGCATCTGGTCATAGGCTGCTGACAGACTGGGCCGCCACCGCTCTCCAGCCACTACCATTGATGAAGTGTGGCATAGACTTGAAGCAGCATGGAATGACTTGCCCGTATGTGTCATCCGTTTCCAGTTCAACTCGATGCCTAACTGGGTTAGAGCCGTTTCAGCTACCAAAGGCCGAAGCTGTGTGTACTAATTTCGGACCATGAATACCCGAAAATTGCCTACAAATTTAATCATGTTTTCTTCCTACTATGCTGCATACGTACAATAAGTAAAGTTTTGCTATTTGCGCTCCTTCCATATTTACATGGCTGGAGCTAGACTCAACCTGCAAGGAATAAAAATTAAATTTGGAAGCAGTCGGGCTTTCAACATTAAACGCGAGAGCGTGTGGTAGACATGCAAGTATTATTTGTAGGGTCAGCAGACTTTGGAGCTCGCGAAGCTAACCCACTCCTGAATTGGGATATATACACGTGTAGAAATGCAAAGACGTGAGATTCATGGGAAGTTCTGTGGCTAGAGGTTTTGAAGCGATAAATTAATATTACAGGGGATTGGATTTAGGAAAGAGAATTTAAATGCTAGAATGGAGGGCATAATATTTAATATATATATATATATATATATATATATATATATATATATATATATATATATATATATATATATATATATATAACGCGTGAAACGCCAGTAGCAGCTGCCACTGGGTGGAAAACGTGAATAAATATCACCTTACATTCTCAAGTATGTCTAAAAAGCAAAGAAACGTGCCGAATGCATAAATTACTCTCATCACAACTGAAAGAGATACTTGATTTTCAAATTAGAAATTTTTTTTCGAGAGGTCTAATTAGATTTTTATAGACATAAAATTTTATCTAATTATATTCGAAAAAAATGGAACGAAATCTAATTTAATAACCTGAAGGTTAGGATATTATATACGTATCTTGATACATCAATAATCTATTTAAATTATTACCTAATCATATTAATTCTCTCTTAAACAAAGTAAAATAAATATGCAAATGACATTTATACAGACTGTTTGAATTATTCTAGTCTCTTTATTTTTACGTATATATATATAACGTCATAATATTACGTTATTTTACATACAATATTATAAAAATTTTAAATTTTGCAAATTTTTTATAATTTTACAAAATTATCAAAAATTTTATAAATTTACAAGGAAAGGTGTAATTACAAGGAAAGGTGTAATATTATGACAAGGAAAATAAGGCAGACTGCCGATAAAGCGTATCAGAATAATGCTGATTAAACGGACCTGTTTGCAAGAAAATACTAGAAATGAAAATAAATTAATTACATTTAATAACATTCATAGTAGAGACTTTCTTAATTGTCAATCGGTAAGACAAAACTAATTATCACTACGAATAAATTTAAACTACATACTGGTTTTGTGACCTTTTATCTGTTTTTTTTTCTTTACATCTCGAAGAAAAAGTTGAGCAATGTATATCCATTACGTTAGAAATGCGTCAGTTTTTTCGCCCAAATTACTATAATAAATAATAAGATTAATATTTTCTAGTAATAGAATTTACTCGCTATGAAACAAAAGGGGATATTAGTCATTGTTTCTCGAGCATAAACCGAATTTCTCATTAAGGAGAGATCAATAAAACATACCGGAATAATGAAGTTTCGGCTGCATTAAATTACTTTTTGGTAATTTTAGACAGCAGATTTATTTCGGTCACTTTTTTTAATACGTGTCTTCGTAATTAAAGAAAGGTGTTAAAATGTCGATTTCTATTCTCATGTGTTGAGCATTGATCCCATTCCTGCTTTCCTTTTCGTTATGTGTCTTATTAAGCCAGAGTATAAGAGATGAAGCCTGAATAATTCTTCTATAGCAGTCGATCTTAACCTTTGTGTTTATATACACTATATACCAATATGTATTTGGAGACCTGTGATAGAAATGAAAAAAGAAAATTTATTCATATTTAATAGTTGGTAGATCCTCTACGACAGGCAATTACAGCCTCAACCCTCCGGGGCATGCTTTCCACAAGTCCTTGTATGACGACTAGTGGTATTTTCTTCCACTCGACATGGAGAAGACATGCATGTTCCTTCACCGATTTTGGACGTTTGTTGAACCCCTTATTCGGAGGTCCAACTCTTCCAAGAGGTTCTCCTCAGGGTACAAGTCTGGGCTCTGGGCAGGCCAGTCCATTCGGTTAACCCAATTGTCACCATACCAATACATGGTGGACCTCGCGACAGCTGGCGTTGTCGTCCTGGAAGTAAAATGGGTCCAACCCGTAAAACTGCCACAACGTAGGAAGCACGCTGTCATCCAAAATAGTGTAGTAGGCGTCGGCGTTTAGCTTACCATGAATTTGGATCAAGGCTCGATTACAGGAGAAAACACTCCCAGACCATTATTCCACCTCCGCCGAACTTTACTATGGCCACAATGCATTCTGGCAGGAGGCGTTTTCCAGGCAGACGCCATACCAAGCCATCCGAACGGTAGAGGGTGAACCTCGATTCGTCCCTCCAGAGAACCCGTTTCCACTGATCCACGGTCCACTTTGCACCACATTAACCGAGCAGCACGTTTGGCCTTTAGGATCAAAGGCTTATGGGTGGCAGCAGGACCATGAAAATCAAGCAGATGTGCTTCGTCATGGATGGGATTTATTGGAACAACACTCTCGGTTGCATGCTGAAACTCCTGGAGTATGTGGGCCATCGGTTGTATGTGGTTCTTCGAATTTCTCTGGACAGCACTCGTCAGTCTATATCTCCCAGTTTCGTGGGTCTGCCGAATCGGAGCACATTCTGACAATCACAGCTCACCTTCCACTTCTGAATCACATAGGCCACTGTCGATTTTGGGTAATTCAGCTCGCTTGGTATGTCCGTTAAGGATCGGCCAGTTCTGTGATTCCCAACGATTACACCTTTCCAGAAATCTGATAACTCTGCATGCGACTAATGCCACTGTTGTGTCCTACACGATATTTAACGGTGGAGGGTGTCATGTATATCAAGACCGCAGATATCGTCATTTGCATGGATTCCAAATATTTATTGGTAGATAGTATAAGTATATATATATATATATATATATATATATATATATATATATATATATATAAATAAACTCTTTTCAATGAAACACCGTAAACAGTAACGATGTACCATGATATTTTACTATTAGAAGGAGATAGTATATATTTTTCCGTGGTGAATGTTTTCAATGTAATTTCTCTGATTTCAAACGATTCCTTTTCTTCTTTTTGAGGTTTCCTTTCAACTAGATTTTTGCATATTCTTTTCAAACAAAAGGGCAGAACAACCTGTTGTAGCATCCCGCGAATTTATTTTGCGGAAGCATTTATTGTTAATTCATCTTTCGTTGATTGCTCCTAATTTACCCGGAGAAAGTTTTCAAAGAATTGTATAATTCTCGCATTGCCAGGAGAAGAAGAAAAGCTTTATGCCAGCATTAAGAGGCTAGTTAGATTGCATCGGAGGGCAGATTTTATACGTACGCACATTCATGAAATGCATTCCGTTTCGTTTATTACATCCTTCCGTATAATGCGAGCAATTTCTTGAGGCCTTTTATTTTATTCAGTAGTTTCGGAAAAGGAGTCGTTTGAATGCAATTTCAGATGCCGGTTCGCGATGATCCCTGTTTTTAGGCTAACAAAATTTTACATTGATATGGGATAAATTATTCTTTTTTTTTGAAGCAATAGAAAGGTTTGTTGCAAGAACTTTTTTTTCTTTAATTTTAAACTGAAATGTAATATCGTCAGTATGCATAGTGGATATAATAGACGAATTATACGATCATTGGCCTTGGGTAAGTGAAATACGTCAGGCTGTTGGTAATTATTAAATAATTCGCTATAATTAACAGAAAATTCTATTTTTTTAAAACAAATTCAGCTTCTAGAGTGAAAGAACATAGTATTCCATCGCAAGCAAACGGATATTTTTATGATTTTTAAGTTTTTTGTTCCCAAACTCAGTGGGTACATTATTTTCAACGTTCGCCAACTGCACAGCGAAATTCTCTGTTTTCTTCCTTCAACACCAGGGGGTTGTTCCTTAAACACCGGGGGGAAAATATTGTAACAACAGGGGCAGGTTGCATGGTTGAGGGCTAAATTGAGCTGACACCCCTGTTCATAGGCGTAGCGTCTGGGAGGGGGCACGGGGGACACGTGTCCCCCTCCTGACGCTACGCCTATGAACAGGATGAATTTAACCCAACCTAACTTGAAATGAATTAAAATGTTACTAGAAGTTCAGTTAAAATCGGAAAATTGTAGAACACTTTTTAAAAAGTTAGTTTTTCTTCCGCTTTCCCAAACTGTGAAACTGAAGATTTTGATTATGTCTTTAGCATGGTTCTTAAGATTGATATGATCCATAAGAAAAATTCGGTGCTAGATATTTTTTCTTATTTTATTTATATCATATTTATTTTTCTCATTGTATAACTTTTGAATACTACTTAAACATCAATTCTATTGTTATTCAACTGAAAAAAAAATCATAATATTTCATATTTTAAGGACCGCCCGGCATTCAATTCACCGAGGAGACCCAAATGAATTCAATTCGTGCCCCCCCCCCCCCAAAAAAAAAAGAAGTATGATGCACACTATGCCTATGCCCCTGTTGTCAACACAATTTAGACCGAGAACTATTAGGTGCGACGATATACTTTTTTTTAATATCACGGAAGCCTCGTCTTTTATGTTTCTAACTCCATTTGAATCTATAAATAGGGTTGATTTTAGTACGAAAATATGTATTTTCAAAGTAATGATTGTGTTATAAATTTATTTTGGCGTTTTCTCAAAATTAATTTTTTTTTATCGTTTCTCTTGACCCAAACGTCTAGTCACAAAAAGTGGCGCTTAAAATACCTGAAAATGTTGCACACTTGATCTGCAAATGTTTATAAAGGGACCATGGTTGTACCATGCTCATTATTGTCATACATAGGGACATTAATTCCCTATGTATGACAATTGGACCCCTTTAATTTCCCCTTTAATTTGCTGACAACATTATAAAAATCTAAATAACTTTTAAAGTATTGAAGATACAGCTTTGAAATTTGGTGATCATATATAGAAAGGTGGGGACAATAATTTGAGTCAATAAAAAAAATTCGGTATTTTGACCTTTTTGAGGGTACTGTGTCCCCTTAAGCAGAGTGTGACTGTCAGTATACAGGGTTCCCCCTTATATCCGTTACACCACCCTTAACTTCTAAAGTGACAGCTTAGGCCATAAAGTTGGTATCTAGGTGTAGTAAAAAGGCTATGCGCTACTCGACGAGACAACTTACAATGCCATCTATCGACAAATTTTGGAATGAGCGTTTTTATCTCAAGAACGGTCCGAGATACGGGAAAAATGTCAATTACAAAGTTGTTTGGCATCATCGATTTAGTTAGATAAGCCACCTTGTAGAATGTAGAAAATTAACATTTGTTTGGTCATGACTTCGAAAATTGTCAAGTCATAAATAGTGTAAAAAAGAAACTGAGACACTTTCTTATCTTTAGGATCATTTATGTTGATGAAAATGCTCTCCATTAGCCACTATACACATTTGTACTCTGAACTGGATTCTCTGGCATTTTCGAGCTTCGCTCGCGTTTCACGACGGCATAATGTTGAAAATTACGATAATACATGTTTATATGCACATGCAATATAAACATGTATAATTTCAATGTCCCACTATTGTGTCATTCCTGTCACAAGATTTTAATCGCTGAGAAATTTATCAAAATTTTTTTGTTAATTAAACATTTTTTTTAAATAAAGTAAATTATTTTTTCTCTATGAAGAACTAAGAATTTTGATATCAAAGTTGGTCATTTTAAAGATAGGTTATATAACTTAATTTTAAGACTAGAAAAGTGTGTATATTCTTTATACAGGTGCAAGTCTCCGCGCAATAACATAACAGTGAAAAAAAACAATGTTTCAATTTAAAAAAAAAAATGAAAAAAAAAATCTCTTCAGGTTAGAAAATCTTTAGAGCCATATTTGTAATGAAAAAAGGGTGTTTAACTCGCAGTAAAATTTTCATAATTTTTTGTAAATGATTTTCATAACTACTAAGGATTGGAAATAGGGCTATGTTTGTAGAGTCTCTTAGCTTTTAAAGGGTACCAGACCCCTTAATGTGACACCCCTCAGCTATATGAATTTACAAATTTAAGCAGGTTCAGCCTTATTTTAAAGTAATCGAAAAAGGTTCTTAATCCTGCAGCAGAAATTTAAAAAAAACCCCGATTCTTTTACCCTATATTACAAAAATATTTTTCTCCCGTTGTGACCCTATTGTGTGAAACATATTAATATAAAATTGTTGTCGTTGTGGCCGCTGGGTGAATAAATCCTACCCAGTACCACTGAAGAAATGCGTGTCCAGCCCACGTCTATTTGATACCACAAATAGTCGGAGTGTGGCTTTTTCCTCGGTACCAAAGGCAGCTCTAAGGGAGGGGCAGTAGGAGCAATTGCCTCCCCCCCAAAAAAAGACCGGCTTATTTATTTTCATAGCCTAAAACTATATAATCGTAGACCTAATACTAAATGATTTTAATTTAAAATGAGAGGATTTTTTTCTTATATATATATATATATATATATATATATATATATATATATATATATATATATATATATATATTATAATAAATAATAACTAAATTCTTAAGTAAAAATAATATTAAATAATAAATAATAAAAATAACTCTTAGTCATCATAAAAAACTAATTTAATTTAGGTTTATTTGTCCTATAACACAGTCTCCTTAGTAAGTCTGCTTCTGTGTTTCCATTTGCTCCATGGGTGTAAGTTTTGTGACGTCAGTCTTCTTACGGTTTCCTATTGTTAACTTCCACTTTGTCTAGCTCCGGGCTTGGCGTTCTTTGATTTAGTAACTAGTTATTCAATTCTTCTGTTTCTAATGGATTGTACGGTGTCTAAGTACGTTTATTGTTTAGATCATACTTATCAGAAACAATCCATTGGATTTTAGACAGTATCGGCACCGCTGATGACGAGATGCTGTCTAAAACTTAATTAATATTTAATACTTATGTTTTCATGTTCTTAGTTCCTGGCTGCAAGCAGCTTTAGAGCTCATACTGGTTTTTCACTTTCAACTTTGTCTCATCTATATATATATATATATAACCCTAAGAGCCGACGTTGCGCCACCTCCAAATCTATGGACTGGAGGCGCCACTGCTTGGTACCACCCCAATTTAGACCAAGCACACTTACGGGTGACATCTGTTGGCCCGTATCCTCATCCTACCCCTACAAACCCAATGGAGAAATTTTCCGACCTACAGATTTAACGTGCCCATACCAGGCGTACACACGAAAGCACTCCGAGGCGCTTGTCGATAGTAGAACACAGTTCCCTCCAAGCCGCATTCCGACACACTGACTACTAGGACATCCCGAGCCTAACGTAAAAATATATATTCTGAACATTAGGTACGGGAAAAAAGGAACGTTTCAAAAAAATTGTCAGTTTGCACATATTTATTTTTCAGAATTAAGACTAGAATGTTTTGCTCCCATAGTGGGAGGTACATTTACTGTGTGCAACACATTCTTGTGTTGTTAGAGGAAAGTCGAGCCGGTATTAGTTTTAGAGAAGTATAAAGGAATTTTATTTGTCAGCCTCGACAAACAGATTTTACAATTTCTTCCTCGCTTCGTGCCCTAAATTTTATAGTAGAATTGCTGCAAAAGTTAAACTGTACGACAGAATAAAATAAATTTCCGGTTTGTCGGTTCCTTTCAGACGAGAAACGGTGCGGAGATCGGAAGTTTGCCTTTCTTTCTGCTTTTTTCTTCGCTTTTCTTATCCTCAGCGTTTTTCGCTTTAGTGGAGAGTTGTAAAGGATGATTTAAAAACCGTCGGGGACTATGTCAAGTATGCCTTTCTTCTTTCGATTATTTTGATAGGAAAACAGTGAAAGAAAGGCCGAATATTTAAGTCTTAGTTACTTGGGCTATCGAGAGGTGTTATGAGATAAAAAAAATATCCATTTCGTAACGGGAATTCAATAGATATTTCCCGGTAACCCGTTTTTTAATTTTATTTATAAATTCTGTTAAAGACCTTATGGACTTTCATAACCCCTTTTTGGGTCATTGATAATTTTGCTGTTTGTTTCTTTCTATTTCATTCTGTATGATGTCCTATACTGTATTTGACTGAAATTTGGTATGTTTATGTACTGACCTTTGTTGTATGGATATGTGCTGTATCTCATTGTTATAGTTTTGCACTTTTGAGGTAATATAATGTATGGGACTAGTGCAAGTGCTTAGTAGACGTATTATAATTATTTATTTATTTATATATGCGTTTTGTATCGTATAGTGTATATAGTATAGTACTGCATAGCATCGTATTGCATTATATCGTATCGTATCGTATGAAATAGTATGGAATCGTATCATTACGTATCGTGTATTGTAATGTATCGCATCGTATCGTATTGTATTGTATTGTGTCGTATGTTATACTGTATCGTAACGTATCGTAAATAAGTATCGTATCGTGACATAAGTAACATATATGTGTATTGGTTGATATAATGTAGTATATTAATTTATAGTATATGCATAGTGTAGGTTTTGTATGAGTTTATATAATTGTTTATTATAGCATGAATTTATTACCATATTTTTATTAACTCGCTTTCTTGTTTATGTGTATTTTTGTCTAGTACAAATCTTGCAATCGATTTTTAACTAACTTCCCGACTTGCTAGACATTTGAAACATTTAGAATAGCCCAGAACACGATGACAATGCATTCTTTTAATACTTTCAGCCATCTTTAAGCAGAAATTGAATTCATTTTCAGTTAATTTTGTTTTGTGGACTGGTGCAGCCATCTATGTACCGGGACGGGAACGAAAAGTTAAACGCAAGTTAACTTCCAATTAACTTCATTTTCTTTCAAGTTGATGGGATAATTCATCAAAAATATTTTTTTAAGTATTTATTAATACGTAGAATTGTCAAGTTTATATGATTCAACAGAAAATTTAAAAACATGGTATATAAAAAGTTCTTTTTATCTTGTAATTATTTTGTATTGTATGGAACGCATGCATTTATTTTGTATTGTATGGTCCTAGTGAAGCTGATTGCATTGCGAGATATGTCGTCTTTCAAAATCATCCGTATACCTTCGGGAAGGACGGATTATCTTTTGAACTTTCAAATTGCTGTTTCTTTTTATTGCTTAAATTTGAGGATTAATTTATACAAGTATATGATATTGTTTTTGCTACATGAGTGCTCATCACACCGGGACCTACTGCTCAAAGCCGATTCCGGACGACTGAAAACGTCCATGCCAGTAGAGGGACTCGAACCCACAGACTCTGGTACCGAATGCGTGTATGTGATCTATAGAAAAAGTTGAGTCATGCTCAAAATACTAATGGCAAGCCATGGCATCAACTCTTCAAATTAATGTCCTGTTGAAAAAGAATCCGCAGTGTTACGTACAGTTGGTGTTGAAAAAAAATAATCAGTCACATAATGCAGGTCAATGACCACGTGATATGTCAAACCAATCATAGGTCATGGCATCAGCTTCGAAGCCAACGTAGCAAGGGAAGACAGAGAAAAGGTTTCTTCCATAACATTGACTCTATGGAGTCTTGAATCGTTCCTGAACAAAATATGTCCGTTTAGAGGGGTGGCTGGCTAGATAAGTTTCTCTCTCTCTCTCTCTCTACATTACATATATATATATATATATATATATATATATATATATATATATATATATATATACACGGGTGCGCTGGCTCAGTTGACAAGAGCAGCGGGCCAGTGATCTGAACGTCTCTGGTTCGATACTCGTCTCAGACAAAATCCATCGCCGTGTACGCTAATGGCTTTTGGTGCACGTAAAATCTGTAGTGGCTGCAATGTCCTCCAAGTTCTCAAAATTTACCTCTGGAGGTGCGGGTTCAAGTGTACCGGTCTCATCACTTGACTCGGTTCAAAATTACGGGACCGGTCCGTTAGCCAAGTTGGACTCCGACCCTTCTGGTGCTAACTTAAAACCGGAGTCGCATCACTCAGTGTAATAGCCTATAATGGCCTTGATCTGCTGTTGCTGTCGGTCAAGGGGCATAAGTAACAACAACAACAACACACACACACACACACACACATATATATATATATATATATATATATTGTTATTTCTTATGCCCAATGGTTGGAACGTAGTTCCTGACCAGGTCTATATAGGCTGCGGTCTGAAGTGTGCGGCCCTGGTTTGAATAGCACCACAAGAGTCGGAGTTCATCTTAGCTAGTTGCCACCTCAATTTCGACCGAGCACCCCCAGGGCCACTTCTGGGGGGATCGTACCCTCTTCCACCCTCTCTGACCTTCATAGAGATACTCTCCAGTCTACGGATTTAACGTGCCCATATCCGGTCTAGATACAGTGGTATTTAATGGCACTGACCGGGATTCGATCCGAGCACCCTCAGCACCGAAAGCCAGCCCGTTACCACAAGGCCACCTCAAATTCCATATATATATATGCATGCAAAGTGTGCATTTCTTTAGATGAGCATACCAGCAACAGAGCAATAGGTGAGACGTCATAAATAGCAGGTGTTTTCCTTCAGCCCCAGAACATTCTCTTGTATGAATTGATTAAAGAACATATTTTACAGCCTTACAATATTCACCGGAGAATTATTCACTCAATGCGAGGGTAGAACAAAGTACTCGACACTAAAAGCGGGGGTTCTCATAAAACGGTCGCGAAGCAATTATTGCGCGAGTATTCTGAAACACTGAGGCGTGTAAACCCTAAACTCGAGCCATAGGATTGACTTTCATTGTCCGGGCGTTTATGGCTTCAAATTTAAATTTTCTTCTATCTTTTTATGCATTTATTTTTCCGGCGTCGTATAAACTTTATTGCTTTTTTTTTCATCGCCTTGTATCTTACGAGGAAATTCATTTTTAACGCCCGGTGTTGGTGGGGCATATTCAATAAGTTTCAACTTTTGGTCAAAAATAAGATTCCGTTCATTTCTTCTAAATTTTTTATTAATAACGCCCGGTGATAGGGGAGTAATAAATACTTTTACGACGCCGAGTGTCACGAGGATTTTTAAAGGGGATTTTATTTTTCCCTTCCGAGGGAAAAAAAATTTTTTTTTGATGCAACTTTTTATGGTGGAGGCATATTTTTTTTATTATTATTATTCCTAAAGCCATTTCGGGAAAAATTCTAATAAAAGCTCGATTTTTCTCTCGTCTGGAAACGGCAGAAATTTCGGGTGATAAACAGAGAGCTTTACAGCGGCTTCTTTTATGAAAAATAATTTTTTAATACTCTCGCGAAAAATTGTGATTTGATACGGATGATTTACATATCAATCTGACGGAATGTAATATGAACTCTCTCCGTCCTCCTGTAAATGTACCAGACGATTTTTAGGACATTCGGGGACTTATTAAAAATTCCCTCTTCATAGGGGACTTCGATAAAAGACGTCATCTTAAAGCGATTATGAGGATAAGATGTCTGGGGAGAGTGCACGACTGATACGCGAAGATGGAATAAATTTGTAATTTAATGTCTTGTAAAGAAACTTAACAAAATGTTAATGTTGTTTCGATGGGAGCTAAAAACTTCAATTTCTTTTCTTCTGCTTAAATCATGCGTGTGTTTTGTTTTGTCGATTAAATAGTACTTTGTTATGCATTATTTTGTGTATTTGGCATCGCTGGCTATCAAATTGAGCTGAAAAACGTCAGTTTAAACAAAAAAAAATACAAATTTTAAATACGGAAACTTCAAAGTACGGCTTTAGATAAACAAGAAAAACTTTCGAAATGGGTTATTGAATTTATTCGGCGTACAGTCTGCCTTATAAAATAGTAATAAATTTCTATAATTTATAAAAAGTTTATTACATTTACGGTAGATGGGATTAATATGTAAGTATACAGTCGAATCTCCAGTATTTGTTCCCAGTACAGTCCTTAAAATAGCAAGGATAACTTACATTCCTATGTTGTCATATAATAAGCTAAATTAGACCTTAAAATTTCTTAGTTTTATGCGAATTTGATCACTCCTAAGTTTGCTATATGAAATTATAAGGGAAATTTTAAAGGATTCAACAGACCACGTCTACAGTGAAAGCTCTTTAGTTATTTGAATACACTACTATTCTGCCTCGTGTGCACAAGCTATTTAAAACGCTGATATTCTTCTCATTTATATGAGCTGTTTATTACACTGCTATTCTTCCTAGTGTGCACAAGCTATTTAAAAAGCTTCTATTCTGCCTCGTGCATAATAGGTATTTATAACACTGTTATTCTACCTCGCGTATTTGAGCTATTTATAACATTGTTATTTTATCTCGTGTATATGAGCTATTTATAACACCGTTATTCTACCTCGCGTATTTGAGCTATTTATAACATATATATATATATATATATATGTTATTCTACCTCGCGTTTATGAGCTATTTATAATACTGTTAATCTACCTCGCGTATACGAGCTATTTATAACGCTGTTATTCTACCTTGTGTATATGAGTTATTTAAAACGCTGTTAATCTGCTTCGTGTATAATAGCTCTTTATAACACTGCTATTTTGTCTCGTGTATAATATCTATTTATAACACTGCTGTTCTGTCTCGTGTATAATAGATATTTATAACACTGCTATTCTGTCTCGTGTACAATAGCTATTTATAACACTGTTATTCTGCCTCATGTATAATAGCTATTTATAACACTGCTATTCTGCCCAGCGTGTACGAGCTATTTTACGCTGACAGATCTATTATTTTCACCCTGTAATTATAGCAACAGACTTTTTTCAAAAGAATTAATAAAACTGAAGTTGACTCGAACAGATGCCTCGAAATTGACATTTCTGGTTTTCACGCAAGAATTAATAAGACTCAGATGGCCCTTAACCGATGTTATGACAGTACGCCTTTTCTTTTTCTAACCTCCAAATTAATATCACACCATTTTATTCATTCATGACGTCTTAAAATTATTGTTTGGAGAATTTTCTTTAGTTCATTAAAAAAAGGCAATATTAAATATCCGAACCAAGAGTTAAAACACCAAGCAATAAACGAAGTCCTTCCAATTCCGGAGGGGCTTAATGATATATTAGAGTTCTCTAAAATTATTATTTTTCCAATTCACTTCGAGAACTTTTCCGTGCAAATCCCCGAGAAATGAAATCACATGGAACAAATTACAGCCGCGCAAAAACATTAAAAGTCATAATTACGACACTAAAAATGACTTAAATTAAAAATGAGGTCTCGAAGAAAAGAAAGAATTCCTTTTTTTATTTCGGCTCCAGAAATATTTTATTGATTCATATCCTTTTGTTTTTGACTTCGAATGGGAAATACTTCATTTTAATGGTTCCTTCAAATTGCAGTTTCTTTTTTAAGAATACGTTCAATAATAGTTATACGAAGACATAATGGCTATACATGCATGTATATTAACCTACGTGGTCGAATTATTTTTCCGGTAAAATCAATTATTCGTAAAAAAATTCACTTGTAAGGTCAGTGAAAGAAAAACGTATAAATCCAATTCACTGGAAACTTTTCTTTGTCTAGTTATGTTGGACTTCGGATTCATAACACGTAAATCTATATCTTGAATGATTTGCAATTATCCCAGCTTTTCAATTCTTTATTTAAATTTTTCCAACCAGTGAATAATTCCGGTGATTCCAAGAAGGGTGTTTTTTATTGATTTTCCATGAATATTTAAGTTTTTAAGACATATGATGTTGAACTTGCGTATTTATTTGTGGATAATGTTGAATTTATTTATTTAATTATTATTTTTGAGATTTGTTTAGTTTCGAAGGCTTGCCCATCAGTTCACAGTAAGAAAGTCTGGCGTTACCGGGACATTCAAAGAT